>JAPMOR010024891.1:284539-350145 GCA_026543865.1 Argiope aurantia | reverse complement strand
TTAATTGCATTTTTCTCTCTTTTGTTTTTGGCAACTATTGAAATGTTTTGTTTACTTTTGATCTGTTTGTCCAATGTAGTACATTTGTATGTGATGTTTTATTCGATCGGATATTAAGGAGAATGCATACACCACAAGAGAAAGCACAGATTTTATGGTGGTCATAGAGTTAATTTCCAATCAACTAAATCACTGACTTTTAAGAGTTAATTTCAAATCACTTAAACTGACTGATTTATGAAGATTTGAATATCACTATTCAATAAAAAAAGGATAATTTTAGATTTTTCATCGATCGTTTCAAAGAAAATACGCCAATAAGCGCGCAGGTTTCTCAAGATTAATTGGCCTAAGATTATGAAAATGGTGAGTTTTTCTAAATTTTTAACATTTAAAACTTCATAAATAAGTCTTAGTTGATCGTGGAAAATAGAAACATTCATTCATTTATTTAAAATTTGGTGTGTCCAGAATATTTATCAGAATATGATACCTTACTGCATTAAATTTAGACTTCATAATTTTTGAAATATATTTATAAGCAGGAACAAAATATTATTATTGATTTCATTTCAATCCTTTTGAAAGCAAAACTAAAAACTGAATTTTATACTGAATCTCAGAAATTTTTGTTGAATTATTGTTTGAGATATTACATAAACTATGAAAAATATTTTGTAGTTAACATAAGACTTAAATACCGAGCGATTCTGTTTGCAATACTCATATTCAATAATAATAATAATTAATAAATAACAATAAAGATGATTAATAAAATAAAACGCTTGGTTTTATTAAAAAATATCTTAATATTAATTGCAATTTCGTTATTTACATTTTTAATTAAAGTTGAAGTTTTACCGGAAATGGCAACAAATTAGCAAAATATATATAGTAAATTGAACGAAACGATCTAAACAGTATAAGTTTGGTATGGCTATCAAAATTTGAAGATTAAAAATGTTTTGTTTGAGAATCCTTTAAGAGACCAGTTACTTAAAATATTTAATTGAAAACTGTAGCGATCTGTAATACTGGCGAACCGGCTGGTCGCCAAAGGCGGCTAGTCTTTTATAAAATTCGTTTATAATCTTCTTATATAATTTATTTTTATAATATTTGTTTATAATTTATTTTTATAATATTTGTTTATAGTTTATTTTTATAATCTTTTATAATTTATTCTTTTATATTCTTCTTTTATAATATTTTTATAAACTTTTTTATAGTTTTTCTTTATAATTTATTATTTAATAAACTTCATTTATAATCTTCTTTTATAATTTAATTTTTATAATTTTTTTATAATTTATTCTTGTATAAAATTCATTTACTGTCTTCCTTTTATAATTTTTTTTCTAATCTTGTTTTATAATTTATTCTTTTATAATCTTTTTTTATAATATATTCTTCTATAAGCTAATTTTAAAGGCTTCTTTTATAATTTATTTTTTATAATCTTTTATAATTACATAATATACTTTTATAATTAACTAAAATGAACTGCATAATAAATCAAAAGAATGTTAATTCACGGAATTTTTATGTTTACAGATATAGACGAAACGTGTAAAGCTCTTTTTAGTTTTCATAAAACATTATAATTCATGGAGGTTTTCGCTATTGCCATAAAAGGATTTTTACGCTCCATTACAATATCAGATATCAAAACCATGAAATAATTGAATTTTCTATTACTTTATTATTTATAATTTGAAAAAACTCCTTTGTGTTTTAATTCATTAATGCGTTCTTTATTTTGTGAATAAGCAGTTAAGTCACTTGAAAATCTTTCTCTTGTGCGAAAGATATTTCAAGCACAATCATAAAATGTTTAATTTAGACCAAAATTATGCAGTTGAAAGAAAAATATCTTTAACTAACGTTTAAAACCTTCATCCTCAACCATCTCAATCACTCGAAATCTCGATTATTTCTTGATGGAAAAATCCTGCCATTCTGTTGCATTCGGCAGGAAAAAGGAATTAATTTTGAAAAACCTCTTATTCCAATGCATCTTTACATTTCTGCAGAAGTTCCTAGCAACAGGAGAATCCAATAAAATCTTCCTCTCGACCCTTTATGAAAAACGAAATAAATAAACAAGCCGTAAAAAAAATAACAACTTCAGAATAGAGTAGCTCGAGGTAATGAAACAAAAGACGTTACTTCAGGCTTTTGTATGATTGTTCTTCTTCTAGAAATATACTTAAATGCATTCAAAATGAAAGATCAGTGCATAGCGGAATCTTTTAGCTTGTCGGTTCTTTAATCCTTAAACTGATAGAGTTACTTACGATGCGTCGTAAACAGTGTGACAACTCCAAAATTTAAAAAGATTCTTAGATATTTATAGATTTTTTTCTGTCTCTTTCATGATACCGATTTCTTTATTGACTTTATCCTGATTTGTATTCGGATTTAAATAAAACAATTTGAAATAAAAAATTGCTTTATGTATTCCCAATTGCTTCAAAACTTGGGGGGAAAATGCTAAAATTAGAAATTACTCCACTTGGCTTTGTGACAAGTAATTAATAGATTTGATTCCATTAAATGAATTTTTTAAAGTAATCAATGTAATATTTCGTATATAAAAACAGTAAGCAAAAAAAAATAGCGTACATGCATATATATTTCAGAAATTACAAAAAAATTTATTGAAATTTATAAAAACGCGAAATGTTTTTGTATATTAAATATTTCAATTTGAAAATTAAAAAAATTATTTTAGAGTATAGAAAGATAGTGAATGATTAGAGATGAAAGACGATTGATGTCTTATCATTATATACACATACGTATAGGGCTCTTATAAATAAAGTTCGCATATTCAGAAGGGTCTAAAGTCGTTTCTACGGCTCTAAACGAAACAAAATTTCACTAGTGCGTAGTACAAGCGTTGCGCTTTCCAAAAATAATTCATATTTTCATCAATAGGTGGCGCTGCATCACCTTATAAAAAGATTTTTTTTTATTTGTTTGTTTGTTTGTTTTAAATAAAAAACCAATTTAAAAGAACATTTATTTCACAGCTGGTAAAATTAAATTTTTGCAGATTCATTCTATCAATTCCGATCAAACCAGATGAAACACACAAAATTACAAAATTCCAACGAGCACTTGATGAAGAGCATTTTTTATTCAAATCAACGACGAACTACACATAGAAATGACAACTTCAAAAGCCTAAAATGCGCTTCAAATCAATTGACTATTTCAAGCAACTTAACAAAGCGTGTCTGTGATTTCTTTATTGCTTCCTGTGTCTATTGCTTCTGAAAAACATTAGAATCTATACTTTGCGGAAAATGGTAACTTTGGAAGAAACGATTCTTCTCGTAAAGTTATTTTATCAAAATAACAGTAATGCAGCACTAGCTATTCGTCAATTCCAGATGCAGAAAAATAATTAGACGTGGATCAATGTTGAAAAGTGGTGTTCATAAAATACTTAAAAAATTTGAAGCAACAGGAAGACAAGGCATTCTTCTTCACAGAATTCGAAAAAAGTGGATATTTCTCGCGATGAAGATATTGCTACTACTGCCATAGATTTAGCAAGTCATTTGCCATATGGTAATGAAAATGTATCAGATATTGCAAATGAAATCGACATGTCGATTTCTATGATAAGAAAAGTGAAGCGTCAAATTTTGCACTTCTACCCATACAAGATACAAAACATGCAAAAACCAATACAAGGCTATACAGAGAGTTGACTAACATATGCACTGCATTTTACTGCACGATAGAATGTAGATAACTCTTGACCCTGGAATATTCTGTGGAGCTTTGAAGCGTATTTAAACGAACAAGTGAACACACAATTTCATATTTGGGCGAAAAGAATCCTGATGTTTTCCAAGACTTTCCATTGCCCGCAACTAAAGTGGTAGAGGGGTAGAGTTTTACGCTTATGATAGGGAAATATTTGTTTTAAAGAATCAGCACTTACTGGACACATTACATGTTCCGTAAATAGAAGAAGATAAATCAAATTTTGGTAAAGTTTCGTTATCCCCGAGTTGTACCAGTGAGGTTGCCTTCGAAATGCTGTTTTTATACAAGATGCTGCATCACTTCACATTACTTGAATAGTTCAGATTTTCTTACACTGTCATTTCACACAAGACCATATAATAAATCGTTATTTTTAAACAATCTGGCCAACACGATAGCCTGATGGGATAGCCTTTTGACTATGGGGATTTTCGATTGGATTATAACAAATAACTGCTGAATAGCAGAATCTTTTCGATTGTTGTTTTAGCAATTTACAAAGTGATAGAATTAGTAAGTAGCAACATATTATAAGCCACTCAGCAAACTCCAAACCATAAAAGGAGAGCAGTTCTATGGTAAAAGGTTAACAATCCTTTAATAGAAAAACATTTTTAATTTTGGTTCAAGATACCGATTTTTTTATCAGTTTTTCTGTTTTTGTGCATTTGAAATGAAATGTCAATTCTCTTGGATCTATCTATAAGAAATTATCTATAAGAAATTTTAGTAATTGTTGCCCATTAATCTATAATCGATATATCTATAAGAAAGAAATTTATTATTATCTACATCTATAAGATTATCAATAAGAAAGATTAGATGATTCCAAATGCTCGTAGAAATGAAAACAGGAGACAAAAACGCAGAATAATTGCCATTTCTCATTGATATGAATAATTAACCGGCTTTAAATGTTACAACTGAATAATTTATAATAGAATTAAAACAATTTAATTTATTATTTATGCCCTATGTGTGTGCGTAAACGGTAAAAGTCCTTGTTCTTTAAAAATTTTCATTCTTCATAACATCAAAGAAATAATCGAAGTTTTAACTTTCGTCAAAAATTTTTTGTCAAGCCAAACTTACTAGGGAGACAAAAACTAGAAAGACAGAATGCGGGAAAGAACATAATTCCAGAAACGAATTCGTCGACACAAGATATTTTGGATTTTTGGGAAAGAAAATAACAACACAACTTGTTATTTAAAGTTACAGCCGGAAATCGAGTGGGAAAGTTTTTTTTAAAACGAGTATATATAAGAAAGTACAATTAAAATAAGATTGAAATATTGTGGCTGAAAGAATGCCATAGTGGCCTAATAGAACACATACGCTCATATTCTCAACAGCATTCAATGAACATGCATCATATACATATCTCTCTTTTTTTCCTTTGAGTAATCAATTTTAACTAGTAATGTCCGTCACAATATCTTGATTTGCCTCTTATAGGATAAACTTTTTATAATAGAACATAATAATATTTTTAGTATGTTTTATTTATATATATGAATATTTTTTAAGGAAATTCTTCAAAATAGCTCACATTTCCGGAATGACAAATTTAAATACATTTGATCAAAGTATGAAAGCGTGGATGTCTTTTGTAAAGGTATATGAAAATGTAACATGCTTCTTTCTATATATGACTAAACTTTTTTATTCAAGAAATTCTATTTATAAAGATATTATTTGAACCGGGAGGATGTGAATAGGAATATTGGAGTTTTCTTATATCTCCTATTGTTCACCTAGAAAATCGATTCTTTTCAGACTAGAGTATCTTTGGAGTATTTTATTGCATGATAGCCCTGTTGTTTCCTCGTATATTCAAAGATTTATTTGAGTCATTTATATGGCAATTTTTAAAGGCAAAAAATTTATTAAATAATAAAACTTTCTCGCAATTTTAACATATATGCATCATAAATTACATTTTGAAGTGTGTTCTAGAATGTCTAATTATTTAACTGCTAGGGTTCATTTCTATAAACATACTTTCTCTAATAAATTATACTAACTACAAACATTCTTTGGTCAGTCACAAAAAAAGGGGGAAAAACATACTGACACTCCTATTTGAAGAAAAACAACCAACGTTTTAATATTATTCAAAATCTCAAATCAAAACTTTGTAGATGCTTATTCCGTTTATACATTTAACAGATGATTTGGAGACATGTGAAATATAAGATTTATTTTTATGAGAATTCCAGTTTACATTAGAATTTTTTTCAAAATGGTACTACATTTTTTTAAGCAGATAAGTGAGGAGATATTTACCAAAGTAATGAAAATTCTATGAAATTAAATTATTTTGGTACATATTATTAAATTCCAGTACAAAAGTAACAGTAAATTGTTTCTGAAGAATCAGTAAATTTTCGATGAAACCTCAATCGATATATAAGCGAAGCAGCTAGAGGACTCTCACCGTGAAAAATTAGGAAATAACTGAAATAGGTAACATTTAATGGCGTAAATAAGCAATCTATAAGCTAGCAAGTAATTTATGTGTGAAAGAATTCTCCGAGGAAATTCATTCCAGGAAATTTCAACGTTTTCTCTAAGTTATTTGTCAACATCAAAGCTCTGAAAAGAAACCGAAATAACGGAAAATAAGCAGATTGACAAGCTGTTTTTCGATAGGAATGAAATTGTATAAAAATGTATGAGAATTGGTAAGCAAAAATCATATTTTAAAGAAATTGTGCTTACAGTTTTTTAAAATTCGTTTTATTTTTGCTCTGACAGGTGTTACCAAAACACGTTTCTTTCGCATTCTTTATTGGAAACAGAAAATATGTTAGATGCAATTGACTAAATGTATTTAATTTTCATTTCAAATACTTGAATATAAGGCTTCGTAGAGCAATTTTCAAATAATTTAAATTTTTCTAACAAGAGCAATGAATAAAAATACTTTCATCAAACATTTTAATACTTCCACTGTCAAAATTATTATTTTCCTTCAAATTTTCTCTGAAAGAAAGAAGAAAATATTCAACCTATGCTTATTCAACTTTTGCTTATAAAATTCTAAACAAAATCAATGATAATGTATAAGATAACAAGTCTCTGAAACTCAATCACAAATAATGTTAATCTGAAAAAAAGTGAAAATAATAATCATCCAATAAAAATAATTGCATCAACAACTGTCAAATATCATGAAGAAAAATGAAATTTTCCTTAGAAACGTTAGTTTTTAAATTTGCCTCAAAATACTGATATAAGGCCGGGAAAATATTGCCATCTTAAGATGGGGATTATAATAATAAAAAAACAGCAGATATTACATATAACAGCAGATATATGTAATATCTGCTGTTAATGCAAATATGCCTAGTATGGTTGAGAAGCTAGGTTGTTATCATGCTTTTTTATTGACAAAAGCATGATATTTAAATGATTATCATACTGCCTTCATTAAAATTTTATACACTTCAGTATCTGTAGAATTTATCATAGCAGATATATCCATAGCTAAAGTTTTTTTATCACATATAAATCAGGAATTGATAGCTATATGTTAAAATTGAAATAGAAAAGAAATAAAATTATAACTAATAGTCCACCTAATTTTGGTTTTGCACAAAAATACACACGCGAACACTTATATGTAAATATTATATGCTAGTGGTGAAGTAAGAATTCCGTGGAATATAAATATATATGTGTTACGTTCAATATGATTAAACCGGCGATTACGTTTAACTACCAATAATTATTCATAATCATCAGTTTATTATGTTTAACGTAATACACACAAACACACAAACGTATACACATTTGCATGTATGTGTGTGTATGGGTACAAAAAATGTTGCATTGTTACATTATAAGTAGCATTTTTTAAAAGAATATCTCTTTTCTTCCAATATCTTTTTACTAAGTAAGTGCTGATCTGTTATTTACTTACGCAATACAACGCATGAGCAAAGATAAAGTAATTTTCAATTAATAAAAAATTAATTATTTTGATAATTGTTGTGGCAGTTTCAATAAGTCTTACCCCTGCTTTACAGCTTTTATGATCAAACTTTTTTAAGAAATCGATTCAGTAATTACATGTCATACATGCATTACTAGCGGACATCTCTCACATCCAGGAGTACCAGCCATGCATTTCTGAAAATCGAACTCATGGGACGGTGATGCATATGTGCATTTTAAACTGGGCTAGCTTTTAATCACCAATAGATGGCTTCCTGTGTCCATTACTTTTGAAATAAACATAGTTTTGGTATCCTGACCTTCAATTTGCTCATAGTCAACCTCACTCTGGTATTTTACACATCAGCTATTGCCGGGGAAGGGGGGGGCTAAGAATAATATAAATAGCTGGACTGTGTAACTTTTCTCTTTATAGAATCATTCGCGTTTTTTTTTTTTTTGTTACTACTGTGTAATTGTAGTCTTTTCGGATTTTACCTTCAGTTCTGTTATATTTTGTGTAGTTTTTGGATACATTTCGCGCACTTATCTTTTTATTACGGAAAGCCTTGATTTCGGTTTATTATGGCAAAAAAACAAAAAAAATTGCCAGAGATAGAGTTCATTAATGTTATGTATGAACTAATCATCTAAAAAGATAGAAAAATGACTACGTTAGGACTTAAACTTTATTTTTTGAGATTTTTTTTTTCAAAGTTAGGCTTAGCGACGCCAAACCTTCGTCCTGTGGGATGATTCCTTTCGCATACGCTCCGTCCCGTGCTTGCGTCAAGTTTCAAGGCCTCCCGTCCCGAAAGGATTAATCAGGCAAGCATTGCTTTAATTAATGATTGAATGTTTTGTAATAGATAGCAGGTACTAGCAAAACTTAGCTTTGAGGACATAGTGGTTTTCACAAAACGTTATTACAAAACTGGAATCTTGTTATGAAAGCAAATCATTAGATTATGAAAATTCATTTGCACAAAGGATTAAAGTTAGTTCAATTTTACATATTAAATTTCGTATGTTGATCGGATTTATAAATAGTTTCCAAACCCGAATTTGTAGAATGATAAGAAAATTTGCACACTATACCATATACAGAGATTTCGAACTGAAGTTCATATTGACCTGCCTTCTTTTCATAAAACAAGTTAGTGATGAGTTTGAAATAGATGTAATTGTTCCATATGCACAGAGAAATGTTGAGAATTTAATGCGAATTGGAACATGGAAAAAAAAAGACAGGGGAAAGGTAAAAACGTGGAAGAAAGTGTGTTGGAAATGCCTCTTCTCTTTTAAGGATATTGATTCATGAAACTGCTGGAGAAATAAGAATTTTAAAAACATTATATTTTTTTTCAAGAAAATTTATAAAAATAAGGTTCATAATAAAATAAAAAAGATTTGAAGATAAATTTCGAAAGAAAATATATATATCTTTATATTCAAATGTATAGATTAAAAAAAAAAAGGCATGATTTTCTCTTTTATAATATATATATATATATATGATATAAACAATATATATATTTTAAATCGAAAATACGTTTATTATTAATATATATTATAAATATAGATAAATTTATATTTATTTTATGGTTATATTTCATTGCTGGAAACATATAATAAAGGTAGAAAGTCTAGGCATAAATACTCGGAATCACTCAGAAGTTTCAAAAGATAGTTTGATAAAATTCCTTCAAATCTTTTTCCGTATCTGTAGCATATGAATTCATAACCAATGAGAATCGTTAAAAAGTTTTTTTCAGGAAATTTCTCTTTTCCCCTTTGAGGTTTGAATTTAGTCTGGAAATTCTTTGTAATTACTAGTTTTCTTACTAATGCCAGCTTATAACAATGATTTTTTGTTAGTTCACTGGCGGATAGATCTTTATTACATGAAGAAATGCATGGTATGTTATTAGCTTCTTCATATAACGAAGAAATTATATCGGAATTAGAAAATAACATTGCTGAAGCTTCTGAATGATAATTCAGATGAAATTGTATTTACAGATAGCATTTATTTGTCCAATGATAAATAGCTCCAATATAGAAGTGAACCTTCTTTGGGTGAAGGTAAACATATCTCGAAAAATATTTTCAATCTAATTCCCAGACTTATTGCAAATGATACTTCAAGAATTCATGACGAGTTTATTTTTAGGTTGTTTATCACAAATAGCGAACTCAACTATAAAAAGAAAAACCTATGTTAGGGAATAAGTAGAAAATTATTGATAGTATTGAATTTAATGCCTTTGTAGTTTCTCTTTTGTTTCCTGGAATATTCAAATCCAGCAGTGAATATAGAAAGTTCGTGGGATGCAGAGAAATATTGTATTATTTTCAGAGCTACGGTGAATTTGAAAAGATTATTTCATATATAAAATACTTTGATATTTGATGATCAAGAAATACATTCCTATAAGAGATAAAAAGATAAATTTATAACCATTAGCGACTTGTGGGATACATGATAGATATATAGCCTAACGTTTTAATCCCACGTATAGATAAATGATCGTTTGTGAACAATTAGTTTAGTTTCAAGGAAACTGTTCATTCCAATAATGCATACCAATACAAGCAAAATATGGTTTTACTAAAGCTGTAATTATGGTATTTATGAAACCCATATTTGTAGAAGAGATATGATCCCATGTCAAGAAGCTGCAAATAAATTAAAGCACGCAAGGGCAATAGAACGATTTTGGAAATTTCGTTGCCGAAACACAGAGATCGGCAGGCATAAACAACAAAAGCAGTCGCTGAGATTTTATATATCACACAATACATCTCAAAATGTATGCTTGAAGTAATATAAATATATATGTTAGTTGCATTTGAATCAGATATGTACAAAATTAATTTCTTTGGTTGCTCAATGAGGGGCATTTTGCTATAATCTAAATAAGTCATAAGCAGGTAGCGTGTCCATATATATGACAAAAACATAGAAAAGAATATAATTTTTAATGTATTTTTATTGCTACTATTATTTTTTGACTTTAAAGGTATCTGATAAATGTAGTAAAGTTTATCAAGTATAATTTTAATTTGGCTTTTTTCTTTTGTAAAAAAGGAAAGTTCTTGATATTTTTACATTTATTCTTTTACACCTCCTTGAATTAAAAATGGATAAATATGCATAAAAAATGTTGTGTTCTACATCGAATACTTTCTTAAAGACTAAAAGAAATTGTTTCTTCAATTTTTTTAAGAACTGAAACTGAAAGCATTGTTTGTAACTGAAATAAGAAGAATTGGGTCCATTTGGAATAGAATACAATGCGTTTATAAAACTGAACACAGTAGCAGAATTAAAAGTACTTAATAGGCAGTCAAAATCTGGTAACACTTGATTGTGTATTGGACAGATTAACTGAGCTAACGTATTAAAAAAATTGGTATAGTAAGTATGTTTAAATGGGTAAAGGAAGTCAAAATATCTTTGAAAAGAAATCATTTCAAATCGGAAGGATGTAATTTTTTTGTCCTTTTCTAAAATGAAATTAGATTGTTAATACCTTTCATCCATCTATTGAATACATCTTTTTCTTTCCTAACATGTTAACAGTAAAAATAATATTTATATTGAAGATAATATTTATTTGGTTTCAGTTAGAGAGAGGTATTTACATTCAGATTAGATTACAGCCAGTTATTGCAGATAAGATAACAGGCAGAAGGAGCATTGAAGACATAATGATGTAGTATTTGTACCGGATCCTACTAGGAGGGGAAAAGGTTTTCTATTTCAACATCTGTGGCACCCGTAATGAAATGGTCGAATCTTGTTTGTCCTGATTCTGGTGAAATCTTGTATACATGATGTAACTTGTATTATTTTGAGTGAGACAACTAATGCACATTACATCTAGAACATCATTTCTAAATTCAACTCTATTTTTTTAAATCGAAAACTAAGCTGTCAACGTGCCATAAAAACTCATTTATTTTCTTTGACCTATTTAACAGACAGTAAGTAATGGTGTGTAAATGTACTACATTAAATATCAATTTGAAGCTATTGCGTCTTAACATAGAGTAATATAATAATGCAAAGGCTTTGGCAACTTCCTATTTTGAATATCAATTTCTAAATGCTTGTCAGATGCATCGAATATACCATTAAGGCATGATCAAAATAGCTACTTTATAACATCAATGGCAGCAATTAATTATAGTTATCTTATCCCTTATAGAACATCTGCGTCCTTACGGTAATGGTTCTTTTCTTTATTTGATATAATATTTTATGCAATATGCAAGAATAAAAACTCCTGTAGGCGGAGTGCTTCTCTTTTTTATTATTATAACATCTCCACAGTATATATCTGTAAAAGTTTTCCTTTTTCAATATAAGTTTTTCTTTTGAATTTGCTAAAAATATCTTATTTTGCATATATGTCGTTATTTCATGCAAAAAAAAAAAAATAATGTACTCTAATTTTTGATATTTTTAGAAACATGCTATGTTTTCAGAGAGTAAATAGGAGTGATATTATTTAAAGAAGATTATGTAAATCAATTGCAAAAATACGCTATCTATTATACGCTACCTAAGCTGAAATACTTAGCCGGTTTTTAAATTTTGAATGTCTCCCTAAATACTTGCTTTTGAAAAATTTATTTAGTAAAAAGACACATAAACAAACTATGAAGATGTATATAGAATGAAACAGCAGTGGTGTATATGCGAGTACCTCCACGTCATTTTCCTCCTCTTTTGCTTCATAGTAGTATGTTAATGCGAGTGGCTTTCCGTTCCGAGTATAAATATGGAATATACATAGGTAAAACAACCAATACGCAGCGAAAACTTTTTACACGACTACACTCAATGTCAAATCAGCAGTATCGGGTAATTTGATTGCGCTGAAGATAATTCAATTTTGGAAAATAAAATAACTTTTTAAAGCAAGCTCTAACTTACTGTTTTCGATGCTGTAGAACTCAAAATTTAAACAAAAATAACTTTTATTTGAATATTTTTAATTTTAGACAAGCATATATTTTTCTTGTCTGAATATTTAAAATTGTTTTCAGAGAATTTCATTCTGAAATTTGCTTTTCTAATTTCAAACTTACATTCCAAGTCAATTTATCATTAACTACACAATAAGTGACAAAAGTATTAGTTTCGCCAAAAATCTGTGAACTTAACTATTAATGATTTAACCCTTAAATGCAAGATGTTTGTTATTGTTTACAAAAAAACTATGCATTTTGAATAGCTACGTATAATTTCGAAAAATTATTTTTTTGTGAAATTAAAAAAATATGTATATATATTATGGCTGCATTACGAATTAATGAATACCCCAATGATACAAACCACATTATAACAATTCTGCAATAAAAATAAATCTCTTTTTACTAATATAATTTTTATAATGCAAAACATTTTTTGTATTTCTAATAGTAAAAGTATTCATACAACAGCCATCTTGATATTCTGCCAAGTTCCCAGTTTAAATCAGATGCTAATATGGCTATTGCTATATATCGATCTATTCTAGATCATTTCCCCATCATTTCGAAGAATTGTCTTTGTTTTTCTAGCGCACAAATACAATAAATTGTATTGTAAAATTATGTAAATATCATTTCGTTTCTTTTCACAAGAATTTAGATTTAGTTCTGATTTTTACGTATCATAATTACGCATAGTCGAAGTTTTATATAAAAGCTTTAAACATCATCATCACATTATAATTCAGAATATTAGGAAGTTTCCGAGCATTATAATTTATGCATAATATTCTGTATTTTATATTAGACACTTTTTTATTTTAATTGCAATAATTATTATTTTATTTTGTATTTTAGGCTCCTTTAACATTGGTTAAACACTTTATTTATTATTGACACTCAATGATATTTGTATTTAAATTCCTTCCTTCCTTATTTTAGATATATTTAATATTACCTCATTATCATTTTTTACACCCACACCATCTAGAATTATTTTCACCAATCAGAAATGAAAGAATTTAATATTCAGGATTTTGTAAATAAGAATTAATTATTTTGTTTTAAAGAATGAATAAGTAACTAACATCAATAAAGAGATAAATCCAACAATTATGAGTAACTAAATCAATTTTATTAATACAGAAATCTGAAATTATGAATTTTTCAATGCAAAGAGTTTTTTGTACCAATAGTAAATTTTAAAAACAAAGCAATTCTTAAATTAAAATTAACGAACTCTTCTCCTTAGTTCAGCTGTTAAATTAAAAGATTAGAAACATTTAAATGCATATAAAAATAGGAATTCTAAATGAAGATTAGTAAAATGAATTTTTAAAAAAGAAAATTTAAAATATGCAATTTTTTTTGTACGATTAAGAGTAAGAGAAGAAAGTCCTTAATTCTCTTCTTTAGTGAGAGGTAAAAAATAATTATATTATTCATCAACAAATTTTAATGTCTGGCTGAGATTAACTATAAAACTCAAATATATTTTAAAGAGCAAAGTATATTTTGAAACCTATAGCTTTTAAGAATTACTGAATAAATTTTTTGATAATCATTAAAAAAACTTTTTTAAGATCGTTTTCCATTAGAGTATTTGTTTAAAAACTATGTAAAATATCTAGAGTTACTTTTCGTAAAAACATATGGATTTATAGCATGATCTGACAATTAATTAAATAATTTAAGTTGTTTTTACTCCTTTATATTGTTTATAGTTTATTTATTCTCGAATTCACGCTATCTTAATTTTTTCCCTCTTAATGTTAGAACAAAAGCTAATTCTTTAAATGCACATCTTAACTCAGTGTGATGATTTCCGAATTCTTTGAAGGAAAAAAAGTTGTTATTTTCCAGCATTGCGAAATTTATGCATTATTGCTTATTTTATTACATTTATGTATTATTACTTATTTATAGAAAAATATTTTATTCTTATAAGGTAAGAATTTAGAGGTAATATTCAACGAATATTGTAATAAATCTTTATTTGCGCATTACCATCATAAGATATCATGATAATGCCAATAGGTTATACATAATTTAATTATAATAATGATACTCATCATGAAACGATATATCTTATATATAAAAATCTCATGCCACGGTGTTTATGTTCGTACTCCTCCGAAACGGCTCGATCGATTTTTATGAAATTTTTTATGTGTATTTGGTAGGTATGAGAATAGGTCGTAAAGTATATTTTATAAAGCTAGGTAATTAGGGTGTCCCTATCCCAAAAATTTTTTCTATTTTTTTAACAATTGTTTTTTGTACTTTTTAAATTTGTTTTTAAAATATATATTTAAAATACCTATAACCCAAAATTTTACCCTTCTACCCCCCACCCTACCATTTTTTAATCGCGATTTTAGTATTTTTGTATGAACTATATCCAAATAATTAACTCGTCGTTAATAAAACTCAATGTGTTTGTGTGTGTGTGTTGGCGCTCTACTGACCATACCGTTTTACCTACAGCTGTCAAATTTGGCATGTTTATACCTTGGAGGCCGGATATGTGCAACACGGAGCAATTTTTAATTTTTTTTAAATTAGAATTTTAATTAATTAAAAACCTATAGAAATTTCGGCGTTTTTCCGCTAAAGTTCCGAAAATATTACAGCACAAAATTGATTTTTGCATCAAGTTAAAGTTCAAGAAATTATCTTTTTAATTATACCAATGGTTTAATTTATAAATTTAGTTCTTATTTTTAACGAACTTTTAAATATATATTTTAACCATATTTTTCCAACACTATATTTCTCACAAAATAAAAATAAAATTTAATTTGCACAAGCACGTTACGCGAGCATGGAATAAATTATTTAATTATTAACTTTTAATAACATGTTTCCCTCATATTGACAATAGCTTAATTTTTTTAAATAAATAAATTGTTATTGCAAATTAAACGTATAAAAATGTAATTTCCAGCATGTACTTGTATGAAATGAAATAAATATGAAATAGGATATTTCATAAAAAGTAAATGCAAAGTAAAGACTTCTATGATCTTTTATAATACCTGCATTATAAATTCCATAAATAAGTTATACTTAAGATAAACATGGTTTAATATATATCCTTTCAATTCAATGCCCAACGCCTAATTTGTTAACCTTTAATAATAGCAATGCATGTAGTAAAATTGTCTAAATGAAGTAATCAATTATATAAAATATAATTGTTTACTAATAAATATAATAATTTGAATCTATAAATACTCTAATAAATGACGAATGTTTATCTAGATCTCTGCTCTTTAATCCCCAAGAATATTTACCAAAATATTCTTGAGATACAAATATTTAAAAAAAATTGTTGCTTTCCAATCAACTATATTAGTCTGTAAAATTGACTTATTTATGAATATTTAAATATCATAAATATCATTATTTAATAAAAATGGGTGATTTTTGACCACTTTATCGACCGTCTCAAAGATGATATCTCAATCAGCGTCCAGGGTTTCTCAAGACTTATTGGCTAATTATGAAAATGTTGATTGTTCTAAACTATTCTATTCAAAATTTCATAAATCGATCATATCTGACAGCAAAAGACAAATTATTTATTTATTTAAAAGTTGCAGTTGCAAGAATATACGATCCCTTACGACCAAAGGACTGTCTAAAATTTAGATTTCATAACTTTTTGAAGTATATTTATAGAGAAAAATAAAATTATATATATATATATATTCTTTTGAAAAAAATACTAAAAACTGAATTTTATGATGAATCTTTGTAGAATAATTCTTAAGATACTACATAAATTATGAAAATTATTCTGTAGTGCACATATGACTTAAATACTGAACGATTCTGTTTTCAGTACACATATTGAAAAAAAAATTAATGGTTTCAGTAAAAAATGTTTTTTATACTGATTGCAGTTTAATCATTGTCATTTTAATTTTACAGGTGTGGATTGAAAATTAGAGAGAGAGATAGTACATTATGGCTTCAGGTCATTTTAAAAGTATGAGTGAATTGTATGGCTATTAAAATTTGCTTAAAATATTTTGATGAAGAAGCAATTGAAAACACATAAAATATTTCTATGTAACTTGAAATTTTAATGAGCATTAAGATCGTCGAACCGGCTGGTTGCCAAAGGAGGTTAGTATTATATATATAGTTTTATATATATATATATATATATATATATATATATATATATATATATATATATGTATATATATACAGAGAGAGAGAGAGCGCAACTACTTCTAAAGCTATTTCTAAAACACAGATGAATTGAGACAAAAGTATTAAAATCAAGTTAATAGGAAAATTAAATAAATCAAATAAAAATTTAACGAAATAAAAAAGAATGCAGCCTGAAGACTTTTTCAAGGGTCATCCTCGGGCAAGGATTCAAAAAAGGGATTTTTTCTGTGAAGGAATGCAGACAAGAAAGTCTAATAATGATTCCTCATGACTTGAAAATCCCCTGAAATTAGGCCTAAGAGATATACCATTTTAACATAAAGGAAAATACAAAACAACAAATTAGAAGAAAATAACCACTAATAAGTAAAAATACAATAACAAAAATAACAATAAAAACAAAAATACCACAAAATAACACTTAAACCATTAAAGAAAAACCACAGGGAAAGAACATACAAGCAGCAGGCAAGGAAATTTTAAGCTGACGATTGTGATTCCCGCTTTTTAAAAACACAAATCTAACGTATTTAAGGTAAAATAATAATTGTAGGCTTCCAGCGCCATCTATTGAGTGATCTAATATGCAAGGAAAGTTCTATTTTTATTTTAGGTAAAGAATTAATCCCAAACCATATCTTGTTTTCTTGTTTAATTAAAAAGTTGACATGACAGTAATTTCTAGGAAATTCATTTTTAATTAAATTTTTAATGAGGTTATTTGATGCTTCAATATAGGAATATGTATTTTTGCAAACTCTTTTGATCCTGTTAACTTGTGAGAAAATTAGATTTATGAAAATTTTAGAGTTTAGATTAGAATGATAGTTACATAGTTTTGTTATTTTAAAGTTGAATTCATCCCTTTTGTCGTAGATACCAACTATTGTTTTATCATTAGCAATTTCGATTTTTAAATCCAGAAAGGTAGTCTCAAGTTGATTTTTATTTGTTTCTTCTAGAATTAAATCTTTTGGATAGCAATTAGTAACAATATAAGTATTTTTGAAGTTTATCAAAAGTAGGTCATCAATATACCTCCATCCGTTTATTAAATTATATTAAATTATTTTTTTCTCTCATAGTAATGTAGTGAAATGCTTTAGCTAATATTTTCTATATGTAAATATATTGAATATTAATATAGCTATATATAAATAATATTGAAAAGTTAAAATCATACATGAATAAATTTGTTTATTACTCATTTAAAATTCAAAAGTCGAAAATGCATGAAAAAAAAAACGAGATGGGCATAATAAAAAAGTAGATAAATGAAGAAAGATTTAAGTCAAAACATTTCAGAATCAGTTTGAAAATCCAACAAATGAATGAATAAAGGATTTATCAAACAAAACTTTTTAAATTTACTATTTTTTTAACGCATTAATCTTTTCGCTTTTTTACTGGTTTGAGTTTCCCTTGCTAGAATTTTAGGTAATTATACTTTATAATCCATTTTTAAAAACCCATCTATTTCAAAAAACCTGCTGATTATCTCCAAATTCTGTTAATTTATACATTACATATCACAGTCTAATCTTATTAGAGAAGAAATACGTTTATTAATTAAGGGAGGGAAATATTTTCAACCAAGTGGGTTTTTTTAACAATTCAAAAATCGTTAGAATTTTTTTTAAATGTTTTTTTTTTTTTCTCAAATTCATGAAAGTTTTTTCTGGAATTTGGTTATTATTATAATGATGATAAGTACACTTTATATGTAGAAGATATTTGAAATACTCAACGAAATGTTTTATTATGTTGTAATAAACTATATTGTTATTTAGGTCAATACTTGTAATTTATCACTTTTAAAAATTTCTATTCTAATTAAAAGATCTGTAGAGTACAGTTTAGTCTACACTTTTTTCTTTCATTATAAACAAACTTTATATCCATTTACTAGCTTTCACATGTTCTGATCTAGTACAATGCATGTAACCTAATGATATTTATAAAAGAAGGAAAGTACAGGAACAGGATAGTTCCTAATATTAATTCTTTATTATAGACTGGTCATGAGAAACTGTGGGAAACTCACAACTTAAATTTCTTTCAATGAGCGTAACAAGAACGACACTTTAATAGAAAATATGGAAGTCTCTTTATTTAACTTTCAGCAATTTAAAATAGTTCTGTAAAGGGAGGAGACTCATTATTACTTCATTATGTGATAGATGAAACTAATAGACATGTTTCAGGAACAATTAATTATTTCCTAATTTCCACATTTCTGAAAACAAAACAAACACGAACACGTAAATACATTAAATAAAATACACGTAAAATAAAGATCATGGGAAATATACCTTGATGTTAGTAAGGTAACGCCATCTGTTGTATCAAAAGAGAAGGTAGTAGAGTTATGTAACCGCTAAAGTTTTAGATTTCTTGCCCCTTTAAAAAGAAATTTCATATGTTTTCTTTTATTATTTTTTTCACAATAAAATTGTAGTAAGAAATTAACCATATAGGTATCATCGAAATTTTCAATCTAATTAAATTCTAAAATTTAAAATGAGTATAGAAATGTTTCAAAACAAAATATTCAATTCAAGAAATTCAAGGAATTCAAGAAATTAAATTATGAATAAATATTAAAACCTTTACATATAAACTGAATCTTGGCATAATTTATTCTAACTAGTTGACAAAGTATGCTCGATATTGTTCTAAAAGTAAAACTTCGTACTCATGAAACAACATTATTTTCAAAAAAATAGACAATTTAAAAATTACTTCTTTTTTCTCCCAAAGTTCTGCTTCTAATTTTTTTAGCAATAACAAAAAAAGGAAAGAAAAAGAGAAAAAGCAATAGCTAAAGAACATACTTTAAAAAAACTCGAATTATCAATTCTTTATGTAATGAGATACTGAAATTCAAAAATTCACAATAAAAGAATTCAACTGAAAAAAATAGAGCCATAAATATTTTTCTCTTCATTAAAACTTAACCCTGTTTTTCTTTATATCAGAACATTGATAAAATAATGTTTTGTTTAGATGGAAGCAAACAAATTTGTGCTTCTAGTAACATATTCAAATAAAGAAGTAGCATCTTTTATCTCAAGTTCGGAATATCATCAAAGATTCCGAACTCTCATTACTCGAAACATCCATTACAATAAGGGAATATTTCAAGAAGCAGATACAAGACGTTGCGCTCGCTGAAAGAGCCCTAAATATTTCTCTTGAAGATTGATTACACTCAGATAAATCAATAGTTCCTTTGAAGTATTTATTGCAAATTCCTTCTTTGCATTAGGTGAATTGCATGTTATACAGATGAAATCTCTTCAGTGAAAAGGCTTGGCTGCATACTTCCATGCTTCTATATATATATATATATATATATTTATGCTTCTCTGTTTGACTGTATTGACAATTATTTCTTTTACGTAATATTAATATGATATCACTTTGATTAAAATCTTGCTGGATTATTTATTCTACAAGTCTGATTTAAATGGTAGACTGTTTTCTTTTTATTTTATATTTTGATTCTTTAAACATTTGTTTTAAAAGTATTACATTTAGGCGTGGTTATAGTGTGTATTAAATTTTATTCATGTGCTGTGAGCTTTCGCATCCTAATAGTTACCATATTGTTTTATTTTCCATATGGCAAAACTGGGGATACTTTTTTAATACATAGTGCATTGCAGTCGCGTGTGTTTTGATTATTTGTTAAATTTTCACTAACCATCAGTCGATTGAAATGGATTTATTAAGTTCATATTTCATGTGATAGATCTTTCGAATAAATGTAAAGTGCAATTTAATATGAATCATAACTAACTCAACCTAGAACTACACAAAATCTCTTATGGGAAAGCTTTGTAAACTTGATCCAAAGTGAAATGGTTAGAACACCGCCTAAAGTGGTATTCAGGTCTCTAAATTTTCACTGTTTACAATTTTATCTCCCTAGGTCTGCTAAATCTTTAATCACATTTCTGTTTGTATGCATTCAATTCCTATCGGTATCCCTTATCCGATAACTAGATTTATTTTCAATAAGAGAAGGAAAAAATAATAACATTATAGGTAGAAGAACTAAAGACAAATGAGTTAAAAATTTTAACAAATCACCATCTTTAAAGATTTTTTTTCCCTTAATCCTTATATCATATAGTGTAAGGCATTATCCTTTTATCATATATTGCATTGCTATCTAATTTAAATAACATTAATAATTTTAATGAAATCTATTAAAACTTTTCAAAAAAATTCTATTAAGGAGAGTATTGACAATTAACTGTAATAGATATAACCAAAATGGTTTCAAAAATTAATTATTTATCACATTTTAACCAGCACTTATAATGTTTCTTATTTTTTTTTCAAAAAACTTAAAAATTAAAAAAAAGTGCATAAAAAATAAACTATTTTTAATTTTTAAATATTCAGAATTATTTAATTTCCGTATCTAAATAAATTATTTCGTTAAAGAAATTCCTTGATTAAATTCAAGATCCAAGAAAAAAAAAAACAAGAATATCTCGAAATGGTTGATAGCTTTAGCCCTTTAAAGCTTTCCAAAACGATTTTAGAGTTGAAATATTAATTTTATCATTAAAAAGCATATTCGAGTTCAGATTGCAGAAAAAATATATTTATACATATTAATATTTGCATAAAAAGGTAGTTTGAATATTTCTATGAACTAATTTTTATTTCAGAAATTTATTTTTAATGTAAAAAGAATGAAATTAATATATAATTTTCCTGGTGTGTAATGCGAATATTTAAAAAAATAAGTAATTCATTTGCTATATAAATGTCATCAATGGCAATCAGTAAATTAACTGTCTTAAAGTCATACTCTCTACACCAGTAGCAACCATATTTTACTGCTTAATAGTAAAATGTATTAACTTTTTCATATTTTTATAAATGGTATTACCAAAAAAATATTATATTCCCGATGACGGTATAAATTTCCTTTCATCAGAACATCGTTAAATTTATATGATGCTTTATTATTAGAGAAAAGAGCGATCACAAACTTTTATTCCTAAAAAAAATATTGTCCAACATAATTAGTTAATGAATCTCATGCACAGCTGTTGTACCATCCTCATGCTACCCTTGTCGGGCATTTTTGAATCTGCCCTTTCCATAATAAAAGCAGATTAGCATACACGCGAAGTATTGGCATCCTTAATAACAGTCTCCGCGCTCCAAGTACCCGCAAATAAATGAAACTGCGAGTGGATATTTTCAGGCTCGGATAAATTCTTCTCAGGCCACATTTTCCTCCTGAAGCGAGGTGAAAAGAACTTAAAATTAGAGGAGCACTGGACAGTTTGATTGATCTATACTCACGGGCGGAACGCTAGAATGAAGGGCAATGTATATGTGTGCCAAGAATATGTTACGTTTCCTTGGGAAAGAGAACAAACTTTATGGTGAGGAGGAAAATGGTACGAAATTGTACCTCGAACTTTTTCCATCACGTTTTTCCATAAAAAATAGCTTATCAGCCAGGGTTGAAAGTAACATGGCTAAAGTCTAATATCGCCGTTTTATATGCGTTGGTTAAATTCATTTTTCTTTCTTCTTGGTTCTTCTTTTCTACCAGCGGAAGAGGAAGTAGCTGAGTTTAGTTGTTCAGGAAGTGGTGGTTACCTTCGCGTGACATGGATGATTCTTCGTTCTTAAGTTCCCAGCGATCAATAAATAAGCGTTTAGGTTCTGTATGCTGGCGAGGCAGCTTACAAGGTTCCATTAGTCATTTGTATGAAGAATGTCTCATGGATAATATAGACTCTATAAGTCAATGCGAGATAAATATTAATCAGTAACTTTGAAATAAACTTTGAAATGCCAAATGAAATTACGTTTAAAAGATTATCCAACTAATTAATAAAAATGCAATTCTACAAAAGATTGAAGAAAAAATATTAAAATATTCTGGAAAAAATTTGTAGGACCTCGGTCTTTTTTTTTACCTTTCTTGTATTTAAAATATTAAATATTAAAAAAAAATTTAGAAATCGAAAAAAAAAGAAACTTTAATTGGAAACTTTGAAGAAAATACTCATCTTTTTAAAAGAAATTTTTAATTATTTCGTCAAACATGTTATTTGTTCACACAATAGCTCAAAACTCAAAAGAACTATATAGACAAAATTGATGTGTCGACCTCAAACCGAAATGCTGAATCTGCATAAAATTTTGATTTTAATTAGTAGATGAAAAAAACATCTTTCTAATATTTACTATCCACATAATGAACAAATGATATAATGTTTTAAAAGCTTTTTTTCTAGTTTGAGATTTGCCAATTAATTTTAATAAAAGTATTATTTATATTTATTTGGTTTATATTCTATTACTAGCCACCTTTGGCTACCAGCCGGTTCGCAATCTTAATGCTAGTTAAAATTTTAATAATTAAATATTTTATGTAACTCCTATTGTAATTGCTTCTTCATTAAAATATTTTAAAACTTCAAATTTTAATAGTCATATAATTTATTAATAATATTATAAAGGCCTACAGCCATAACGTATTATGTATCTCTCTAATTTTCTGTTAGCTCCCGTAGAATTTATGCTTCAAATTAAAGTGGAAATGATTAAACTGCAATTAATATAATATTTTTTTAACTGAAACGAAGCATTTTTTTTTAAAATATGAGTACTGAAAACGGAGTCTCTGAGTATTTAAACCTTATGGGCACTAAAGAATATTTTTCTTAATTTATATAATATCTCAAGAAATTTTCAACAAAATTTTCTCTGATTCACCATGAACAGATCGATTAATTAACAGTGTTTAGTTTTAAATGCATCAAACACTAAAAAAATAAACAGAATCGTTTGAATAAATCTGTCGAAAATATATTAAGCCTTCAAAACCACGTCCGTATCCGTTGAAAATAGTTGTCAACAATCAGAACACAATGCGAATGAGTGAATTTTCAACGCCAATTATGGTAACGTAAATGCGTGAATTTTCTACTCCAGTTGGGGTAACGCTATGCAGATTAGAAATTTTTAATTTCCTTTATTCTGTTTTATTTTTATTCAAAAGTACTTCAGAATGAATCTGAAAGATCGATTAATTAACAATGTTTAATTTTAAATGCATCAAACATTAAGAAAATAAACAGAATCGATTTAAATAAGCGGCCGAAAATTTGTTAAGCCTATCCTCTTTAGCGAAGGAAAAAACTGAAGCCTTACTCATTTGGAGGTCATGTGGTTCTTTATCTGGATACAACTAATGACCATACACAATGACTCTACTTGCGAAGAGAATACCACATCTGGCAGTACAAAGACATTTAACAATGTGTCTGGTATTAGGTGATGTTACATCTGTCCGCAATGCCAATTATCAGGTGAGAGAAAAGGGGACCGTTACAACATCTAGTAAAGAATATATTTTATTTGATATAAAAATATTGTACTTTGATACAAATTATAAATGTATCTATTGAATATTATATCACTCTAAGCTGAAGAAAACTGCACTTTACTCTCAGTATATAAATATCAGTATATATTATCTATCCTAAAGTTGTTACTCAAAGCAATGAAATAAACTTGGAGTCTTAGACAGCTTTTATTTGATGTCATGCATATTTTAAGTCGCTAGAATCGTAAAATTTAGATAAATCGTCTTTGCTTAACATTTTCTTATTGTGCCTATCGTTTCAAATAGTTAAAAAATGATTAAAATATTTAAAGTTGAATAGCGGGTCAAAGAACAATTTGCTTTAGGGTTTCAGAATATAACTGTTCCATGAAACTATGTGAATTCGAAAATTCAGTTATAGATATTTTTAATTTTCGGAAATCGAATAATTCAGGATATAATGAATTTTAAAGTAGCTTTACAGTTTCGGAATATAATTGATCCATGATGCCAAGCGATTTCGAAAATTCAGGTATAGATAATATTTTTAACTTTAGACACCAGAATTTTCAAAAATATAATAAATCTTTATTTTTTTATTTATCGTATAAGAAATACTCATGGTATAAAGATAGTAATCTAGCAACAGTTTACCTCATTTCGGTGTTGTAAATCTCTACGAATCTAATATATATTTTTAGAATAATTTTTCTATATATGTTTAACTGTGTATATTTGAATATTATAAACAAGAACTTGAATTTGAAGACTGAATTATGAATTGTGAAGCAACTTCACAACTAAATTGTTACTTTACAAAAATAAATAAATAATGAAAAAGAAGTCTTTTATTTAAATAACCTCTTTTTCGAGACATTTAATCCATTTTCATCACCAATTGATGATTCTAATAGAAAAAAAAATCAATCATATTTTGTGAAGATTATTTTTAATATGTACTGACATCAATGAAAATATTATATAAAATTTTATTTATTGCATTTCTGGAATTGTGCTTTGCCAATTACTTTGAAAGAATGTAACATCTATTTATTCTATTTATTCACTTTTTCATTGCCTCAAATGTACTCGTTCTATTTTCTTCACTAAATAACGAAGCTATTCAAAAAAAAAATATATATATATATCAGTTATTGTTAAAAGGATTTGTAAAGATTTCTTTCTGAAAAATATTAAATATTTTTTGTTCAAGATCTCATTACAGGAATTTGTAATTTATTTTAAATAACTTATATTAATCAGATTAATGCAATGAAACTGGTATGATAAGCCTGGAAATCTCTCACTTAGGAATGTCATCATAGATATAATAATTTTTTGAAATATTAAAATAGCATCGAAAATCTTCTTCTTCAAATAAGAAATTTCAGAATTGTCATTTAAAGTTATTAAAATGAAAAATCTTTCGGTGTAAAAGGAAAGTTTGTGTACTTTTATAAGGATTTATTGTTAGCAATCTATAGCGTTTCATTACACTAGGCAATATCAGTTTAGCCAAGAAAATTTAAAAAAAAACTTTTTTATTCTCATATTTTTTGCTCGTATAAATCATTAACATATAATGAAATAAAGAAAATTTCGAATCAAAATAATAAGCACAATTTCATTTTATTTGTTTTTTCTGTTGTTATATTTTTCTTTTCTAACATTTGCCTTTTGCTTGTTTATCCTTCTCCTTCTCTCTCTCTTTATATGTATATATATTTATACATACATGCATCTGTATATATGTATACTAATGTACTTTTATATCCTTCTTAAATATAAACAAATAAACTTTTTGTTAATTTTTGTGCTGTCATGTTTTCTTTATCTATTTTTTAAGGACAATTATTTTCATTGTAAGATCTACATAGTATTAAGTAACCAATCTATTTTATCTAACCAGCATTGTTTGAAAATTTGCAACATTTCAATTCAAGAGAGTGAGATTTTTAGAAAATGGTTATTTAATGTTTTCCACGAGAAGTGTTGATATTGAGAAGTTTATATAAACTATTAAAGACATATTATATCTAAAAAACCTTTGGGAGCGGTCTGAAAGAAACTTTCACATGTACACTCCAATAAAAGCCTTAATCCCCTCCTTCACAAAATATTATGTAAATTAGGTAATCAGACAAATGAATTGCTTGGCATTGGC
The DNA here is from genome assembly GCA_026543865.1 of Argiope aurantia. Taxonomy (NCBI): domain Eukaryota; kingdom Metazoa; phylum Arthropoda; class Arachnida; order Araneae; family Araneidae; genus Argiope; species Argiope aurantia. The sequence goes on along the minus strand of JAPMOR010024891.1, from coordinate 323,716 downwards.
AAAAAAGTGGCAATAAAATATAGATATTTGGCACAGCACCTTTACTTTCACTGAATTTAGCATGCGGAAATGTATTTAAAACACCAGAGATTAAAACCAAAATTTCACAGGGAACTACATTTCAAAGAAAAACAAAATTTTAGATTTTTAGTCATTGCGTTTACGTTCAAACGAAGCACATGCCAACAGATGGCCAACCGTTTCTTAGATTTGGAGAAAAATTTGTTCAGATTCTATATTTTAGACACTACAATTGTATACTAAATATTATTTACTCAGTTCTTTGTGTTTTGTAGTTATCTAGTTCACTAGTACTAAAACATTTAGCCAAATAGATATTCTGTGAATACATTCCATTCAAAAATTATAGAAAATTTCATAGAAGATGGTTAGAGGCTCATGTGCCTGATTTCATCCATATAGCTCAAACCGAGATCAATGAAATTTTAAAGCTCAGTTTTAGATTATCGTGTTCACTGAATAAAATAGGTATAATATAACAAATGTGTTTTTCGAGAGCAGGGAATTCTGAAATATAAAAATTCGTCAAATTCTCGAGCATTAAGTTTTTAACGATTATAATATTTCCCTCATACTTCGCATTCTAGAAAGTAAATTTGTTTAGTTATATAGTTAAGGTAAATTATGCTTAGAAGTTTATGATGCAAGGTCTATTGGAAAATAAATTTTCATTTTAAGTTGTGCAGAAATAGTATTTGAAAAACATTCTCCGATTACATTTGCAAGGATTTAACAGAATAAACCAGTTTCGAAATCAGTTAGTCTGGATTTTCTCGGACTGTATCGTGTTTCCTAAAAAGTTATTTACCAGAAAATACTTTTAAAGAAAAAATATTTATTCCAATAACTCCTCCGAAGGGAAAATATTTATTCTAACGTCTATTCCGGAGGAAAAAATATCTATTCCAATGGTTCCAATACATTACATATTACTTTACCATTATTTGTTTTTAAAAAAAATCTTAGCTACTTTTAAATTTTGGAGCAATCATTTTTAACAAGAATATTTTCTCTTGAAATAAGCTAGCTTGTTTCTCAATTGAAAATACAGTTAAGAAAATAATTTAATTTAATATATTTTATAATTTTGAATAGACTGAAAAAATACATGAAAAAGCTGTAATTTCTGTATATTAAATTTATTATATTCTAAGACGATGTCGTTGATTAAAAAATTGCAAATTAGCAAAGTAGGATTTCTGAAAATTCAAAAAAATGAATTACCGGAGTAGCACCAGAATAAACAATTTTTATGCTCTATGATAAAGCGTCGAAGAAAACGAAAATAACTTGAAAACAAAGCATTCTACCTGAGATGTATGCAGTAGATTATTTGCCTAAATCAGAATTTATTAATCTCTAAAATTCTCTTTATAATTTAGAGCAGTATTAATCTTTTATAAAAAATAAAACTGAAAAGTGGAAAAAAAAATAAACTAAGATTAGTCGATGAATGTAATAATTGCAGTTGGCAATTATCAATTTCAACTATTAATATTATATTGGAGTTTAAATTCCGTTATAAACAGAAAGAAGAAAAAAACAGTTTAGCCTTTAAGCAAAATTGTTTTGGTTTCGATGATAAATAAAATGTTTAATTTCTTCAAAAATTTATAATAAAGAATCATTGATCCGGAAGCACCACATTTTATTCTTATAGGTTATGATTTCAAAATTATTTTATAAGTGCACTTCTAATTTTTAAAGTTCTCTCAGGAATCAACCTATTCTGAAATATTTCGAAACTTACAGCGGCAGTTGAATTTGAATATTTCACTTGTACTAAACTATTACTTATTACTCAAAGTTGTGAAACAAAATCTATCATCACAAGGCTGATAGATAAAAATAATAGATAAATAGTTAGTAAAATATGTCCATCCATACTCTCCATTTAAGTTCATATCCTCCTTTGCGCGCTTAAAATCATAAGTCTAGGGTAAAGCCATAAATACTTTGTACTGCATTATAAAACGATAGTTACGAAATATAGATGTCAAGTAAGAATCTAACGTTTTTACAGAATCTATCGAGTGAATATGTATTTTAGACACCTTCTTGAAAACCGAAGGAAACAGAAATTTGTCTCAAAACTGTAGTTAGTTGTAATCACAAATTCATATACCGAATTACAATGGTTTAATTCCTTGCTTTTATGAGTTATTTCGACAAATGGTCAACCATTTGACTCATTTGGTTCGAATCTGATGAGAATCTATATTTTAAATGCTTAACATATGCACCATATTTTATCTCCATTAGTGCCTTCCGTTTTGGAGCTATCGAGTTTTCTTTTGATCGAACAACAAGACGGAAAGACCACTTTTAAACGGATTTCCTTCAAACTTTTATATAAAACTGCAAATATAGTCTTAAATCCATATACCAAAAATTACAAACTTATATTTCAAAACATTTTCTGAGTTATTGTATAGGCAGACAGAAGTAACTCCAAAATTATCTTTTTCGAACTGAGGGAGTTTCAAAACATGAAAGATTTTGAATTTGGAAAAAACGATACATAAAATAACAAAATATATTTATAAAAACACATACTATCCAAATGTATAGATGAATATAACTTTCCATAGAAAGAACATTGAAATAAAATTCAAATACCTCAGAAATTATATTTTTTGAATAAAAAAGAAACATGCAAACAAATGAACACAGAATTAAAATTCAAAAGGTCCAGGAATTAAAAAGATTTTTTTTTAAATTATCGACATTTTTCAAGAAAAATCATCATTTCAATGCTGAAAATCCATCTAGCAAAAAGAAAAAAATAGATGTAAAAATCTAATAAATGGGAAATTTTATAACATATTTATAAATATATTTCTATAACAAGGGGAATTTATATCTTCGTAGTCAATTGAAGCAAAAAGGGCATTTTATAAAAATATGTCTTCCTGCACATTGATCCATTCCAAAATTAGACCCATATTTCCATTCATAAGAAAGCAAATTGAGTTTCATTTATCTAGTTATGGCCGGTTTTGAGGTTCCCTGTTTCCATTTAATGGATTCAAGGAATATTCTAAAAGATTTGGTACAAGATTTGATAAAATTTACAGTTTTGATAAAGATATGAATTGAATTTCCATCATTTAATTCCTATTACATTTGAGTTATATGTTTTTATACACCAACACATCGAGTTTTCCAACATATAGAAATATATGAATAGCATATCCTTTGATAAATTGGCACAAAATTTTGATAAGAATTCACAAAATTGGTGTCAATTTACATATTTATTTTTTCGCCCTATTTTTTGCTGCTTTTGAATAATTGCTTTTATCTGCTGAAATAAACTATTATAATTAAGTAAATGATATTCTAAGATTAGGCGAGATTTAAAATATGGCTATTAATAAAATCTGATGTGGAATTTGTTAAGAAATGCAATGGTTTTCCTTTCTACATAAGAAAACAAAAATTGGAAAGCTTAAAAATATATTTCGATGTATAAGGAGGGAATATTAACTGTCAGATCATTAATTGAAACTTTTTTTCAATAATAGTTTTTAAACCAATATTTTTTCTACCATATGAATTTAAAAATTCATATCACCTGAAGAATTTCATATATATGGTTAACTGTGTATATATTTCCAATATTGTTAAGAATCTGTAATATTGCCTTCCCACATCGTTAATCTCATACTTGAAAAGAGAAATTTACATATATTTTAATGGATATTCAATGGATGCCACATCAATGACGCTCAGAATTTGTCATCAAAATTGAGGATTTTGAAAAATATAAGAATCACTGGAATATTTCTATTAGAACACAAAATTCAAATATCCGTTTCGAAAAAAATCGATGTTCTATCATAAAGACGACATAAGCGGAGGCGCTGACAGGAACATGAATTTCTTCTTTAGACAGCAGTTGTTTCTCACAGAGTGCTTTGGGTGAGTTTTGTTTGGATTGATTATGAGAAACATGTCTGTAATACAAATTCGATTGTCGAATGTTATAAATATCATGGTAGAAATAAATTGCCAAAGAACTCATTGAGGATCACACGAAAGATACGTTAAAAATGCTAAGTTCACACCCATGATTAATATTGTACGCCAATGACATACGAGGCGTTTTCTGGGATGACACTTCTTTTAGAGAAACTGTAAGAAGGTTTTGAGGAGACCACTGCCTCTGATATTAAATATCGTTCTTAATAAATTACTGCAGGTTAATATGTAGTAATAAGTAATTATTTCAAAAATATATAAATGCAGTTCAAAATCTCGAAATGTTATATTTACTATATTCGAAATATCATGATATAAATCATGTTTCATTAAAATTACATTTTGATTAAAAAGAAAGATTATATTTAAGCTCATAATTAACGGCTAATATGTAAAAAATATCAATAATTTCGCATTAAATCCCATGTTTTGTTACTGAGACAGTAACATTAAAAAATTATTAGAATCAGTTACATTTTCTTAATTGTTGTCCTTTATATGTAAATACACTAAGAGGAATTAAATAATTACTTTTGATTAAACATATGTTTATATAAAAATCTGTATGTCGGAATCAGAAACTATTATTGCCTTAAGAAAATAAATTAATGATTTAGTTTATTTAAGCTCGCGTTCGTGAAATACCCGCAATACAACGAGATTGATGATGGCATTTTTTTATCAATAATTCATTAATTTTTCTTCCGTTTCAAACGACAAAGTAAGCGACAACTCTACAAAAAATTTTCACAAACTAAATAAATAAACTTGAATTTACGATTTTATTTTCCTCGAATAAAGATATCTCTTCGAATTTTTCCACAGAAACTCAAAACCGAATTTCCGCCCGGTTTTCGAGGCGAAAAAATACAGCGGAAAACCAAATGGATATAAATCGTTTTTCTTTCTTTCTTTTTTTTTTTTTTCTTTCCTTCTTTGAAAACTAGAAGTATCAATATTCCAACAGAAACAGCAAAAGTACAACAAAGACATTGATCAGGAATAATACTCCAAATTGAATTCAATTTTTCTTATCTTTGTGAGCAGTGGAAAATCAAAAAGAAAAAAGAGGCAAGAAAATTCCGATAGGAATTCTCCGCCTTACTTAATGAGAATTCGAATACAAATCTCCTACAAAATGCGTAAGTTATCCGGTTCTAACTTAGCATTTCAAATGAAAACATCCCCTCCCTTTTTCCTACACGCCGCTAAAAAGAAGAAATTCAACTTAGCATTGAGCAGGTATGGCAGTTTCCCGCTCAATATATATTGTTCGAATTCCCTACTGACATTTGCATGCGACTTCCTTCGCTAATATCTGCAACATTAATCGCCAAAACAGATTTTGTTGCATCCAATCTAGTTGCAAAAGAGTCGTAAGTCAGTTTTGTTTGAACAGATATATTTTTTAAATATTTATTTATTTAAATGAAATTATTTTAAATTTAAAAATACCTTTTCATTTCAGTAAAAGAATCTTTACTTATAATTACTCTTATTCATGCATGGAGTGAATTCGTTTTTAAATACATAAAATAAATCTTAGCTTACAGAAATATTAAAATAGCCAATTCGCTTGTAATTCAACACAATTTCAATTTTTAAAGTTCACGTGTGTAAGAGAGAAAATTTGTAAGAATTAGAATTTTTTAAAAATTTTTTAGTAAATTAGTTATTAAAAAATGTCTATCTAAGTTGCATGGTATATCCATCTCTTATTCTATTTTTAAGCCAAAAAAAAAAAAAAAGGAAAATTAAAATTGTAGTGATCAAAAATTTGACTTCGAGATTTCGATGAATTTGCAATTTTGAAATATTCCTGAGCCCAACAAATTCATCTTTGGAAACACGTTTATGAAAAAGAGATTTCAAATGCAAAAGATAGATATTCGAAATTAGCGAAATCACAGCAAAGTTATGGGTCTCTTTTATATTTTGAGTGAAATCTGTCGTAAAAATTTCTGTTTTTTTTGTACATAAAAAAGGAAACACATCAGACAGTCTTATTCTGTTCTTCAAAATATGTTAAATTAAAAATTCAATAAAATAAGTGAGCAAAATTTGGTTTATAATAATTAAGGAAACATTATAGATTTGTGTCTCAATTCTATACTATACTATCTGTCGAAGCTTGGTATTTCTATTTCTTTGCTTTTCGTAAGTATATAAATTTGATAACTGCAGAACATAATAATCAAGGCAAAAAAATTGGTAATGAATTCTACATTATAAAATTATAATTTCTGGAAAATTTTCAGCAACCTAAACTATCAAAGGAAATAAGTTCAAATCACATATTTGTTTATTTTCGTTTTGTAAAGCTAAATACAAATTCTGTTATATTTTTTTCACATACATATGAGATTCCGTCCTTTTTTTTATAAACATTTATTATAAAATTTTCTAGTTTTAGGTATATTTATTATTTATTATTATTATTATTTGAGTGCTGAATTTCTGCCTGGCAGTCGTCGCAGGCCAGTTAACTGAGGAAGTCCAGAAGCATGAGATTTAAAATCGTATTAGTTTAGTTACCAAATACACATTGAATGATCATTAAATAAAATATAAGTAATTATTTTTTTATACTTTTTACTACTTTGAAAATCCCAATTTAAAAAATGCATTAAATGCATCAAAACTAATGATTAAAGACTTTTCAATTCAATATCTGTTTTTTATTAATAAAAAGGAGCTACAAACAACTTTTATCTAACAAATTTTGTTTCTTAGGTCTTATGTAACATAACAATTCCCAAATAAATTTTTTATTCGATTTTATATTCATGTTTAATATGTGTCAGTTGATTTAACTTTAAAAAATATAAAATGTCAACCAGGTGAACTTTAGTGGATTTACAAAAAGGTAATTAATTAGAAAACCAATATTCCTTTTAAACGTGTCACATTGCTTGCCCTATATAATTCAATATTAAGCACGGAAAATTTAAAATGAATATTCTCATACCTTTGCTTGCAATGAATATTTTATAACATGATGCAACCAAGTACTGGAACTATTTAATCATATAATATTCATAATGTAATGTCGCTTAAAAATTTGTTTGCTAATACTTCGGATATATTTAGATATTTAAAATGAGGAACATTAAATAAATATTTGATTTTACATATTTTTTTATGAAAATGAAAAAAAGTGATTTTTGTGTTACTTTTAATTTGTTTACTCAAATATTATTTTATAATAAAGTATTCACTGTATAAAAATCGAAATAATTTCTGCATTTCTTGAATATAAATTAAATAATAATAATAGCAATAACTGTTACAATTTAACAAGGAAAAATAATGATTACAATATTTTAAACTATTTTTTAATATTTTTTTTAATTCTTTTTGCTTTATTCAAATTAAAAGCAGTTTCAGAGACATGGAGTCAATGACTTCATAAATAGTAGCAAAAACTTTGAAAAAGAATAACTCTGTTATACGCACGTATTCATTCTTAGACTTTTGCCAACATGCTGCTGAAAGAAAACTTGATGGTACTGAGGAAAGGATTATATTCAAGGACAAATTAACATGTGATAATCAGAGTTAATGAACAACGCAGAGTGTTTTTGACAATCATCTACAGTTACGGATTATGGTGATTTATATTCTGTATTCTATACAATAGAACTATGGAAAATAGTTATCTTTATTAATAGTATAGATATGTAAATTGCTTATAATATAAAATTGGTAATATGTAAGTGTAAGAAAAGAATCAAAAAGTATTAATATAATAAAAGTATTAAAGCATCCAATAACACCGTAGTCTCTAGAGTAATGGGAAATATACCGTGCAGTTATGAACGTGGCAGCAATTGTGACTGGATAATTTATAAATTAATTTAGAAAAAAAAATGCATTTTTAACGAGCCATTCAAAACCTGTTATAAGATGGAAATTGGAATATAATTTCCATAACTGCTCCAATTCTCTAACTGCTCCAACTAGTATATCTACAAATTAATAAAAGTATCGTATTTTTAAAAAAATTAAAACGTTATTCAGGAGTCATGTTGGACAGAGATTTCAAAGCAACGAATTTCATTTGTTTTTCTTTTTGTTGTTTCTATTTAGATAGAAGAAAGACAATTATATATTCAACTTTATGAAATCACATAAATTATTTATCCTCAAAAACAAGAAGCTGCATATGATCTTTTTTTATTTTTTATTTAATTCAAATACTTATTTATTTATCAAGAAATGAGTTGCTAAAGTCAAAATAGGAATCCATCACATGACGTCGCATTTGGAATATGATTAAAGTTACTCCCCTGTCACTAATGTATAAGATACATCTCGTCACTACTCTAAGTTTCAGCCTAGAAAATTAATTTCCTTGTTTTTAAAGGAGATATCTAAAACAATACCTATTAACAAGGTAATTTCTTTTTAATTTTAAAGAAATATTTTTTAGTCGTTAAATCAAAATATGTATGTCTAAAATATCATAATTTTATTATTGAGTGTTTTTTTAATTCATTCTCAGACTTCAATACAGTAGAGAAATGGTTATTTACTTTTTCTAACACTTAATGCAAAATTCGTGAAAGCGTCTAGAAACTAAGAGTTTCATCTCTAAATAAAAAAAAAATTAAATTTTCAGTTTCATATGCTTTCTAAATTAATTATTCGCCGGCATAAAACACATGCACTACAAACTTAAAAGTACAATTAAAAAAATATTTTTTTAATGTTTTTCTATGTCAAGAAATGGTTCCTAAACCGCGGGTTTTAACAAAGCAGGGTTCAGCATCCGCTGCAAGGATCCAACACATTCTCATAAAAATGTAGGATAAAACCCTGAAAACAAAGGACTTATTTCACTTCGCTTCCCATCCCTGCGGTTACCCAGCGTTATTGTTTCATTGCTCTCTTAGAAGTATTTTCCATCTTAGTCTTCCTGGTAATTAAATTACTCGTTGCTCGCTCATAAACATTTATTTAAACTACCGTCATGACCAGTAAGGGAAAATTAAATGAAATTAAAACCAGTCGTTATCGGCGGCAGGCCCTTCTTTTCCGTGAAAATACATAAATTGCCTTAATTCGTACGAAGCTGCATTAATAAGGGCCCTCCTTACTTGCGAACTTCCATGTAATTAAATTAGAGCTCGTATTAGGTTTGGCTTCTAATCGCATTTAACGGCTGAATGTTTTAAAGCCTCTTAGTGGAGGAAGAATTTCTTTTCAAGAACGCTCTTGGAATGCGTTCGTTCTTCTTTTTATGAGGAGAATTCTTCTTGGATATTTTTTAACCACCACCGAGTGCTATTATGGAGATTAAAGTCGATGGTTTTAGTATCATTTCAGACAAATGTCCGATCTGATTGTTATAAATTCTTTAGTCCATTGGAGCATTCTTTTTTCCCCCGATCTTTCATTAAAGAAAGGATGTCGTATAACGGCAGCGACTTGCTAATAAGAATAGGGATGAATCAACAATAAGTGGCATTTGACTTTATTATTTTCCCCCTCGTTTTCGCTGTTGGATCATAACATTGTCTTCGTTATTAGACATAATTTCATAATGAAAGGGAAAGTACTCGTTTTTTAATATTTTTGTCATTAATCGTTTATTTTTGTTTTCGTCTTATGCAGTGAAAGAAATCCATAATTAATAACTGAAGTCATTTTATTCATCTCAGCTATATTCTCTAACAAATAAAATGGATGATTATTTTGTTGCGATGACAGATTCTAAAAACTATTTAATGATCTTTTTTACGGTTAATTATGGCCGGCGTCCTGGCCTAAGAGTAGCGCGTCTTCACTGTGATCTGGGCGTCCCGGGAGCGAGTTCTCGCTCGGGCATGGTTGTTCTTTACCCTGTATTCTATCTGTGAGGCGTGTGAAAGAGTCCCATATAAAAAGGGGATGTGCAAGAGAGTATGTGAGTGTCATCTTCATATGAGTTAGAAGTTAGACCTCCGCCCTCGAGTGCTCAGGGGCCTTTACACTCAGAAGCTACTGCACAAACTCAGTTTAAATCGGTTACCTCGTCAGCGGGCTTGTCTAAGTACCATAAGCAACAACAACAGCGTTTAATTATTGTAATATTTTGATATGTATTTCACTACATTTATTTCTGTTATTAAGACTGAATACAATTTAGGATAAAATAGCTTTTGAGAACTTAAATAACTACGAATAATTTTTATTAAAAACTTTGTAAGATAATTTAAGTTTTTATATTGTGAACGCATGTTACCATAGAGAACAGTGAGATTATTGGTAAAATATTGTTACAGATGATTATATCAGTAACCAGAACATTATCATTTCTGCAGATTGAACTTCATAAATCTGATTTCATACCACTTTGTAAATAGTAAATAAACTTAAATAATGCATATTAATTTGAAATTAAAATTAATTCAAAAAGTATCATCACTTATATAAGTATACATTTTTTTTTGAAAAGGTATCGCTTTGCCTCAAATCGGATGTTGGTAGAAATTTAAATAAAACTAAATTATATTATTTAATTTGAATTTATTACGATTTGCTAACGTATAAACTTAAAGCCATTTAAATTCACCAAAAATTGTAAAAATAGTTTAAAATAATAATAATTAGAAATTATAAATTAATTTTGATGGAGCAATTACTTTTGAAATTCATTTTTCATCAATCCTTGAAATACAAGTATCAAACGCCAATTCCCCCCCCCCCCCCACTGTTTGCTGTTACTGCAGCACAATACATATATAATCTGGATATTTTACTTCTGGAGAAATAATATTGAAAATAAATAAAATTGAAACCAGCACAACGTTGTAATGGATCACAAATCTAATGTCGATATTTTACTACTGAAGAAAGGAAAGAATAGTGAATCAACTAGCGAGTAAAAAAGATTACAAAATCAACTTTCAGTGATTCGTAAAGATAGTGAGCATTCGTAAATCTTTTCTTTTTTTCAAAGTTTCTCACTTTATTTTAGGCTCATGCTATTGTTATTTATTATCATGTTCATCAGTAATTTAAATGCTGTCTAGATAGAGCACCAAAATCAACTGAAGTTCTCATGTAAGATTCTACCATTGATCCATCTTTTAAAATTAAAACAGATTAAAAATTTGAATTTAATAATTCGAATCGTGAATCATAAATCCAAATGACTTATTAAAAGTTTTTTTCCAACCAATAATTATTTTATAAATGGTGCAGTTTTAGTAGAGGTCTATTAGGTTTTTCAAAAATAGAATAGAATGAAATTCATCTTATCTTCATATCTTTAAAATACTGAAATATAAAGAAAAATATGTGAAGATGTTTACTAATATAGACATAAGTAAAAACATTTATCAAAAAAGTATTCTTAAGATGAACTTATTAAAATTTTATAATAAATTAATTAACAACTATTAAATTTACCAACTCTGTTATCTATTAAAGTTTAGGGATGTAGAATTTTAGTTTTACTCAGTTTAATTAATTTCATGCCTTCTTTTTAACCTCGCTGTTTAGATACAAACTTTTAATTTACCTGCTCACATAAGAGAATTTTGTAAATATTTCTACTTTTAAGATCCGGAAGTTCCGTCAGAAACTAAATTTATACTCAAAAAATATTATTCGCTTTTAAATTGTTGAAAATTACACTCCATAAATTTAATTTTTAGCTGTCAATTCTTCGTTTTTAATAATAATTTTCTTTATTAAACAAGAAAATATTTTAATAAATAAAATAACGAATGTATTTGACAAATAACTATTAAATTCTTATTGAACTGCTAATAATGAAATTGAAAATGAAACTCGTATTCTCAGAAAAAAAAATTTCATGTTGATTAGAATGGCATGAAACTGTTTTTTGCTTCATATATATTATAATAAGCTGTGTTAAATCGATATACATGTTTCCAAATCACTAATTAATTCTGAGCTTAAAAAATTTCTCTAATTATAATTTGCCTCTGATATATTATTTTAATATGTCAAAATGTCTTGTTGTTATTTCTTTAAGTTGTTATTGAAAACTTTTAGAAAATCGATAACTTGTTCAAGTGTAAATATTTATTAATAAATATGTAATCACATTCCTTCCTTTTATTGAGGCTAATTGACCCCAATTAGCCTCAGTTTAGGAAGTGTTCTTTTTGTTATTCGAAAATATTTAAATGCTAATTTCAAGTTAAAATTTTTTTAAATCATTTTTTTTCTTCTAGTTGCAATTGAGAACGACATGGGTTTCTACTTCTAAGGTAAATTTTGAATGCCTCAATGCTTTCAATTGGCATGAAATGTGACATTTTATTTATTTATTTTTATCTTATGTAATCGGTTTTTTTTTTATAATTACTCTATGTAATAGGTATGAATAAGTATATATTTATGTAAAAATTGGCAAGAAATGTAGAGATTTTGTATTATAATTTCCCTAAACAGTTTATTTATTGCTAAATCTTAAACAAGCATGTCGCAGGCTTTCGGATATAACTTACTTGGGTGAGTTGTTCAATATACAAGCTAATTTTTTTTAATTAAACATTAAAAAACTTTTTAAGACAATTTTTCATATTAAATCGAACAGAAAGGCATTTGATGTTATATGTAATAACACAAAATATTAATTTGAATGTTCAAAAATAATATATGATAGTAAGAGTGTAATATTTAATTTTTTGATTATTCAACAATACAGAGTTAATTAATTTTTATTTCCACTTTCTTTTTATTTGATAAATTTCTCATATTTAAAAAAAATTTAGGGACAATCATTCAGGACAAATTTACTTCAGGATAGAGATGATCATATTTCAGTATTGACTCATAAGAAATGCCATATATGGGAATATTAAAAAATTATACACCTGTAATTCTTTCTAAAAAAATGAACAATACATTTCTTTCATTATGGACTTTTACATTTCATTTTTGAAAGATCATTCTGAAGTTCAGCTGAGGTTAATTAAAAAGTTTAAGTAAATTAAAAGTTAATCAAAAAGTTAAAAGTTAATCAACATTTTAAAGTTAAATAAAATGTTGAAAATTAAAAAAAGACTTTCAAAATGAAAAAATATTGATATTGAACGAGAAGTTAGAAAATAACTAGACTATTAATATTAGTAACAGCGAAACAACAAACACGTACAAAAGACGCATGATATTCTATATGTTTCCACCTTTATCATCTTCCCAATTTACACTTCCGCATAATTCATTTCACTGTTCTAATCTTATTTATAAGTGATATATTATTAATATAAAATGCATCGGAAGAAATTTATAAATGTTTAAAAGGAATAGTGTGATTATGTGAAATTCATTTTTTAATGTGGCAAAATTTATTCATAGTTCCAATAAATTTACTCTTGTGACGTGCATAAATATTTGATTTTTTCAGAAGATACAAAGAGAGTCGAAAAAAAATCAATTAATTAACTTAATATCCGAAAGTAAAGCAATAATTCAACAATATCACACAACTGCTCTTCTCTTACTGCCCTAAATTAAAGTGCAAGATGATAATGATTTGAACCATGAAAAACATTTCACGGTCTCTTCACCAAGACAGTATTTCAATCCACATTTCAGTGTTCGTCAAAACTATTCTGTGTAAATACAGAACCTCTTTAGTAGAATATCAATTTTTCGACATGATCTTGTAGCGTGTGACTTCTTGATATTCTCCAAGTTCCAAACAGTGGTGAAGGAAGTAAATTCTTGAGTACATCTAGAGTTAAAAGGTGATGAAACGGATTTAGAAAATGATATGAAACTACTTAGAATTTGTGAACTCGTTTTTTCTTTTGGTCAAGCTAGAGCTAAATTAACTAGATTCCAGTCCATCGTAGAGTGAAAGCTAAAACGTTACAAACGACATAAACAGAAAAAGACATAAAACTCTGCATTGAAGTATTGGAAATTTGTATGAAATTGTGTTATTATCGCCGTATGTGTGTGGGGGGAGGGGATTGTAGTGATAATATCTAAATTGTACAGAATAAGAAGTAAAGTATTAATTCGATTATTTAACCACGTATTACACATTTCAAGCAAAATGCACTTCTTTGTGAATAATCAAAAGTTTGAGTACACAGTTGTATTTTTTTAATTAATCGTCAACTTTGGAGGTATAAAATTTCCACGTATAAAGAGGAACTATGTTCTAACCCTGATCAAATGTGAATGCATAATATATACCAAATGTATATTTTCCTATTCTTCAAACTTGTATGACACATGTTTTAAAAATGCGCTCTCTTCTTAAAAACTGTAATATGAATCTTGATCTAAACCTGCGAAACATTACTGCTCAAAAGTGCAGCACACAGAAAGGGAAAGGAAAAGGCTTCTTATTCTTTTTATTTTTATAGATAAAATTCCAAGTGGAGTTGCTCCCATTTCATACACAAATGGAAATTTATAAATCCCAAAATTAATTGCTCGAACTCTGAATATTCCCAGAACAGCATTCAATCCATTAAAAACGCATTAATGCTATGACTTTTACAATTGCTTTAAAAAGCTTTTTTTTTTAATTTTTTATTTTGTAGCTTTACATGACACGAGTCTCATGTTTTTGTCGAATCCCTTGGCATTCTATTCACAGGAAAAAGTTTATTTTTACTCAGAATTCCACCAATGAAATGCAGTCACGTTCGCCACAGCCTATTTCTCTGCGAATGAGCTTTTTTCCCGCTTTCACAATCCCTTGTGAGATATACTGCGGTTGAAAAATGATCCTTCGCCATTTTGAATTTTTTCGCTTCTATCGGAGTTTCCATTCGTGCCTTTTTTTAGAGGATATGAATTCGGAGAATGCTCTTAGGTTGTTTCGGCTCCGACTTTAAAAATTGTATTTCAGATGGAATTTTAAGCACAATGAGCTATTCTCATAATACTTTTATGACGAATGCTTACATTTTTAGCGAGTTCTTCTTTCTTCTTCTTCTACTGAATCTTGTATTTCATTTATTTCACTTTCGGAGAGTGGAGAAAAACTGTTTGTTTGGAAAATGGATTAAAAGCTTCCGTTTATTTGTTTTTCATTTTACTTTTACAGAAGTTGAGAGAATAATATGTAAAAAATAGAAAAATGTTATAAATTTTTATTATATGTTTCAACAATTAATATTTAATTCAATACACACAGACTTCATAAACATCTGAAGGGGTAATGAGATAATGTAATCGTTTTTAAAAATATATGAATCACTGAATATTTTTTACATTCGAAAATATTGGTTGCAATCACATTTATATTTTCATGAATTAAATTATTATAGACATTAACTCTACATTATTTTAATAAATTTACATATGTTTTTTATTGTTATTGAATATTCATAATGGAGTAGAGTTTCACATAATATTGCCGTTAAAAACGAAGTATACGGGTAATCTAATTTTTTATTTACTTGCTATTTTTCACAATTATAAAATTCTTTATTACAATCTTTAAAGACCATATATGTAGGTAATTAGTAACTCTTTAAAAATTTCCTAAATTCTTATTAAAATCAAAATCAAATGAAATTATGAAATTAGTTAATCAAAATTAACTAATTTCATATCATTTGAATTGACAATAAATTCCTTTTAAGTTTGAAAGAATATAAATGTATATTTACTATATCATATAATGAATATTGGAAGAAACTGAGTTCAATTATAGTGGACATATTCAACTCATTTTGCGACACATTAGTAATTTATCGGTCTTAATAAACTTAGTAATGATCTATACTTCTGAAAATACTTTTTAAAATTATTATCTTTATTAAAATTGTAGTAAAAATAAATTATGATCAAATATTCTGAGTTTTTATTTTTATCGAGGTAACGAAATTTATAATTATAACATTTCAACATTTCGCTTTATTTCATATTTCAAACAATTTGAAAACTCAAAAATTAATTTGAGAGCAGTACCTCAATTTTGAAATTAAATCATTACTTAATAGATGCTTTCTATTTATATGAAAAATTATAGACTGAAATTTCAATGAAACTGATTTTTAATGGGAAATCATTGGGTGGGTATTATATGCGATGATTTATTTACCATAAATTATATTTCCAAGATTTGTATATTATATATTACATTATATTATTAAATATATTCTCCCAATCTGGTCAAAGCGAGCATGTTCTATGGGTGCTTTTATTGAAGTTCAGAGAGTGAGAGTGTCATATCTTGACATACATACATAATTTCATTTAAAAATATTTTAATATTGATTTATCAAAAATATCCTGAAAAATTTATTAAATTATATTATACCTTTACATATATATTTCCTCTAGGCTATTTATTTGATTTAGAAGCTCCTTATATTTTGAAACAAATGAATGAACATCTTTAAACAGAATTTCTTCTTAAACAATTTCATTATTTAAATAACGCAACTCTTACTTTACAATAATTTCATACATTAGAAAAAGTCAATAATTAATTAACTCAGAATTTCCAATACATACATTTTCAAATATTTTATTTGACTATAATAGTCAATCAGATTACAGTAAGGAATGATGCGACCTTTTGTTCTGCCACTATATGTTTTAAAATAAATAAAATATTAAGAAATAAAACATTAAATTAAATAAATCATTGCAGCATTTACTATAACATTTTGAACTGAAGTTATAAGAATAAATGAAATTATTAAAATTTCTTCATTTATAAATAAGTTCTCTTAACGTCAATAGATAAATAATAAATATTAAATCAGGCAATAAGAATTTTTCATCAAATTTTAAAAGAAGTTATTAAATTACTCAGTTTATACGTATTTAACGAATGCAATAATAATAATAATAATAATAATACAATCATAGCCTTTTATAAATGTCAAAAAGCACTGATGTGAAATGGAATTTAAGTTATCTGTTTAACTATACATTTATCCATTTAATTCCAGGAGACGTTGCGATCTCTTTGCTGTTTTTTTTTAATTTACTATTATTTAAATGAAGTGGAATTGAGTTAACTCACAAGAAATGTTTTGTGACTGGAAAATGTTAATTTCCATTTGAATAATAATGCTTCGATATCTGATTCTTCCACCTCAAAATTATTCAAACATTTGATTTATTTAATAATTGAAATTCTTCTAATTAGTTCGACCGCTGTTCTGCATGCTGTTTGTAGAATTAAAAAAAATCGTTAAGGTTTTAAGCGTAATATCTAATGTATATAGTTTAAATTATTTTACATGACAATCATTTACATCCCATATCATTTAATACATTTCAAGTATAAAATAGAAATATGCATATTTTTATTGCTCATTATTCCCTTTTTATTTTATTTTTCCACTTTAATGACTAGCTACGATGCTTAAATCGAAAATGAAAGAAAAGTTTTCAAGAAATATTTGGAGAAAGAGGATTAACGTCACATGCCCTATACCAAGAGCAACAAACTTGGCCTTCCTTTACAATTACTATATAGAGAAAATTCGTATATTTCTGCAATAAACTCACAACATTAAACTAAACAAATAATATGAGCTGCTTGTTATTACTTTTTATCCTGCTTTCTTTTAAATGCATTTTTTTTCTCCCGTCATCATCAAAAATGACATGGAGGATGCTAGAAAAACGTTGACAGAAATTCAACTAAGCACCTTTAAGATCTTGCTCCCAAGAAAATTTGAATACACAGGGAGTTTGACCAAATATATAGATCCTCTGTTCCTCCTTTTTTCTGTCGCCTCAAATGGCCTTGTTATCAAAAAATTAACTAGCTGTTTGCATGATGAAATCAAATTCTTATTTTTTATTTAATCCTGAAATATAATGTTATATAACGAATTCAATTATTTGTCTTTGTTAAATGGGCACTGGTATAAAATGGGAATAATTTAATCAACACACAGATAGAAAGACAGTAAAAGAGATTTAAAAAACCTTAGGAGTCTGAAACCGTGATTATCATTATAAACGTTTTGGAATAAAATTATTGGAACGATATTAAATATTACTGGATATGTTTGAAGTATGAAAACATCTACTAAGTGAAATCTTAATGCCGCAGATTTAAAACTGAATTAAATATTGCGCATTGTTCTTTGTCAGTCAAGATAAAACAAATAAGCAAAATTCATATTATTTCTACACTTTAACAAACGAGATTGTGACAATGATAAAACAATAATGACAGAAAATGTTTTTAAATAATATCGATAATTGTTTGAAAGTAACATTAAGTCTTTACATATAAAATATATTATTCTAAATAAATTACATTAAAAAAAGATGTATGTTCTATGCTGTTTATTGCTGAAAAGGCTTATTAATAAATTGCAGCAAAAATTGGGCAAATGCGTCACAATTTAGTTGATTGTAAAGTATTCACATGTATAAAGACTGAAAAATGTCGTATTTTAAATCTTGTAAAATAAGTAAGCTATTAATACTTTATGATGCGAATTTTTATAAATTTTTTATCCGATAAAATTCCATTTCCTCCTTCTTTCATATAAATTAATACCATTAAATTGGTAAATAAAAAATAAACAAGAAAAAAAAACCCCAAATAATAAAATTTCAGACATTGTCCCCCCCCCCCCAATTGCTATTACACTTATCAATTAATACCTCAGCAATATGTTGGTCAAACCATTCCACCAATTGTTATGAATGTGATTCACTAGCGGAACTCGATGTTATCTGGAATTTTCGTTAATTAAAACAAACTCATCTTCGATTACTAAAGCTAAGAGACTACAAAAAGTTCATTTCAATCTCAGCCATGAGAACTTCATTTCTAATCATTTGGAAATAAGAGTTCCCATTAATTAAGACACCGATCCAAACAATCACTTGACTTCCACGAAATATAATATTTTCATGGATAAATGAAAGATTGTTTCATTTTACTTTTTTGATTCAGATGATTATTATCAGATGGAATTTCAAAAAGGAATTCCTACGAGAAAAGAAATGAAAGTAATTCGTTCATTTTCCCACCATTTGATTATTTCTTCATGAAACTGTATATGTAGATCACTAAACTTTTCTTTAGAGAAACGTATACCATAGTACTGCGAGCATAAAGACCTATAGCGTGGAGTCGATTTCAGCTGAAATGTTTTTGCCAGTAACAAAATGATCTTGTTCCTGGAAAAGAGTGAATGTCTTCTGGCAATCACCATTAAATAATTATCCTCATTTTACGCTGTTTCTTGTTGTCCTCATTTTACGTAGTTAAATTAATCTTCAGCATCCTTACCGCTCTCCCTCATCTCCCCCCCCCCAAAAAAAAACTTAGAAATCACACTTTATCATACTATAATTTCTCTCGAAAATCATTAAGGCTGAATTGTTTTACTACATCAAATTAAGCTATTCCATTCAACAGTGCAAATCAATAAATTCAAATCAATAACTACTTCTAAATCTTTCTATGTAATTACATTACTGTATGAAGTGCTACCATTAATGGACGCATTGTGAAGTTATTCAAATTTTTAATATTGCGAAGTTTAAAAACACAGAAATATTGTAGTATTATCAATTTTTTTCATGCTTTCCTAACAGATGAATTAGAATATATTCTTGTTTTATGAAAAAATGATATTCACCTGTAATTGTTTTAAGGAGACAGTGGCTCTATTAGGCATTCTTGCGAATTATTCATTTTAGAGTTAAGAAACTTTTATGCATATGTATTAAAATATAAATTATTCAAATATCTTTCTTTCAAGAATTTATTTAAACAAAATATTATTTTTTTTAAATCAAACGATTTTTAAAAATTTCAAAATATCTCAGACAACTTAATTTTTAATTTTTTTCTATTATTTTTTTCCTTTTCACCCAATTTAAATATATTTAGAGCAAAAATGTGTATAATTTTGTAATTCCAATTAAATGCTATTTTCTTAGAAATATTTTTATGCATACTTACTGAATTTTCATAAAAAATTTATATTTTTCAGAACTAAAATTAATTTTTACCTATCTAAAAAATTTGAAATATAAAATGCATTCAATATTTTCTTTTAATATTTAACCGAAATCATTATTATCTTTTCAATATATTTTCTACAAAAATTAAGAACGTGGAGCTTTTCAAAGATACTTAATTCTAATTACAATATCATTTTGAGGAAAGCCGTTAAATGTGTTTTTTTTTCTCAAAGCCCTAAAAATATTTATTTTATTGAACAATATATATTTTATTTCATTATTTTATCTGAAAATAAACATATATTTTGATGAGGTAACCATAAAAAAAATATCAGGCTTTCGTTCATTTTTTTTTCAAAGTTCACCGTTCCCTCAAACAGTGTATAATACCTTGCATGACTAAAATTTGAAAATATTTTCACGTATGCTGTATCATTACTGAATATATAAGACTTCTTTTTATCATGCATTTTTTTTCAAACTTTTAATGATTGACAGTTTCTTTCGTAAGCTTTGGGAGGGGGGGGGAATCCTATGAAAGAAAATAATAACTTAAACTAAAATAATTCTGCAAAAAGAACATTTTAAATGTTCTTTGAGAAGATTTTAGAAAAATTATAATGCATTACCTTTTATCTTGAGACATAATCGTTTGTAAAATTTATCAGTAGGTCTTTTTAACATTAATTTAAAAATTATCTTAATTTTTTATACATTTATACTAGTAATGAAAGCAACTAGAATTATTCAAAAAAGCATTACATAAGTATATAAAAATATATTTATTTTCAAAACTATATATAATTTATTAGTTAAATAAAATTATTAAATCTTAATAGAAAATTTAATTGTTTCTGAAGAATTCTGCCTTCTTCAGAATACAGATAAAATTACTGAAGAAGCATTAACTGTAATTTGGCGCAAATCAAGTGATATATGAAAGAAGCTTCGAATCATTTTTTTTCTGTTGTTCCTCTAAAGTTTTTAATTAAATATTATTTGCATTTTCCTTCCACATATGAAAACAATTGCAGATAAATAACGATGAGACCTTGACAGCATATCCATAATCTATTAATAGATCATTTGCTTGAAATTCATCTTTCTTATTTGGCTGTAATTATATCATTAAACAATCAATTTTATAAAGAAACTGCAATTGTTTTATGTTTGAGTAAGTAAAACTATTATTGAACATTTCTTTAGTAGTCTTAAAAAAATTACAAATTGAGAAAAATTACCTCAAACTAATGAAATATCTTGATATGTTTCTAAATGATATTCAGAACAATGTTTAAATTCATGCGAACTTCAATCAAAATTTATCTGATTCCCTATCTACAGACATTACAAGCTTTCATGACATTATAGGAACAAACTAATATAGCATTTCTAAAACTAAAGTTCTGTATTATTATATTTAATTCAGAACATAATTATTTATTTATACAGATTATGGAAGATTAAAAAGTTACTCAACTTCTTCAGTGAAATTTTCTTAGCGTAATGACTTGATCATGGGGAAAATTCATGTCAAGAATTGTGAAGTAATAAAATCGTATTCGCGATCACTGAATAATTGTTCTTAAACATTTTATGAATGCACCCTAAAGTTACTTAAATTTAGAATTTTCATCTTCGAATTCTATCGCCAAACTTCCCATTTTTCATAAACCTCGAAGATGGCACGTAACTTCAGGAATCGATCTGGATCTTATTTCTAAGACGATAACATTTACAGCAGCCCTAAATAAACACTTTCTAAGACCCTTTGTAAACAGACATCCTCGAAATGGGAAGCAAAGTCATTTCCATGCTGTAAAAAATGCCTCTCTGAGGTTGCGGGAAATGGATGCAACTCTGTTTTTAAATCATATCTCTTAAAGTGCTCAGACCATTTCGTACATTTGTAGCCGTAAGGGTTTTAATTTAGTTGCAAAGGCTTTACCGCGTCTGTTTAGAAATTGGGGATTGCAGTAAGCGGTAAAAGTGCACTTTAAAAAAAAAAAAAAAAAGCGTTTCATTTGCCAGCAAGCATCGGTCGTTTTTATATTTCTTTATGTTCAAGGCGTGTTGGTAGTTTTCTTTCGGGACCACAGAAGCATATTAAGTGGCATGAGGTACTCAAAATAGCAATGCGCTCTAGAGTGCTAATAGAGTAATTTACAACGCATTTCGCATAACAGGATGAATGTTTTGATATAATTTTGTTATGTTAAAATGCGTCGGAAATTTAAATTTATGAAAAATAGGAGTTTAAATTGGCTTTAAATAAGACTGAATGAAATATTCTAAATTTTAAAAACACTGGAATATTTAAAAAGCTTTAGAAATGTTTTCTAATACCGAAAAATTATCATTTTGTGCATTAAATAATCAATAAAAATTCGATCAGTTATACACAATAATACTTGCTATTTAAAATTATTTTTTTTAATTTTATATATTTAAACTATGCAAATAATTCACAAGTTTTTCGAGAAATTTCTCAATTCCCAATCAATGTGATATTGTCTATGATCTTACTTTTAGGTTAAACATTCTCGCATCCATTTATTGAATATTACAAATAATTTCATTTATACTATTTTTATAAATCTAATAGGAGGAAATCAGAATGAGTAATTTCCTTTTTTCATTGTGAAATTCTATACAGCTCTTTACATTTCAGCGAAAAGGAATTTTTCAGAAAGCATTTTAACACCTATATCCATTAATGGTATATTAAGAATGTCTTAAGTATATATCTCTATTATATCAATATATTTCATAAATTTATTATAATCTATTCATGTACAGCATCCCATTTATGTAACAGTTGAATTTAACTTTATGGCTGAATAGAACGCGTTCCATCATTTTTATTCCTCCGCGTCTCACAAGTTCAATGTATATATACAAATTCTTGAACTATTTGTAACTGATATATATAAGCTGTTAGCGAGAATTAAATGTCATAGTGTCTTCTTTTTAAAAAATATTTTTTCCCTTTGATCTATTTTCAAGATAAGGCAAGTAACTCGAAAGTTATCTTAATTTATCTTATTATATTTTTCAAATACCTCAAAATATAACTAAAGAAATTTTCAAAATCTTTTAAACGGTTCCCTACTTATAATTCATCGATTTTTCAAAAAAAAAAAAAAAATCACGTAATTTTATCTTATTTCGTAGTTAATTTAATCTTGCTTTTTTAACATAGCTTATAGGCGTTTAATGAAAAGTATGTTTTTAATTAAATTGGGTATTAACATATTACACTGATAAATAGTTATTGTACTTGGCAATGTAGCAAGATATTTACAACAAAAATTACAATATTCATAAAAATAATTCTGAAAAATTATTCGCCCATTAGAATGTCATGTCATGCTTGAATGCATTCCTAAATAGTGTATACTTCAGTAATCATGAAATATAGTGAATAATTCCATAAAATGCAAGAGCATTTATAATCCTCTTTAGCGCATTTTTTTTTTAAACGTAAAGATGATTTTGTGAAAATTTGATAAATCGTTGCAGTTATAATAAGAATTCGCAACTTTATTTCTCTGGGCTTATAAGTTTAACTTTAGTGTTTTATTTTTTCAGTTTTTATTATTTTAAAATTTTCGTAGACATCTATTTAAGCTCCCAACATTCCATTAAAGTCATTTAATGCGATAAGAATAAAAACAATATGATTAAGTGAGTTTCTTTCATCGAAGGAAAAATACTATTTATCTTCTTTTTATGTGCTGAATAAAATACTTTAGACCAAAATGTTTCCAAAATTCTTTCCAAACACCTCGATATTAGAGCACTCAACAAAGAGAGAAATCTTTCATCCCTCCCTCCAAAAAAAGAATGAAAAAAATGTCGTGACATTACAGCAATCCACCCTATATGTTCCATTTGGCTAAATACTTTGAAAACAAAAAAAGTATTTTAAATATTTACAAAGGTGGGTAGCGCAAGACTGCTGCGTTTTCAATTTTTCCTATTTTAAATGAAAAGACTTAGAGGTAAAGGGGAAAAAAACTAAATAATGTTTAAGGTTTCAGCCGCTTCTCCTCTTAAGCAATTTGTAAAGATGTAAAACATTTTCTAATCTCAAGAATTTGTACGGAGTTCTGGAAATTAATTAAACTTCACATCGGTGGAAGTAAAAGACAATTTACTTCCTTCCAGTTCACAAAAAAAAGTATCAAATGAATTAATTTTTCTCGAGAAACAAAATGCATTCTACGAATGTATGTACGAAAAGAAATATTTTGTGTAATCTAAATGAAGTAAGACTAATGGGAATTGTCACATAAGTGGCCTTTTCTTGATGTTGAATAATGACAAAAAAAAGGAGATCTACGCTGTAATAATATGCGGCATATTAAAAATGTACTAAGTTCAAGAAAATTTTCATCTATCATTACAAATGAAAGTGAAAATAACCGCAATTGAAATATTTAATAAGAATGATGATATTTCGTGTAATTCTTCAAGGATTATCCATTTTTTATGTTAATTAGAGATTTTTAAAAGGCTCCTTATGTTAAGTAATGTGGATAATTCTTTCATCACTGTAGTTAATAAAATACTTAAAAAGAGATAAGGATGCAGTCTGTTTCAAAAATAAGTGCTTTTTTTTTCTTTTCATCGAAATTTCAAAGGTTTTTTTAATGGATAAGAACCAGTATTGCATCTCTGTTTACCAGCAAGTTGAAGATTTCCTTTACAGAGTTATAGAAAATTATTAAGAATCTAAAGGATTTTCGCCAATTAAAATTATTTATCTTCTTTTATAGGCTTGAAGGCTATGGATTAATGCAGAATGCTGCGATAATTTAATTTCCGAAAATATATTACGAAATTTTAGAACAAGAAAAAGAGATGTTGACACAAAACAGCGCTCAGTTAGGTGTCAGATGGCAACCTCAATTATATGCGTTTTTTAATAGTAATAACATATTAATATAACCAAATAAGTATCAGTTATTTCATATCTGGTAATTAAGTAATAGAAAAATTCTGCATTTTAGTAGAACTTAAGTCTGGATATGATTAGTTTTTATATGTCTAGCTCTCATGTTTTCTTTCACCAACCTCTGGGCCAGCTTTTCGTATTTGGACTGCTGGTATAAGCTTTACGCTGGGTTAAATAACCATCTGTATATATTGCTTATGCTTTCTCGTGACATGAAAATATCTGTTGAGCGAATACTTTTACATTTGTATTGTCTTGTCATGTATTTCCTTTTAAGTAAAGGATTCGTTGCATTAAACGCCGCATCCTATAACCAGATGTCTAATATTTAACAGACAAAACAACTTTCTTCTTCTGAAATGAGACATTAGAAATTTTTTTTATTAAATCTATTGTTTCAAAAATCAATATTCAAAACGATTTTCATCTAAAATAATGAAAAATAAATTGAAAACGATTTTCTTTAGCGATGATAAAACTTGTAGAATCTGTTAAAACCGTTCGTCATTGCTTAAAATTGAAATTATTTTACATTTGGCTTTAACTTGGCACCAAGCCAATAACAGCTCGTTAAGTGTCGAGTTCATATTTTTCATTATTTTGTATTTGATATTAAGTTGCATCTGTTTTGTTACAAAAAAAATTTTGATTCCTCTCAATAAACCATCCATTTATATTTTTGTTTCCGTTTACAAAAATTGAACCTTAGATAAAAGTTCTATAATTTACTATAAAAACAATTCTTTTGCTTCGCCATATAATAGTTAAGTAAAACTCTAGGTTTGCATATATGTAAATCAATGATATAATATAAATAAATACTTTTAATTAATAATAATAATTATCATTTTTGATGAATAAATTAAAACTAAATAAGTATTTATTATATTTAATAAATAAATTAAACCTAAATAAATTATGTTAATACTTTTATTGTTGTTTAATTAAGTTTTGTAAATAATATGAAGAAAAATATTTCAATTAAATTATATTTGAATGCATTTTTATCATTTTGCAAAAATGTTCACTCGATGCAAATGACGAGTTATATAATATATATCAAATCTTGTAATTAAAAAAGACGATGAAAAATATTTAAAAAAAGCTTTGTTTGGTATTTTATTTTTAAAATCTTTTATGACATAATAAGCATATGCTTAATTAATTGCAAAGAAATGAATTAATATTCCTTGGTAATATTAATAATATCATATAATATTGTACACTGATCATTTATTTTGAAATAAATGAAATAATAATGCTCAGATATATTTATTGTATTTCCTAAACCATATTATTTCATCCAATTTAACAATGCAAGGATTACATCAAACGCTTTAATATTAATAAGTTTTAAAATCTTAATCTAATCAAAGTGTACTAATAACAAAATCTAATTAAGGAAAGACATCTCTGTTAAAATATTCACAAATTGAATGTAAAACTTTCGGAAGATCTTACTTTGATATTTCATATATTGCTATTTATTTGAAAATTAAGTTTTCAAACATCTTATATATTTTTTAAAAATAAAAATTCTTAAACAATTACGCTCCAAATTCGAATGCCTTCGTTATTGATAGAAAATTTTCAATAAAACATATTTTCAATTTTTTTTAAATTGAACTAACTTTTTATAACGATAAATGAAAGTATTATTTTTTGAAGCATAAAATGATCCACTAATTTCAATATTTCCAAAAAAGGTTATTCACTAATTTATGAGTTGAAAATCAAAGAATTATTTCAATCTCAAATTAAAACGGTTAAATCTTTGACAACAAAAATGCAAGGAAATTTAATAAAAAATATTGAAAAATAAACTGATGAGGAAAGAAATAGTTATTATGCTTTTTATACTGCTAATTTTAACATTAACTAGCTAACTGTTTCAATCTCTTCGGAAAATGCGTATCTAAGTTGTCAGAAACATAAATATATTATATAATAATTAATAAATAATAATAAATTATTAATTATTAAATATTCATTATTATTAATTAATTATTAATAATTAATTATAAATATAATAATTAAACAATTATTATTTAAATATAATAACTGTCATTCAAAAATTTCTCCTAACGCAAAATGTTATATTTTTTCCATGACGTGTATATTCGTCAAAAACAATTAATTGGTTAAAAGCGCATTTAATAATTTTTTCTTTTAAGTTTTTCAAAAACCTTTTTTTTTACTTTAAAATTTTGGGAAAAAAAGAAATTCCTTATTTATTTGAAAATTATTTCAAAGAATCATAAGAATTTTGATTGCAATTTATGATTCCGATCTTTTAAATTATATTCATATAAATTTTTCTCCTCTTGGATGGCAACTTCTTTAGGTGTGATGGTTATCACTATCCCATGGCACCTATGTAATCGGGCCTCCTTTCATGCCATCCCTCTTCACGTTATTTTACTCAAATTTTACACTTCCTTTGGTAAGCTAAAGTCTATCTGTGAGGATCCATTACCATTCAGCTTGATTTGGATTGCTCAAGGACTTCAAAATATCCTAAATATTTATCACTTAGACATTCAATATATCGTTTGTCCAGACTATTATACTATCATTAGTAAATGTTGATTATACTATTATTAAAAGTATTCCCTCAAATGTTTGTTGATCCAATCCCTTGAATGGCAAATATACTAGAAATATTCTTCAAGAAGCTGAAATACTATTTAGATGTACTTCTTTCTTCACAGTCTTTTGACTATATTTGAGATAAGAAGTTTAATCAATAATATTAAGAGTTTCAATTGTTCGAGACTCAAATGAATCGAATTATTTGCATTTGTAGCATTTTATTCCAATTCCAATTTTTATTTCAATTAAGTTTAATATGAAAACAGCATTAAAATACTTTCGCATAACTTATGATGAAAGATATCAATTTCTCATGGTGATAATCAACTATTCAAAATGAAAGAAATTTCTATTGTGGAAATACCTAACTCCCAGTTGAGTTGTGGTTTATATAATTACGCTTAGCAGCAGATAGATATAATCTCAAGCTTTTATCTTCATCCAGTTTGATAAGATATTTTTTTAAAAAATACCCAGTCAGGGCTATGTTCATTACAATTTGGAAACTTCCTTACTAAAAAAACAAGCAAGAAGATACTTTTAGTGATGCAGTGATAATGGCGATTATCATTCCTACAATTGACACTGAACATATAGGTCGAGGTAAGGCATAAGATAAATGCCAAAGCTAAGAATGCCTAGAACCTGAAAGTGCCTTTCTTTGCTGTGTTTTGTAATAGACAATACCGTAGCAGCCGGAATTTTCTTATATAGTCTTTTGAAATGTCTAGGTTGGTTTTAGATGAAGTTTGAAACAAAGATTACATTCAGTCAGTATATATGTAATATCTGCTTTTTGCGCTTACAGTTCCAAGAATAATGCTCGATTGTGTAAGCTGTTTTTTATTACAAATTTCAAGAATTATTTAAGAATTTGTTTTTAATTCCAGTATTTGCAATATAATTTGACAAACAAAAACACAAGTTGTTTATAAATCTAAGCATAAATGTAAAGATTGTCACGTTTTAAACTATAAGCAACCACCTCTTATATTATTGATCTCAAACACATTCTTTACCATGAATTATTCCATTATCTCATTTCAAAAAGGCAATTCCATTTAAAATTCTCAAGCATCTTGTTCCTTACCTTCTGTCGGCGCTTTGGTCAAATTAAAATTCTTTTACTAATTCACTTACCTCAGAAAACTCAAAGTTAATAATAGTAGAAGAATCAAAATATGATTTTTCTAATTATTAAGAACATTCACTTAGATTTTCATAAAAATTACATTTTTTTACTTCTTTATTTTTAGCAATAATCAAACTTGCGTGTTTTTCAATACACGCAATTTATATATAAAAACATAATAACTTATTATTTGTTTTTAAAAATTGAGTCAGTTTGTTTTAGTAAGGAAAAAGAATCGGCTGAAGAGTCGGACATTTTGTTTTTTATTTTTTATTTCTGGACGAGAGAGGAAGGGGGTTTACGAGGCGAATGTATTTAGTTCAATCTTTATCCCCCATCTCTGAATGGACTCGATTACACAAATAAATCCCTGCTTCTAACTTTAAAAAATTCTTGAACGAACTACTTAAAGTGAAAGCAATAAAAAAATCGCAAGAAACATTATAAAAAAAGGTAGTTTTCCAATGCATTAAAGGAATGAATACAAAGCAGAAGTAATTTTCATGATTTCAAATTTTTAAAAACCAAACCAGAAAAAAAGAGTTCGTAAATGAAAAAGAAAGCCGAATTATATGAGCTGAAAAAATTTCTTTTTTGTTACCCTAAATAAGTAAGAATAAATTATACTTGCGAAATTTATATAGCCAAAGGTTGTTAATTTTGAAAAAAAAAAGAACTTTCTCTTATTTCGAAAATTTTTATATCCGTCTTAAGAATTAAAAAAAAAAGCTATCTTCATTAGTTACTTTTACTTATATATATTTATAAAGTGTTTCTGGAAAATTTATTTTAAAAAATAGATAAACCAAGATTTGTGCAGCTGTCTGAAGCACATTCATTACATCAAATGCCTTTCCTTTTTTTTTTTTTTTTTTTTTTTTCGTTTACAGTTATTTTTTCTTTAAGCTTCCATCAGCTGATTTTTTTATCCTTTATTTACTTCAACCGAAAGAAACTATTTGTCAAAGACAGACGTTAGCAATGTGTTGGTAACACTCGCAATTTTTCAATTATTTTAGCTGTTTTCACTGTGTTGTTTGATTCGCTCTTTTATCGTAGTTTTCTTTTGTCTCAGATGAAAAAGTTATTTCGGATTAAAATGAAAAAATGGAGCTCCCATATACGCATGAAATAGGTTAAGAAGCAATGTATTTGAAATAAAAAAAATTAATATATATACCTATTTTGTGCCTTTAATTGAGACTGGTTCCTTTTCTGTAAACAGAAACTGTAAAATTACCATTTTAAAACACATGAAAATATATATTTTATACATAAATTGAAAAAATAAAAGTTATATATAATATAACTGATATATAAAAAATAATAATTTATACATAAGTTATTATTTTCAATTCATATTTTTATAATATACGATGAATTTATTTAAAAAGTATTTTTTTTCAGAATAAACTTTCTAAAGATTCTTCCAAATTTGAACAGGGATAGATTCTTACTTACAAAATAAAAGCTAAGTGACAGGTTCCATTTCAAATTTATAAGTTTGCACTATATTGTGCATTTGCAGCTGGTAACACTAAAAACATAATTAATTTCTTTTCTCTTGAAATAAATGTTTATTTTTTACTTGCCATTTTCTTCCATATCTTAATTCTAGTATATACATTACAAATTAATTTCGTTTTTTTTTCATTTGTTTTTAAATCATGTAAAAATTTTGTTTTTAAACAAAGTGAAAATTATTCAGAGTCATATTTTGTTTACATTAAAATCATCCTCTTCATAAAAATTGTTAGTGTGTGCGTAATCTGAATTATATTAATATTGCCGCATTGAAGAAAGACTGTCGAATCTCCATGGCCGAATGGTCATGGCACTGGTCTTGCGATCAAGAGACCTGGGTTCGAATCCCGCTAGAGACACTGAGATTAATGGTATATGTAAATACTTAATTCCTTTATTTCATGTTCCAGAAGAAACTGGACATTTCTTTAGTTTATCAGACAAGTGTTCTGGACTTTTCTTACTGTCTCCAGAAGAGTATTCTGGAACTTTCTCTGCTTATATAAAAGCAGAAGATTTGTCAGTTACTGTATTCTTAGTTCTGAGTTCTGTTAATAAATTGGTTTAACTCTGCCTCTTGTGTGCGTCATTGAGTCCAACACTAGAATATCTACGTGACAATATGTTTATTTTATAATTTTAAATATATTTATATATTTGGTTATATTTATATATAATTTAGTATTGTTCAAGCTATATCGAAAAGAACTCAGACTTATGCATTTAAAACTACAGATAATAGTTCGCTGCATTAAAAATCGAAAATTGTTTTGAACAACCATTTATACAAAAAAGATTGATGAGGCGTTAAATCAGAGAATGCATTTTGCGCAAATGCACCTTGTTTCAGAATATTGAATGTTTTGGTATAATTCCTGCTGAAAATGTAATGGCATTGCAGAAGTTCCCAATCAGGTAAATGGCTCAAATTTTGTAACATAATTAATACCTTCATTTTCCTTTTTTTTAAATTCTCTATATGTTTAATGTTGATTTTTGTCTTAAAACTTGAAAATGGTCAAATTTGTACAATTTAAAATTATCTTTAATTAAAATTGAACTCCATTTTTTTAATAAGTGGAAGAGAATCTCGCTTTTTTTATTATATATATATTTTTTTCATCGACAATAATTTCTATTATTTCTTTCATTATTGTCTTATATATGATACTCTAATTGGGAATATAGATGTTAAATTGTTTAAATATCTTCTTCTTTCCATATATTCATAAATTAAATCCCAAAAATTCAATCAGCCATAAATTATAGACTATTTTTTCTCCAAAATAAAAACTAACGTCGCAATTTAATAAGGAAATGAATTTTAAAGACTATTTAGTAATTTCAGTGATCATTTATAAAAAGCTTCTAGTTGCTTCTACATGATCGACTCTAATCTTCAGTTGCTTCTAATCTTCAGTTGCTTCTACATGATCGACAAATTTAAGAAAGCATTTTGAAAAACCTT
Source organism: Argiope aurantia (assembly GCA_026543865.1). Classification (NCBI taxonomy): domain Eukaryota; kingdom Metazoa; phylum Arthropoda; class Arachnida; order Araneae; family Araneidae; genus Argiope; species Argiope aurantia. The sequence goes on along the minus strand of JAPMOR010024891.1, from coordinate 292,150 downwards.
TTCATAAAAAAGTGAAAAAAAAATCTCCACAAAGGTGTATACATAAATATGCATACAATGGCTCAAAAAAGAAAAAATCTATATTTATTCTTAAATATATTACTAATTAGCCGCCTTTGGCGACCAGCCGGTTCGCCAGTATTACCGCTCGCTACAATTTTGAATTAAATATTTTAAGGAACTGGTCTCTTAAAGGATTCTCAAACAAAACATTTTTAATCTTCAAATTTTGATAGCCGTACCAAACTTATACTGTTTAGATCGTTTCTTTCAATTTACTATATATATTTTACTAATTTGTCATTTCCGGCAAAACTTCAACTTTAATTTAAAATGTAAATGATGAAATTGCAAGTAATATAAAGATATTTTTAAAAAAAACCAAGTGTTTTTATTTTATTTATCATCTTTATTGTTAATTATTAATTATTATTATTATTGAATGTGACTATTGCAAACAGAATCGCTCGGTATTTAAGTCTTATGTTAACTACAAAATATTTTTCATAATTTATGTAATATCTCAAAAAATAATTCAACAAAAATTTCTGAGATTCAGCATAAAATTCAGTTTTTAGTTTTGCTTTCAAAAGGATTGAAATGAAATCAATAATAATATTTTGTTCCTGCCTATAAATATATTTCAAAAATTATGAAGTCTAAATTTAATGCTGTAAGGTGTCATATTCTGAGAAATATTCTGGACACACCAAATTTTAAATAAATGAATGAATGAATGTTTCTATTTTCCACGATCAACTAAGACTTATTTATGAAGTTTTGAATGTTAAAAATTTAGAAAAACTCAACATTTTTATAATCTTAGGCCAATTAATCTTAAGAAACCTGCTCGCTGATTGGCGTATTTTCTTTGAAACAATCGATGGAAAATCTAAAATTATCCTTTTTTTATTGAATAGTGATATTCAAATTTTCATAAATCAGCCAGTTTAAGTGACTGGAAATTAACTCTTAAAAGTCAGTTATTTAGTTGATTGGAAATTAACTCTATGACCACCATAAAATCTATGCTTTCTCTTACGGTGTATGCATTCTCCTTAATATCCGTTCGAATGAAACATCACATACAAAAGTACTACATAGAACAAACACATCAAAAATAAACATATTTCAATAGTTGCCAAAACCAAAAGAAAGAAAAATGCAATTAATAAGTAGACGTTATTTAGAAAAGTACAGATATTTAGACTGGAAAATGAAATTATCTGAAATTAGACGCAGACGATATTTACAAAAGTAAAAATATTCAAACCTGAAAAGGAAAATATGAGTTATTCCATCAATAAATGCCATAAGTTTGTTTATATCTTCATTATTTTATGAGACATTAAACATCAAAATGGGTCCGGGACTAAATAAACACCCTGTATAGAGAGTGTAAAAGATCATAAAATAATTTTTCTTGAATTTATTTTTCAGAAAAAATAATATTTCATATTTGTTTCATTTCCTACAAACATGTGCCGAAAATTATATTTTTGCAGATTTCATTTCCAAAAAGATTTAATTTATTTTTAATTGGAGCTTTAATCAATGTGATGGCAACACTTTGAAAAAAGCCAATTTTTTCCCATGAAGGCGAAACGTGCTTAATTTTAATTTTTATTTTTTACGAAAAAAAATTATTGAAAAACATAGTTAAAATATTTATTTAAAAATAGAAATTTAATTTGAAGATTAAAACATTAGTATCATTTAAAAGATAAATTTTTGATCTCTAACTTGATGTAAAAATCTTTTTTGTGCGGTAATATTTTCGGAAGTTATAGCAGAAACACGTCAAAATTTCGCTTAATTTTTAAATAAATAAAATTCTATTTAAAAATTCGAAAAAAATAACCCCCAGGTGCACATTCCCGGCCTCCAAGGTATACACGTGCCAAATTTGGTAGCTGTAGGTTGAATGGTCTGGCCTGTAGAGCGCCAACACACACACACACACACACATTGAGCTTTATTATAAGTATAGATATAGATAGATAGATTTTTTATTGTTGTTAATGAAACCAAAACATTTTTATTGTTTACAAAGTATTCAATTATGTGATTTTTTTTTTCATTTTTGAATCTAAAGAAGAATTATGTTTAATATTTGAATGATTGACATCTTATTATTTACTAGCCGCCTTTGGCGACCAGCCGGTTCGCCAGTATTACCGCTCGCTACAATTTTCAATTAAATATTTTAAGTAACTGGTCTCTTAAAGGACTCTCAAACAAAACATTTTTAATCTTCAAATTTTGATTGTCCTACCAAACTTATACTGTTCTTTAGATCGTTTCTTTCAATTTACTATATATATTTTGATAATTTGTTGTCATTTCCGGTAAAACTTCAACTTTAATTTAAAGTGGAAATGAAGAAATTGCAATTAATATAAAGATATTTTTAAATAAAACCAAGCGTTTTATTTTATTTATCATCTTTATTGTTATTTATTAATTATTATTATTATTGAATGTGAGTATTGCAAACTGAATCGCTCGGTATTTAAATCTTATGTTAACTACAAAATATTTTTCATCACTTATGTAATATCTCAAACAATAATTCAACAAAAATTTCTGAGATTCAGCATAAAATTCAGTTTTTATTTTTTCTTTCAAAAGGATTGAAATGAAATCAATAATAATATTTTGTTCCGGCCTATAAATATATTTCAAAAATTATGAAGTCTAAATTTAATGCAGTAAGGTATCATATTCTGAGAAATATTCTGGACACACAAAATTTTAAATAAATGAATGAATGTTTCTGTTTTCCACGATCAACTAAGACTTATTTACTAAGTTTTGAATGTTAAAAATTTAGAAAAACTCAACATTTTCATAATCTTAGTCCAATTAATCTTGAGAAACCTGCGCGCTGATTGGCGTATTTTCTTTGAAACGATCGATGGAAAATCTAAAATTATCCTTTTTTTATTGAATAATATTCAAATTTTCATAAATCAGTCTGATTAAGTGATTGGAAACAAACTCTTAAAAGTCAGTGATTTAGTTGATTGGAAATTCACTCTATGACCACCATAAAATCTATGCTTTCTCTTGTGGTGTATGCATTCTCCTTAATATCCGCTCGAATAAAACATCACATACAAAAGTACTACATAGAACAAAAACATCAAAAGTAAACATAACATTTCAATAGTTGCCAAAAGCAAAAGGGAGAAAAATCCAATTAATAAGCAGACGATATTTTGAAAAGTACAGATATTTAGAGTGGAAAATGAAATTATCTGAAATTAAAAACACGCGCAGACGATATTTACAAAAGTAAAAATATTCAAACCTGAAAAGGAAAATATATGAGTTATTCCATCAATAAATGCCATAAGTTTGTTTATATCTTCATTATTTTATTAGTCATTAAACATCAAAATGTGTCCGAGACTTAATAAACACCCTGTATAGAGAGTGTAAAAGATCATAAATAATTTTACTTGAATTTATTTTTTAGAAAAAATAATATTTCATATTTGTTTCATTTCTTACAGACACTTGCCGAAAATTGTAATTTTGCAGATTTCATTTCCAAAAAGATTTAATTTATTTTCAGTTAGAGCTTTAATCAATGTGATGGCAACACTTGGAAAAAAGCTATTTTTTCTCATGAATGCGAAACGTGCTTAATCCTCATTTTTATTTTTGAGGAAAAAAATTATTGAAAAACATAGTTAAAATATTTATTTAAAAATTCATTAAAAATAGAAATTTAATTTTAAGATTAAAACAGTAGTGTCATTTAAAAGATAAATTTTTGATCTTTAACTTGATGTAAAAATCTTTTTTGTGCGGTAACATTTTCGGAAGTTATAGCAGAAACACTTCAAAATTTCGCTTAATTTTTAAATAAATAAAATTCTAGTTAAAAATTCGAAAAAATAACCCCCAGGTGCACATTCCCGGCCTCCAAGGTATACACGTGCCAAATTTGGTAGCTGTAGGTTGAATGGTCTGGCCTGTAGAGCGCCAACACACACACACACACACACACACACACATTGAGCTTTATTATAAGTATAGAAGTATGTTTCTTGCTAGTTTTAAATTTAGTGTTATTTAGGAATCAATATTTAAATACTTAGAACAGGAAATATGCATCAAAGAGTAGATTTTATTCCTCAAATTCTGGAAATATAAAAGAAACAGCTACTTTAATATAGATTTCAGTTTTATAATTGATAATTTTCCGATGTTAAAATTATAAGATTTGATTGCCAATTATTTATAAAATTTGGTTGCGAATTATTTATAAAATTTGATTGCCAATAAAATGTCTTCATCTTACAAAGGTATATTGAAACCCTATGAAATAATGAATGAGTAGTATTCATGTTTTTGAATAAATGGGATTGTGTTATGTTTCTCAGAACTTAAACTTCATTAAATAAACCATCAAAAAATATTATCAAGCTTCTTATTCCTTGCTATATAAAAAGTTAATGTCAAAGAAAATATGTAATTCAATTTTGAAGTATATCCTCTTTCAAATAAGGTAAGCTGTATTTGCTTAAAGAGCTCTCTATATGTTTATATTTTATTATCAGATTCAAAAACACCTAAATTTCTTCTTCTAAATAATTCGGAATAATGAGTATTATAGCGACAGAACTCTTAGCAAAATTAATAAAAATAGATACCAGAAATTTAAAAAAAATAATTGCTTTTTCAATAAAAACAAAGTTTATGGCTACACTGTTATAAGTATCCTTCATTCAAGTTTTCCTTTTAGTTATTAAAATGCTAATTCTACTTATTTTGCTTTAAAAATGTTTGATGTTTTTTATAAAGCACTTAATAATTAAGAGCGCTGAAACATAAGTAAACAAGAATTTGAAATGTATGTTTTTATTTATATATTTATACACAAAATAATAATAATAAACTATTGCACTCTCGGTGGATATTATTTAAGTCAGTAATTAATATTACAGAAAACAAGATTAAACTGAAAACGAAGCAATTTAAAAAGGAAAGGCGGTTGGTTGTTTTCAAAAGTATTTCTTTATAAATAAAACAAGAAGAATACTTAAGATTATCATCTTCAAGTTTCGTTCAATGCATACTTAAATCGATTTTTAAGAATTTTTTCTTTAAATTTTTAGCATTTATCAGTTTTTTCAGAAAGATTATTAAATAATAATTAATTTATCGGAACATTTTCAGTTTTAGTCTTAAGCATTTTAAGCTTTATCTTAATCTATGAATGATATATTGAAGCTTCTGTTTCAAAATAGATTTTTTTTTCAACCCGGGAATCATTTTGTAAATCTGATATACTTTCCCAAATCACACAGAAAAGAGGCTATTTATTCTGAAAGCTTTAGGTTATTTCTTCATATCTTAAAAACAACCTGAGGAGAAAAAATAAAATTTGAAACAAAGATAATTTAAGTCCTTTTTATATAATTAGCATCTTAACGTTATATTTGTATTAAAATATTTTTAATTTATAAATTTTAACAGATGAAAATATATTATCTACAGAAAGGCCAAAAAGTAACTTTTCCTTTTTGGAGGCATCTACAGCTAAAATGAATGAACGAAATGAAACCATATTTCATATACACACTGTTTGAGGCATAGAAAGATAAATTCCACAGGAAAAAAAATAGTATCAAAAGTTGCCGTTAGGAGAGGTACTAGCGCTGTGGGAGTGTAGTTATGTATGAACTCATGAAACTCACAGAAAATAATCTTTTATCATCAATATTAAAGTCCCCTAGATGCCGTGCAGCATTTTATATGCTGATCTTCCCTGTATACAACATTTTGCATATGGTATATGACGTCTCCATTTCTGTATGTAAACTGCTAGTTCCATGTTCATAACAACCTGTCTTATGTTCTGTTTCATGACATGCAGGTTTGCTCAAGAGCAGCCACGACATTACACTATCTGGTGTAGGACAGTTTTACCAGTAAGCACCCTGTGATAAGTTAGAGCCCATATTCACCGCACATCAACAGGCAATCACGAACAACAGCCAAGAACATATCAATAGTCAAGAACGAACTGCTAGCCAATCGTTTGCTCTTCCCTTTTTACAAGGAATGCATGGCGCTGCTTTCATGCTCGTACAAGGAATTTTACATAATCCATCTCACTATGCAAATGTCCTCTTTCGTACGTGACAGCAGCGCCACTATTTCTTCTATAATCAATTATTAGTACTACTGTTTGTTTTTTTCTGCGGAATTCCTCTTCCCGTGCTTTTCACAGACTGTGGTTTCTTTCTGTTCATTCGTTTCAGATGTAGAAGCCGTCAAACAGGCAGAATTATTCTATGGCCATCCTGTTCTTTCATATTTTAACAATACTCTTACTGTTTGATAAGATTGAAAAAACATGGCAATACAGAAAGGGGAATTTACAAAAATTAATCATCTTTTTCGTATGAGTGATAGCGAAATAAAAAAAAACAAAGCATCGAAATTTTAGATCTCATCTTTTATTAAATTTAATGATAAATTTTAATTGATCATTGCTTGAAAAAATCTGGCGCTCTTATTTTGATGTTGATTCTAATCGAAATATCATTTAAAAAGAACAAACAAACAGAATTTTCAAAGAAATAAATTTAGTGAAGTGTAAAACTATCTGTTGATTTTTCTTTGTATGATGAATGTTAGAAATGAAATGTTTATTATAATAACTGTGAAAATAGTAAGAATAGTAAGAAATTGTAAGTTTCTGTAAATAGAAAGCAAAGCAAATAACAAATACCTGTCATCACATTTTGAAAAGTAACCATTTGTACTGGTACAAGAAAATCAGTTTGAACTGAAAAATAAATTTTAAAATTTAAGTGGCATAAAAAACTGTGTAATTGAAAATCTATTTCGACATATCAAAGAAAGCAAGCTTTCTTACTTTTTATTTTAACTTATTTTTTTTAACTTTTAGAAAGAATAAAAGCTTTTGTAGAAAAAGAAAACACGGACTAAAAGAAATAATTCGTAGAAATATCATAAGTACAGGAGTATGATATAGTGTCATGTTACTCGTGCGACAGTAGTCAATGAGGAAAAGGAAATGTAGCTACGCACCATAAGAAAAAGATATTTCAGATATACCGATACAAAACATTGAAATAAACTTAATATTTTCATTTAAAGTCTTGTTTCAAATTATAGAAATTAAAGTATTTTCATTTAAAAGAATATTTTTAACTTTTTTTTAAGACGGTAAAAATTTATTTTTGTGAGATAATACTTCTAAAAAATATAGTGTAGTGTGTCCAAAAAATGCTTTATTTTTAATGAATATGTTTTAATTAACTTTACAAATTTGAGAGGCTGTTAACAAATGTTCTTTTCATTTGAAATACACACACACACTTATATATATATATGTGTGTGGGGGGGGGGAATTCAACGACTAGCATTAATATGTAAAATATATTTATTATGATTACAAGGACTAATCATTACTAAACTAATATAAAACACTTAAAAATAAACATGAGCGTGAGCAGTACGTCTTCCCATCTCACCGCCTGTTACTAATGGCGAAAAAGCATCATTTGATCAATGACGCAACATGACGCCATACAGGATCTGAGATCTGTTATATATATATATATA
>JAPMOR010024891.1:141494-263408 GCA_026543865.1 Argiope aurantia | reverse complement strand
AAATTAAAAAATTTTTTTCAATTAAATCTTTTTCCAAGATGTCATGGGGTTTGAAAAGTCCTCATTTTAAATGTTATTTATTTTTAATTTGAAACCAATTATACTATTTTTTACAAAAAAATTTTCTTCATATTTTTTAAAAACTTAATTAGTGCTATCTTTTTGTTTTCTGAATAGATACATGACTCTGGTAACATTCAATAACAAAAGAATTCTTTATTAAACAAGAAATTTTTGTATACATTTATATATCACTTTATAACAGGTGCAGACACATGCCATATAATTCCAGAACATTCCAAATAAATCTGCACATTTCTTTAATGTTTTCCTAAATGATCCCTTATTATAGCCTTATTCAGCCTTATCTATATTAGATAAGGCTGAATTATCTTGGGTTTTGTTTCATAATCAGATGAATTACATGGCTACTTAATGTTGTTAATATTTCTCAGATTCTATCTTATTAAAATTTTAAATCTTTCATTAGAAAAGAAGCACAGCCAATTTTCCAAATTTTGCATTAAGGAGGAAAAAAAATTCTGAAATGGCAATGAATATGGCAATTTTTTTTTGTTTTTTACATTGGTACATGATAATTGGTCTATGAAACCAAGATATGAAAGAAATCCTTAATATTCCATACTGGTTGTGAAATGTACAATTGTTTTTCTTCTTGTAAAATTCGGTAAACTGAAAGAGGATAAGTTGCTTGTTATATATCTAATATTGTGATTCTTGAAAGGGGAACTAATGCATTTTAGAAAATTTTAATTCATCAAATTGCATTTTTACTATCAATATATTTTACTGAAGAGGTCATTAAACAAATTAAAATAAAAAAATACTTAAAACTAGTTTTCATTATTCATCAAAAGGAAAGAAACAACATTACTTTTTAGTTGATCCATTTCATTTTACGGATACATTTTGTTTTGTTACCTTTCTTAAAAGTTCTGTCATAATAGTAAAATTCAAATACACAGATACAATGAATAATAAACAGATTTTAGACGCTCTACTTTTTTACAAATAATATCATTGAAAGAACCATTTTTAAATATCCGTTTGCATTATCAGCTATTTTGAGTTTGTTAACTTAATATGAAATGTGATGTCGCTATATATCTTTTGAATCAAGACAGAGAACCTCTCAACAAAAGAACACATGCAGAATTTTTAAAAATCTGTCACAATGAAGATGCTTATTAGTTTGATCACAATTTACTCTTTAATTAAGAACTGAAAAGCTCGAAATGCTCGTAATATTAAGATTACCAATTAAAAGTTCGTACATCTTGTGATGAAGTCTTCATTTTGTAATTTAAGGCTTTATTACAAAAATTCCCCAAGTTACTTCTCATTTCCTTCAGAATCAAGTTTCAGATCAAAAATTAGCTCCTACATATACAAAAATGCAAAAATAGTAGAAGATGAATATCTGTTACGTATCAGAGGAAAATTTTGAAAAAAAAAATTATTTTGGATGTAATTTTATCGTTAAGTTCATTTTCGAAATCCAGGTTTTTGTTATTTTTAGATTCGGTTAGTTTTTATTTAGCATCATCGGTTAGTTTTGCATACTTTTATCATTTTTGATGCCACAATCTTTATTTTCTTTACATATTTCATCTCTAAGTTCCTGTCATGCATTTAAACTCATGTGAATTTTTGAAATTCCTTTTCATTTGTAGAGAAATATTTGATAAGTGTCTGCTCTGAAAATATTTCTAGATGAAGCAAATTGTCTTTGAAATTAAGCCATCTATTAAAAGTTTTTATTCCATATCTATCTTCACATGCGATTATTCTTCATTTTTCTGTTTAATATAGTAAATATCACTTAATATTAACGTAAACAGAAGGGACAAAGGGCTTTAACAAAAAAAAACTATGAAATTAAAACACTTTTCCAATTATTTTATAAAATAACATTTGCGCAGAGTCCATCATTTTGACTGAAAGCTACATTGTGTAAATTTAACAATTACTTTCAAATTAATTAAAATCATATCCTGGACTATTTAACTGAAGGTGATGATGCTGTCACCATTATCAAGCTATCAAATTGAGATGCTATTGAGTACAAAACAAAAGTTCAAATATTCTGTAATGAAAATGTAGTCTCATTCGGCACTATTTTTTTATTTATTTTTTTCCTTTATAATAGCAACATTCACACAATTAATGGTATTCAAATATCTTATATTATAGAGTAAATCATTGTGAGAAACCTTAATCATTAATAAAAGTTGCAGTAATAAAAATTAAGAGAGTGAGGGGATGCTTTTAATTTTACTTTTTGTGTATTTTCTGTAGGCGGTTCAAGGTCACATTTTCTACCTCGTTATTGGTTTCTACCTCGTACAAGTAACGTGGTAGAAAATGTGACCTTGAACCACCTACAGAAAATACACAGACTATAGGTATGGTTATATGAATAGCATTTATTTATTTTTATTATATTACTTTTGTATATTTTTACCCGTGTAGGGTGTAGAATAGTATTTTGATTTTTTTTTCTTTCTAGGGACACGCGACGCTGAATATTTTTAAGACAAAATATGTCAGAATAAATTACAGCAATCTCTTCTAATACTGAGTAATTCAAAAGTTGATTTGTTTGATTTACTAAAGCTATTAAAGCTTATTAACCCTTTTAGGATAGTAGATCTCTAACCTGTATGCAAGCACGGGATGGAGCGTACGCGAAAGGAATCATCTCACAGGACAGAGGTTTTGCGGCGCTAAACCTAACTTTGAAAAATAATCACATAAAATGAAGTTTAAGTCCTAAACGTTGTCCTTTTTTCTACCTTTTTAGATTATTAGTTCATTCATGATATGATGACAAATCGTGACTTCCTTTGACAAATCGTGTTTTCTTGCCATAATAAAACGAAACCATGGCTTTCCGTAATAAAAAGATAAATGCGTGAAATGTATACGAAAGCTGCGCAAAATAAACAAAACTGACGGTAAAACCCAAAAAGACTAGTTACGATTACACAATAATAACAAAAAAAGAAGAAGAAAAGAATTCGTAGGCAGATTAGAAACGCAAATGATTCTATCAAGAGAAAAGTTACACAACCCAGCTCTCTTACTCCCCCCCCCTCCAAGCAAAATCATATGAGTAAAATACTAAAGACTGAATATGGACAAACTGAAGATCAGGATACTTAAACTATATTTCAAAAGTAATGGACACAGGGGGCCCTCTAGTGGCTTTTAAAAATTGTACCAGATTGAAATGTACATATGCACCACCGTCCCATGAGTTCGATTTCCAGAATTGCACGGGTTGTACGCCCGTCTGTGAGAGATGTTCGCTGGTAATGCATATATGACACGCCCGTCACGAAGGGGTTAAAGATTCTGATACAAATTAAAAATCAATCGTGATCATTCATTTTGGTTATTTTTGTTTTAGTCATTAGCCCTTTATAAAAAAGTATTCGAGGTCTAAGTAAAATGGTTGAAACAATCATATACAATTTCTTCCATCGACTTCCTTGTACATCCTTGCAATCTTAAAACATCTTGTTTCTTATCACTTGTATGGACAGACATACAGTAATGAATGTCCGAAATTTAAAATAGATCTATATATTTAGTTTTAAAGGCAACAGCCAAATTACTTTCAGATAGTTTTCCCATTTCTGTTCACAGAAAGACAAATAGTTAAATAAATTATTCCAAAAATGTCTTTTTCAGACTTAGGAGTGTCTATAACTATTAGATTCATTAAAATATGGAGATACAACGTTTTGTTTTCTTATATGAAAGAAAATAATAATGCACAAAATAATAATACAGAATCTCATTTTTACCTTCTTATTTCGTTACTTCACTAAATCAAGCCAAATTCCAAAAAGTTTCGCTTTGTGTTTTGGGAACAAAAACGATTCGGAATGAAACCCAGTCTCATCAGTTCTCTAACTAGAAAGGGGAAAAAAACTGCATTGCTTGAGATATGAAAGAAAACTTTCAACACCGATAAAACTTTTGCCAATTTAAGAACATTTATTTGATTCCCACGTGCATTATCCCTCCTGAGTTCGTTCGCCAGAAAATTTTATCTTTGTAGTTCCAAAGCATTCGACCACAAAATCAGATAAGATGGAAATATAAACGAATGGGGAGAACTTCAGTACCAGTCTCTGGAATGAAACCAAGAAATGAATCCTGATGAAGGAACCGAACGCAATCAAGTTTCGAAGACCACCCCAACCTCCTACCTCTGAAAGCAACATAAATCAGACAAGGAGTATGGGTAACGAGTACGAAAGTAATCTAAACGACACATCTAGATTCATTAAAGCTTCATAATAGCTTCGTTTGGCCTTCGTTTTATCGAAGAAGCAGCCCAATTTACTACTTCTTTATGCAAGCAGCGAGCCCATTGGACGAATGGGCAGCTTATCTCGAGTGTTTTAATTGACTGGCAGTTGTCGTTTGCTTCCGTTCTATTGGTGCTTCTTTCAGTATAGTATGCAGGTACGATGGAAAGTTCTATGCTGCTTTATCCGAACTTTTATTTGAGACTAAATGTTTCAGTCGCTGATCGAAATAACAATTTTATCAGTTTGGGCTGCTATTCTGATGTAGATATACGATAGCAGTGAATATGCATCAGTTATTTTGAAAACTGTAATGAGCCGTTCGATTCGTTTTGGAATGTGTAAATCTTTAACGGCGTTTATGAATATAATGTTTTAAACAAAGTTTCAATTACAGGTGAATATTCTGAACTTAATTTTAATTCAAAAGAATGGATTTCATCGGCAGATCAATTTTTTGCTTGGTTTTGATTATCAATGAAACTAAATCATTAGTCATATTAAAAATAGGATTGAGCATAATATAACTGGAGAAATACATTAGTTTCAAGAGTAATGGCTATCATCAAAACAAATTTTATTTTAGCAAATTTAAATTCTGATCATTGGCTACTAAATATTATAAGATTCTTAAATAAATTGTAAAACCTTTGAAAGCAAAAATAGCTTCTGGCATGTTTTCAAACAGCAATAAAAGAAGGAAGAGAATTATAGTAAAGGCTTATGAATTATTCTGATGGTTAATTGCATTATGAAATAAATATAGTTTGAATATCTAACCACCTCGCATAATTAATTCTCAAGAAAGGGGTTAGTAAACAACAAACCATACAATTTGAAATAACAAGTTCTAAATAATAAAACCTCTGGCATTGCTTAAACCATTGTAATCGAAAAGGTAATCAATGGTGGTTTAGGTGGTATAAACCTATTCGTTAATATATATATATATATATTAATTAAACTTGCATCGTTCCAAAAAAAAATGAAAATATTTCAGAAGTTCCCATTGACGAAAATCCTAATTGACTTCAACCAAATGTATTAATTATCGCCTCTAGAAAATTACATAATTTGCCAATAATTAAAGTAGCTAAAGTGTCAAAATATCAGTACTACTTTTCCTGTAATTCATTGCAAAAGGATAGCTAAGTCCTTTTATTTAAATCAGTTATTATAATGGATGGCTAAATAAGTAATTTTAACTATCAACTCTCATAAATTGCCAAACTACGTCAGAGAAAATTATGCTCAAATTTCTATTACTACAAAGGTTTTGCATCAATTATCTATGTACCGACGGCCCCAGCATTTGAAAACTTCTCTCACGAGATGCCAATCTATCAACTTTTTGAAAGTGTAATGTCTTGATCCTGACCAGTCAAATAAGGGATGAGCGTAACAATTTTTTTTATTTAAAGCCTTATATATGTACACAAAAACAATTTGTTCTCATCTAAGTTAATAATATTTACAAAATTCACACAACAGTTGAAAGTTTAATCATGAAATGGTTCCCTTGACATATCGAAGAATAGACACACAAGAAAACCGCTAACAGGCTGTTAGCTCAAAAGGCCAAAAACCGATCTTTATTAAGTGACTCCTAACCCAGAAACATGAATCACATGGAGCTTCTCATAAAATCAGGAACAACTTCAAATACCCACATCCCTCCGGCTCCTCCTTCGACGGCTCTCAAAGATCTTCTATCTTTTCAGAACAAGAATCCCGCATTTTATTTTCGTCAAATCTCCGCCTCTGATTTTCTCATTGATGCATTTGAGTTCTTTATCCCCCAATAGCTATTCAGCAATGCTTCCTCAATGGTCTCCATTTGATCCTAGGAATGCCTGTTCATGATCCGTCTTTGCAGATGACTCTTCTCCCATATCAATTATAATCAATTCACAGCTAACACCGGGTAAGATCCACCTGACTTCGACACTTAATGACAACGGCTGCTGTTAATTGATCGCTTCTCGAAGATTTGAGAAGTCCCTTCATAATAGAAAAAAAGTTTAACATCTAGATGTTTTGGTGCTATTCTCCCTTGAAGATGTGATGGATCTCTTTGAAACGTCGAAATGTAAATCTGTGGTCCTTAATCTGGATGCAACATATTTCTAGACATAATGACTTTTCTAATGAGGAGGATTCCATCTGGAGGTCCGTAGACACTTAACTATGTGTGGGGAAATGGTTCATGTTATATCTGGTCGGAATGTCAATTACCAGTTCAGGAAAAACGGGAAACGTTACGAAAGTGATCTCTAAATATACCTATGTGTACTGCAAGGGCGTATTTACTTTTATTCTTCTAAAACTATTCCAGCATTTGAACACAACAAGATTAGAGAGTTATCTAGCCATGAAAGAAGTTAATTAGCAATAAAATAAAAAAGTAAATTTTTTTATCCAGAAGTTCAAAACTGGTAAAATTCCAAATATCCTCATATGATAATAAAGTATATTCCGAAGATAAAAAAAATATAGTAATAATATGCTCTCACATATGTCCTAATAAAAGGATAAGTTCCTTTCATACACGTTATCACACATGTTACTCTTATTCTCATGCTCATTCTAATTTGGTGCATGCTCATATTTTGATATAAGTTAAAAAGTTTTAGAATTTATTTAAATAACACTTTCAACAATTAGTAACAAAAAAATATATTATCTGAGTTCAGTGTTTTCATTTAAGAAACAGGTTCTGCTTTATAATACTTATATAATTTTAAAACTGTAATGAAAAATATTAAAAAAAAATTATCTGAAAATCAGCTTGAAATTAATATCTCAAAAAATATAAATATAAATATCTCAACTTTATGAAATTTTGGTCCATCTATTTTCTTTGAAACTTAATACACATAGCAAAATGTTCTAAATTACAAAATCTTCCAATATGGCAAATTCCTAATTGTAAAGCTATTGGAAAGAAAGGTTGCAGTCTCTCTTTATTAATCGCTGGATTATTATGCTACATTTCATATTAGGAATCAAATCGTTCACCGCTGTTGAAATAAATGACTTGACCTAGGAAATAAAATTATAAGCCAGATCATCGTAGAAGGCACTGCCACCTGGTCACAGCAGAAAGGTTGCGCACAAAGCTCCTGTTTTGGATCAATTTGTTTGGGATCTTGTTGCAAACGAAATTCTTTGGAATAATGGCCACCCAACATTCATCTCTAGGCATTTGCAAACATTTGTTTTTGTTGTAGTTGAATCAACGAGGGAAAAATGGAAAGCAACCGCCCAAGACGCCCTCTTCATCTTGAACCCTATGGACCGACAAACATTATCTTCAAATTTCTGTATAAAAATCATGCAATATCTTGATTAGCAAATTAGTTAATGGACCAACAATTAAATGGAATAACGTGGCAATCAGACACTAACAATCTTTAAAATATCTCGGTGTTACCATTGACAATGAAATTAATTGGGTCCCTCACCTACTCAATATCAAAACGTATGTGACTCTCTTACATAAAAATCTCAGTAGAATTGCTGGCTCTACATGGGGACTGAAAAAAGAATTCAGGCGCCATCGCAATTTTACATAACCGAGAAATGATCCTTCATGGAGCATCTATTTGGGCCTCTCAACTCAGCAACAAAGAATTCGAAGCTCGATACAAGGAAAATTCCTCCAGAGTATTTCTCGAGCATCTACGGCAGCACTATAAGTTATTGGATGATTTCTTCCACTCCACATTAAAGTACAAGCAGAAGCAACCTACCTAAGAGCACGTCGTCTTCATTTACCTAGCCTTTTCCAGAATTTAACATTCCATCCTGCGAATTTCGAGATCAAATGCTCCCATACAAAAATCATCATTTCAGACTTTCTTCTTGAAGACAGAATTTCTTTCAATTAAGAATTTCAACCTACAAACAAGGCTGATATTTTTACAGATGGGTCCAAAATCGAGGAAAAAGCAGTCTTCGCCTTCTGCGTCTTCCAAAACGACCAACTCACTCCTCAGTGGCTCAGTAAACTGAACGAAAATAATTCTGTCTTTCAGGTCGAGTTGCTGGCCATTAAGGGAGCATGTTAATGTGCTGGCATATTCGATCCCAACACTAAAATTTAGAGCGATATTGAGTCCAGTTTAAAAGCGATCTGCTCATTTTCCACCTCAATCCCAATTATACAGGATTTTCAAGCCAATCTTCAATTCAGTTTGGATGGGTTAAAGCACATATGGGCCATAATGGCAATGAGGCTGTAGATTCCTTAGCCAAACAGGCCATTTCTACTGGTACTCCTGTTCAATATCCAGCTCCAAAAAGCTATCTTAAAAGTATACTAAAAAAATTAAGCCAAAAGTGATGGCAAGAAGAATGGAACAACAGCTCAACTGGCAGAAACATTTATAAACTTATCTCCCAAGTCTCTTTTAACCCATCATCTTGGAACAGGCTAGACCGGCGATTCTCAACCTGTGGGGCGCGCCCGCCTAGGGGGCGCGAGCACACTAGAGAGGGGGCGCGAGAATATCCAAGATAAAATATTAATTAAAAAAATGATTAACTGACTGAAAAGAAAGCACACATACACATAAAAAATACATTTCGACATATTTAATAACTTATTAGAGTAAAACAACTTACTTAATCAAAACATACTAAATGAAAACAAATTTAATAATTATTAGTGACTTCCTGGGACCTGTCTTGCAGAGCAAAGTTTTTAGAAGGGAGGCTAAATATTAGAAATAGCCACTCTCAGTTCTGCCGAGATCTATATTTTGTTTTCAAAGAAACCACAGAAAAAAAATCCAGTTTCACAAAGGTAGGATTTTGAAAATGGTAATAGAATGCAAAATGTCTTTGTTTTTAGTGTAGAAAAATCATCCTGTACTCCTGTCCAAAATTCAAATAGTGATTTATTACTAAATAGTCTTTTAGTTTCGCCACTTGTCGTGAAGTCTATGATTTTTTCTTTCTCATCAATTGCGAATACTTCGGGAGTCTTATGAAATGGATCCCTAACTCACACGTAACTTGCTATCAGTTTGTTGTCAGCAAGAAAATACTTTTTTAAAATTATTTGCCAGCATGGCTAAATGATTTTCAGTGGTTATACAAACAACTTTTACATGTTCTTCTTCAGCCTTGTAAGTTTTAGTACAATCATCCACATTTGCAAACATTGTTAGATTTCTTTGCTTTAAATTTCTGCTCCACAATTCCAATTTTCTACAAAAGTCATTAACTTTATCTCTCGTATCCAACATATGTGTATTTGCTCCTTGGAGTTGAAGATTGAAGTTATTTAATTTCCGAATATGTCAACCAAGTAGCTCAGTTTTATCACAAATAAATCATCGCAAAAATTCTTCTTCTAGGAAAATGGCGATTTCTTCGCTTAATATGCACGTTTATACAGGTTTAAAAAATTTCCCACCTGATAACCATCTTGCCTCGCAATAAAATAGTAACGCTGAATGTACTGAACCCATGTCTTTACAAAGTGCGGAAAAGATTCTCGATTTCAGGGGGCCTCAGTTTTATATAATTTACTACGGTTACAACCGTAGTTAACACAATAATCAAACCAGGAATCATTTCTTTCGAAGCTAAAGCTTCTATGTGGATCATGCAATGTGTGATTTTAGTTTTAGAAATGCTAGAATGCACTGAGGCGATTTTAGTTTTAGAAATGCTTGTATGCCTTGAAATCTTCCGGATATTGAACGAGCACCATCGGTGCATATTCAGACGGAATTTTTCCATTATATGTTTGTCTCGTTCATAAAATCCTTTAAAATAAATAGCAAATAATGAGAGGGCTGTTGATTTTCGTTCTATTGGTTTACAGAAAAGTATTTTTTCTACTACTGGCATATTATCACAAAATCGAACATAGGCAATTAAATGAGAATCTTTATTACTATCTGTTGCTTCATCAAGCTGTAATGAAAACAATTTGTCACGCAACTTCGAGAAAAGCTGACACTGCACATCTTCAGCTATATCACCAAATCTACGAGCAATAGTTTCATTTGAAATAGGTACGGACTGCAGTTGTTTTGAAAAAGTATCTCCAAACATAGTTTTTACAGTTGCTGCTGGAAAAATAAGCTCTTCACCAACGGTGTGAGGTTTTTTACGTCTGGCTATTTTATATGAAACTTTGTAAGATGCAATTAAAGCTTTTTGATTCACAGACAAAGTTTCTTGAAAAAATGATTTTTGCTTTTTATATGATTTTAATTTTAATTCGAAAAATTCTCTGGGTTTGTTGACGTATTCACTATGAAGCGTTTCCAAATGTCGTTTAAGTTTATTGGTTTCATGCTGCCTGCGGCCAATATTTTTGTGCAAATGATACACAGGGGCCTTTCTTCTTGATTTACTTCAGTACTGGAAAACCGAAAACTTAAGTATTCTTGAAAATATTTTCTTGATTTTATTTTCGGAACCACGCTCGTCTGTGTACTTTTTGATGCTTGACTGTCGTCTAATGCTCGCTTACTTCCGCTTAAAAATTTATCCATGAGTCTGCATAAATCTGCTACCGTAAATATTTAATATGGTGAATTGCAATTAAGACGAAAACACATATAACATACACATTGACGATAGATTCGATGGCGACAGAAGGATCGACCTGAATGAGACTGGCTGGAATTGAAATTTGCGTTATCGAACATTTTCCTTCTTCTATGAGACACTATTTACTCCGCGCATGCTCGAGACGACATCGGCCGTAGGGATTCCCTTCTACAAACATTTTTTTTTCTCTTTTGTTTAGTCATGCTTTTGTTTTATTTCTTTTATTATTCGAATAAATGTATTCCCAGTTTCTAAATTTAGCTCACCCCTTCTAGATTAACTTTCATTAACGGATTTTTCTATTTTCATATTTTTTTAACGTTGTCTTCCTGTTTTTATCCCGTTATCCCTATCTTTCATTTCAAATATAGTATTTAAATTTCCGCCGCTTTCATTTGCTTCACCTGTTCATTGCCCGCTTTGCAAAATGCCAGATGTGGTTTCTCGCTAATCTTGGCTCGCTTTTACTTTATTTTTGACAGTTAGTTAAAAATAATTTAAAAACAGAATACAAAATACTCAATATACATTATTGTTGTATCATTTAATTGTAAGCGGGGGGGGATAGATGAAAATTATGATTGAAAACTGGGCCTCGAAAACTGAAACGTTGAGAAACGCTGGGTAAGACGTTATCTTTACAACTGGTCATGGCCCTATTCCCTTCGTACTTCAAGCGATTTAATATTAAAGGATCAGATCAATGTGTCTGCGGTGAAGTAGGGCGATCCCCTTCCTTATGCCATTAGCTGCCCTTTCACCACATCTTTCCATCTTAACAAACCCACCCACGATCTCGAATGAATCTGGTGGATCAACGTTATAGGAAACAAGATGTCCAAGGTCAAAATTAGAAATCTTGTACGATTCCTGCAAGACAACGAGGAATTGATATTCCTAGACCCACACCCTGAATAAGGTTTCGTCTCGTGCCTCAATAAAACCCATCTCCAAGATACATTAACTTCAATAGAATTCCTCAACTCATACTTCCCACCGAACACCCCATATATCATCATAGTATTATATATAGTTATTTTTTATGTGCACCGTATGTAAACTTAATTTTTTTTCTATATAAATCTTTCCACGTATATCCTTTCAACCGACAAAGAAACCTAGAGATTCCAAGTTCAGGGATATTCTGTAGCGAAAGAAAGAAATATTACAGTAGAACCGAATTTACTGAGAGACAAAAGTCAAATCCTAATCGTTTCTTGATGCAGATAATTTTCGAGTCTATAAAAGTAGGTACGAATTCTGCTGGTACATTATCTGTATTAGATCATAAGAAAGGTGTTAGGCAGATATTTAGCTTTGCACCAAAAAATATTTTATGGCATGATGCTCTAATGTCAGTCAACTATTGGTACATTAAACAACAAATAATTGTTATTTTAACTTCGCCATTTTGAACGATTCAGTTATTTTGAACTTAAGAAATTAAGACCATAACACAGTTTCATAATATCTACATTGTGGATCGTTTTGAGAGCGATTTATAGATAATATGCTGGGCTGTAAACATTATCATACTAAAATTTAATCTTGGTTCTCAAATTTATTTTCAATTGCAGAAAACGACAATTAAGGCTTTCAATAGTTCTAAAATTTTATTGCCCTGGAACCAAACAGTTCTTTAAATGCAGTCAATATTTTCATAACATTAATTTAACTTTTTGAAGGTCTCAATATGATTTTTTTACATTAAAGAAAATCATAGATGAGTGCCATGACAACAAATTATTTTATACTTGAAAGTTTATATCTGCTTTAGTTTTCTTGTGAGAACGTGGGACAAATATATCCCACTGCCTCTCAAGAAACTTCTGTGACTCGTGCCACCGCTTCTTACTTCTGGTTTACATTGGAAACATGAGACTTTCTAACTCATTTTCTGCAAACGTCTGGAAATTAACTGTAACTGTGTAGTAATAGAAATTTTTTCCCATAATCAACTCCATTCTTCTATAATATCTTGGTGGGAGAATCTTCTTTGAGAGCTTCAGAAAAAGCTTGCCGTCTGTTTTCCATCAATAAAATTTTGTCAACCTTCATGGAATTTTCGTTGCCATTACATATTTGTATATTCGAAAGTCCTTTAATAAACATTAAGTGCAGCAGAAAGTACTACTTGAAAAGGAAGCCCCATCCTAGTTGTAAATTATCTGCAAAGAAAAGAAATACTGACTTTTATTGGAATTCATTTAGCCAGTCACATATGGGATACGCAATACGGTATGTCAGGGAGACGGAAGACCGAAAATGTTTTCAAAAGTAGCAGAAAATGGCAAACGATAATTTCGAGATTAATTTATATTAAGTTAAAATATAATTTTGAGATAAAATTATATTTAATTAAAAGACAATTTCGAAATTAATTATATTAAGTAAATATAATTTCGAGACAAGATATTTGAAGAAAAAGAAGTAAATTTTGTGCAAGAAAAAAAAATTGAAAACTAATAATGCAGTTTGCAATCACAGGGAAACTGCAAATTTCAGAATATTAAGAATGCAAATTTAGGAATTTTGCTTTATTTTATTAATTCCGTTTAAATAATTTCAGATTTGTGACACATCTTATTATAAATATAACTTCACTTTTGACGAATTAATTTTTGTGAAATACTTGTATTTTATTGTGCTACAAAATATGTGTTTTAACATACAATCAGAAACGTCTTTTACTAAACAGCCACAAAAAACTCGTATGTTATCAATCTCAAAATAAAGTTTATGTTTTGTAATATCTTATTGCTAATGTCAGTGACTTTATTTGAATCTCAGATTCTACGCAATAAAATAGATATTCTTAACAAAATCAAGAAGCTAACAGCCATTTTTTTTAAATCGATATCTTTTATTTATTTAAAATTGCAACAGCGATGCCACTCTTGCTAAATTAAAAAAAATGTTATAACGTTGCCATTCACTTAAAATTTTGAATTACAAATTTAAATATAACATATGTTTTAATTTCAGCATATATGTACTCATTTTAAGTACTAATAAATGGCAGTTTATAGAAAAACCATTAAAAATTGTATAAGCACACTAATCTAAATTTATAATAACGTTCTTTGAAAACCAAAAGCAGCAAATCCAAAAATTTGCCTGCTACCTTCTGATAGACGACAAATCTCTGAGGATTGTTGGGATAAATTTATTTCGGCTTTAACAATTTTAATAATTAGTAATTTTTGATAAATTAATTTGCTTAGAATATAGTCATTGACTCTCAAGGATTTCTTTTGCAATAAATATTTATTTTAAATGCCGCTTTCATTCATCTCAAACAAAAAAGAATTTCTTGTCCGAAAAATACATAAATTTAAATTTATTTTCAAGAGATTTCAAATAATTTTAATTGATTGAAATTTGATAATTTTTTGAATGATTTTTTGAAATTATAAAAACATTCAAATATCTATTAAAAACAACAACAAATATATTTTGAAAATATCTTAGAAAAGATGGGACAGAGGTTAACCCAGCGTCTCTGAAAGAAATAAAGAGAATACATTATATTCTACGACTCTTGATTGCAAGGGAATTGAGTTTGTACAATAAACAATTTTTAAATTTTTTTATTGACATTTATTTTACAAAAAAGAAAATAAAGGTTTCAGACCTTTTAAATTCCCAATTACAGAGTCTTTTTTTTTTAAATTTATTCAATCCGAAATTTTTATAAAATTTGTTCCTATAAAAAGTTAATTCAAAATGCCCTTAATTGTCTTATATATCAATGAAAGTCCTACAGCAATAATTGGAATTCAGTTTTTGAAATACCATTTAATTTGTTCTAAAGTCCATTCATCAATAATTGTTAAATTACTCACAATCAAAAAACAATTTTCGAATGCGAAAGAATTCACATGCATTTCCTAAGTTTTTAATTAAAAACTGCAAATAAATTAGAAGAAAAATCCCCAGTAACTATTACAAACTTTTTACCCCATCAAATAACCTTCAAATAATTTCCATTTCTTTTATCTTTTTTTTTTTTTTTTTTTTTGCTTGTGTGAGGGGACAATTTCTCTCTATCTAATGAATGAATATTTTATGGCTCATTTACAGCATTTTTACCCTGAGGATAGATGTATTCAGTTACATATTTTCTGTTAAGGAGAGAGCAAAAAATTCTGTTTCTGCATTCTTCTTATCCTAATAGCAGTAATATTATTTCTTTCTCTTATA
Organism: Argiope aurantia; assembly: GCA_026543865.1. Taxonomy (NCBI): domain Eukaryota; kingdom Metazoa; phylum Arthropoda; class Arachnida; order Araneae; family Araneidae; genus Argiope; species Argiope aurantia. The sequence continues at coordinate 248,289 of JAPMOR010024891.1, read as the reverse complement.
AAAAAGAAATAATAAAAGTGTTGAATGAATGAAACAAAAACTGTCAAAGAATAAGATTGCTTAAATTTAGAATAAGATATATATTGTGTTTTAGAAAAATTAAATAATGGTTAAGGAAATCTGACATGATAATTTTACTTATAACTAGCTGCCTTTGATGACCAACATGTTCTCAAGAAATATTGGATATATTTAATTTCAATAAAATCTCTAATGTATAACTTGATATTTATAATTATATCAATAAAATTATCGGAAAATAAATATTGCTCTTGAAAAGTTATAATATTTGAAAAACGAAAAATATAGAGGCCTACAAAATTCTAATTATTGTTTCCGTATTATTATAAATTTATAGTAAATATATTTGTATATATAGAGAGCTGCTACAAAAACTACGAAATAATGAAACCTTTCAAATACAAATCAATTTCAGAACGGTATCAATTATTACCTCGAACTTGATGTCTCGGTCTAGTAAAGTGATTTTGCACGAGAAGAAGAGATCACTTGAACCTCCACCTGGAGGCAAACATCAGAATTAGCGTTCCTATCTCAAAAGTAGTGCAAAATATGGTGAAATGTCAAATAAGAAATCACAAAATTTACACGCATTTGTTTTTTATAGTTCCCGGTACTTCTATGAGAGAAGCGTCAGAAATCAAACAGAAAAATTCAGTATCAATAGATACTTTTATTTTTGACTGGGCTAATTTCCACGCCATTAGATAGACGCCTATTATCACTCAATACTAAAAAAAATTAACAATAATATATGTGTATTAAATTAACTTTAATTGAAAACTAAAGTTGGAAAAGAGTAATTTTCAGCGCACGTCTGTATGAAATTAAATAAATATGAAATGTCATATTTTCTAAAAAAATTAATTCAAGATAAAGTTTTCTGTGACCTTTTAAATAACGTATAGATTTTATCAAATAATTCATTTTTTAATGCAAGCTTAGTTTAAAATACATACATATTCACTCTAATCAAGGCCCAACAACTGATTTCTGAAGTTTTAGTAATAGGCTCATATATCTAATAAAAAATTATCTAAATGAACTAAATAATTATATTCTATGAAATTTGAGAATAAATATTCTGAAGAATAACAGATTTTAGAATTTTATGTAGATCCTTTGTCTTCGAGTTTTATTCAATGAAATATTCTTGAGATAATAATATTTTAAAATTAAAAAAAAATTCCAAACATTTGTGATTAAAACTGATTGAGTTATGTTAATTTGAATATTTTCATTCTATAATAATTTAGATCTCTCCATCAGAAATACTAATCAGAGCTCGAAATTTCCTCAAGGTTGATTGGCCTAAAATAATGAAGTTGTTGATTATCCTAAAATAATGACATTCAAAGATTTGTAACTTGTTTCAGATTTAATCTCAAAAAATTTGAAACGTTGGATTATCAAGATTGTTTTATTGAATATGATTCACTAGATAGAAGATATTGTGTTAAAATTAGACATCATAATTAATTTTAGAAATACATGTATTGACTGAAATAAAATAAAATATTTCTTATCACATTCAAGTAAGTTTGAAAGTAAAACTATAAACTGAAATTCTCTATGATCAGAGATAATTTTGTTGAATAGTTCTTTGAATAATTACATAAATTATTTTTTTAAAATATTCTGTAATTTTCATAAGACTTTAATGCTAAAAGATATGATTTTCCATACTCATATTCTTTTAAAAATGTTTTTGGTTTCAGCAAAAGGACTTTATGTATTACTAGAAGTTTAAACACTTCTACTTCAATTTCAGGTTCAAATTTTTCAGAAGTCGACAGAAAATTAGAGCGTTAAATACAATGTACAGAATATCGTAATGCTTCTATAATAGAAGTTATGATATTTTATAATAATATAAAAATTTGAAACTAAAAATATTTTTCTGAAAAACAAATTACCGGATAAAGTGTTTAAAATATTTTTTTAAACTTATATAACTCTATTGTCTCTCTTACATCCATTATCAGTTAACCATCACTACATTTGCCGTCTTATTGTTTATATTTCTTTTTGAATATTTATTTAGCTTGTTAGCTGTCTAGCCTCGAATAGTTATTCCTTGCAGTTAGCAATGTAAACGTAGAAAAAAATATTTAATTCTTTGAGAAATTCTTTGGTTTATTATGAAGTATATAATTAACATATAAACATATAATTAGAAATTAAATCTTCATCAAAATCAAATTGGTAAACAAAAACACCGCCTTTTATGAGGTCAATTTTTCAATAAGAAAACTTTCCGTGTTCCGTTTCCAAATTCACATAATTATTTAATAAGTAGAAAAATTGCAAAAATGAAATAGAATGCTATTAATACTTAAAAATAAAATTATCGTTTATAAAATGCATTATGAATTAAAAAAAGGTATCATTATGTTTCCATTTATGTCAATTTCTTATTATTTCTTTTATGTCATACCAAAAAGTTTTTCTGTTGTTTATAATAACTAATGCATAAAAAAAGAAAAAAAACTGAGGAACGAAATATATTTATTTCTACATTTTGTAATATGTAATTGCTTAGCATTTCATTTACTTTTATCTTGGTAACTAGGAAACAAAAGTTAATTGGATGTTTATGTTGACGATTTCAACATCTAATCATTTCAAAATGGCGCAATTAAGTAATTAAGAACACATCGTGAATTTTTAGGTACTAAATTCCTCATCGCAAACTGTATCTAAGCCAATTCATCTTGTTACGCACAAATGAAGCAATTTTAAATTATGGAATATTTATAATTCAATTATTAATATTTTGGAAATTATTGTATTAAGGTTCCTTTTATGATGTCCGGATAAAATTGTATCTAAAAGTGTGTGTTTTTTGTAGTTAGCTCCAATGCATAATAATTTTCAAAGGAAAAGGAGAAAATCTCATTACGAACACAACAGTGCGTACTTAAATACGATAAAAGGTAGTAAATATGTGTAATACAATAAAGAATTCAGCTTACGAATAAGATAAAGCCTCGGTCGAGATAATAACATAAAGTGAGAATGAATTGACAACACAGCAAGATATAAAAATTATTAATAATAAACATGCAAATGTATAATTGCTTGTATAATTTTATACTTAATCTGTTATATATTGCATTAATATTGAAATATATCCAGAAAATAAATGAATAATGTATAATACGATATCGCCAAACAACAAATAAATAATTATAGAAATATCTGTCATTATTTTTAAAGTTTTAATTGGTGTTGACTATAAAATTATATGATATGAATTTTAATGAAAGACCGATAACAAAACAGAAGAATGCCACTTAATATCATTCTAAAAAAAATTGGTGTAATTAGGTTTGTTTATGAATTGCTTGCTTATCCTTGAAATCCTCAAATTTATTAAAATGGTTATTCAGGGTTACTTTAACAGTGGTATTGCACCATTTTAAGTCATCAGATTTTATGTTCTTCTAAAGTTATTCAAAATTTGAATGGTAAGAGATATATCTTTATGGTAATCTTTACAGGAAATACAGAATTATTTTTGTTAAAACATTCCTTATCACCTTCCACAGTTTCTTTATTGATAACTAGCCGCCTTTGGCGACCAGCCGGTTCGGCAGTATTACCACTCGCTACAATTTTCAATTAAATATTTTAAGTAACTGGTCTCTTAATAGATTCTCAAACAAAACATTTTTAATCTTCAAATTTTGATAGTCATACCAAACTTATACTGTTGTTTAGATCGTTTCGTTCAATTTACTATATATATTTTGCTAATTTGTTGTCATTTTCGGTAAAACTTCAACTTTAATTTAAAGTGGAAATGATGAAATTGCAATTAATATAAAGATATTTTTTATAAAACCAAGTGTTTTATTTTATTTATCATCTTTATTGTTATTTATTTATTATTATTATTATTACTGAATATGAGTATTGCAAACAGAATCGCTCGGTATTTAAGTCTTATGTGAACTACAAAATATTTTTCAAAATTTATGTAATATCTCAAAGAATAATTCAACAAAAATTTCAACAAAGAAAAATTCAGCATAAAATTCAGTTTTTAGTTTTGCTTTCAAAAGGATTGAATTGAAATCAATGATAATATTTTGTTCTGGCCTATAAATATATTCAAAAAATTATGAAGTCTAAATTTAATGCAGTAAGGTATCATATTCTGAGAAAAATTCTGGACACACCAAATTTTAAATAAATGAATGAATGTTTCTATTTTCCATGATCAACTAAGACTTATTTATGAAGTTTTGAATGTTAAAAATTTAGAAAAACTCTATATTTTCATAATCTTAGGCCAATTAATCTTGAGAAACCTGCGCACTGATTGGCGTATTTTCTTTGAAACGATCGATGGAAAATCTAAAATTATCCTTTTTTTATTGAATAGGGATATTCAAATTTTCATTAATCAGTCAGTTTAAGTGATTGATTTAGTTGATTGAAAATTAACTCTTTTTATTTAAAATATTAGTGTTTCAAGAACATTTTGTTAATCGTGATTTCCTCAGCAGAAGCTTTATGTAAAATCAAAAATTGGTTATTTATTAGAGCATTTATTGAATCAAGTTACATAAAATATAATCATTTTCCATTTAGACCATTTTAGCATATCTGTGTCTTACTAAAGGTTTACAAATTAGCTATGTGGCCCTGATTTGAATGGATATCTTGTTCATATTAAACAAAACTTGCCTTAAAATAAAACAGATTTATTGGATTAATAATATAGAGAGAAATTATATTTTTATATTTTAGCAGATTTCATTTCCAAAAAGAATTAATTTATTTTTAGTTGGAGCTTTAATCAATGTGATGGCAACACTTTGAAAAAAGCTAATTTTTTCCCATGAATGCGAAGCGTGCTCGTGCAGCTTAAATTTTATTTTTATTTTGTACGAAAAAAATTATTGAAAAACATTTTTACAAAAGTAAAAGTATTTTACAAAAGTAAAAATATTCCAACCTGAAAAGGAAAATATATGAGTTATTCCATCAGTAAATGCCGTAAGTTTGTTTATATCTCCATTATTTTATGAGTCATTAAACATCAAAATGGGTCCGGGACTAAACACCCTGTATAGAGAGTGTAAAGGATCATAAAATATTTTTTCTTGAATTTATTTTTTAGAAAAAATAATATTTCTTATTTGTTTCATTTCCTACAGACACGTGCCGAAAATTATATTTTTGCAGATTTCATTTCCAAAAAGATTTCATTTATTTTTAATTGGAGCTTTAATCAATATAATGGCAACACTTTGAAAAAAGCTAATTTTTTCCCATGAATGCGAAACGTGCTTATTTTTAATTTTTATTTTTTACGAAAAAAATTATTGAAAAACATAGTTAAAATATTTATTTAAAAATTCATTAAAAATAGAAATTTAATTTTAAGATTAAAACATTAGTATTATTTAAAAGATAAATTTTGGATCTTTGACTTCATGTAAAAATCTCATTTGTGCGGTAATATTTTCGGAAGTTATAGCAGAAACACGTCAAAATTTCGCTTAATTTTTAAATAAATAAAACTCTAATTAAAAATTTGAAAAAATAACCCCCAGGTGCACATTCCCGGTTTCCAAAGTATACACGTGCCAAATTTGGTAGCTGTAGATTGAATGGTCTGGCCTATAGAGCGCCAACACACACACACACACACTAAGCTTTATTATAAGAATAGGTATAGATAGATAGATATGCGAAAGAATTTTATTTTATTTTTTAGAAATATAATAACAACAAATGATAAATAAACAGATTTTTACATTCCCAATTGCTTATTAATCTGAAATATAAGATCAACATCACATTTTTGCTATATGAAAGCTGAGCTAAATTAATGTTTGAATTGTGACAAATCTCGTTAATTTTTAATAGTGATGAAACGACAAAAGCGGAACAGAAAGTCATTTTCTTAAAGTAAGTTGGAAACATGGGCCTCAATGAGGATTTTTTAACTATATATGAGAAATTTAATTTTTAACATGTTCATATACAGGGTGGGCAAAAAGTCCGTAAAAGCTTTAAAAATTCCTAAAACCGGAAAAAATAACCGAAGTAAAAAACGGTTTGCAGGTTTGGCATTGATAAATCATGGGATTTTTTAAGTTAAGAAAATTTCAAAAAATAGCCGTCAGATGGCGCTGGTACGAATATCAAAGTTGGAAATAATCAAATGAGACAGGCTATTGTAAATACTTACGCTCTTGATACAGAATAAAAGTCTAGCCCTGAATTTTTACCATCAGATACCGTAGAGGGAGAAGAATTTGAGAAGGTAACTCTTTCTCCAAAAGTGAGCTAGATCCCTCCTGGATCTTTAAAATCTTGTGGACAGATGAAGCTCAGTTTATGCTAGTACACACAACTGTCGCATCTGAGAGAAGTCGATTCTATACTTAGTATACACTTAGAAACCATTGAGTTCCCCCAAAGTCACAGTGTGATGTGGGTTCATAGGTTCCTTCCGGACAGTACCCCTCTTCTTAGAAACACAGTGTTCAGTAAATGGGTGGAAAACGGTGAAAGTAAATGCTCGGCGTTATTTAATGCTTCTGTGGTAAAACGTTCTTCCATGTTTGCTTGAAAAGGAGAGCCTTCCATTGTTATGTTTATGTAAGATGGAGTAACAAGTCACAATGCTACTCCAGTCAAGTAAGCCTGATGCAGAAGAAGAAGAGGAGAGAATCATTAGCATATCTTGCAAGTTTCCATGGTCTCCTCTGTCTAACACCAGAAGTCTTTTGGTATTGGGGAAATTTAATATGCCGGGTGTATCTATCCCGTTAATCTAATCTGTTCTGAATCGACCCATGTAATCCGCCAAGAGCTGTCGTGTATACAGCCGGACATTGTGCACACTGCCGTTGCTGGGTTTGTAACATGTCTGCAATGTTTTATCACCTGTTGGTGGACATGTGGAAGACATATTGCTTTAATAAATAATTTGTTATTTTTGTTATTTGTGTATCTTTTATTCAGTTATGTAAAAAATGCCATCTATTGGATGTTTTTTTTTATTTTATTTATTTATTTTCCTTAAAAAAATCCATGACTTAATGATACTAATCTACAAACTGTTTTTTTATTTTTTATTTTGCTTAAATTTCCAAGTTTTTTAAATTTTTTAAAATTTTTATCGACTTTTTGCCCTCCCTGTAAATAAATTTCTATATAAATAAGTCTCGAGCCCATGATTCTCTGAATTTCGAAGCCATATAATTAACAGGTCTCAATTTTTCTGTGCTTTATCCGAAAGTAATTAAAAATAAATTCTAGTCGATATTTTTACTAGAATTTAATTCTAGTCAATTTTTAATTTTTTTGAATATTTTTACAAGAATTTCGTCGGTATTTTTACTAAATAAATTCAAATTACAGGCAATTTAAATTTATATATGAACTAACAAGAAATAAAATCTGCTCCAAATTTTGTTAATAGAACTATGTTTGAAAACTGTATTGAATTTTTGTGATAGCAATGCATGGAATTTGTTGGCCATACACTGATTAAAATATGCCTTTTTTTCCCTCTGTGTTAATGAAATCCTAATACATCGACATACTTCGATTCATGACAATTCTTTTTTTCCACCCCTACAAAGCTGAAATTTTCGTTTTCCAGAGACTAGTATAAAGCGGGCGATTTAGAGAGCTCAGGAAAAAGGAGACAAAATAAAAGGGTGTGAAGATAATAGACACTGTCGTCGTTTGGGCTAAACGCGTCATTTTTCTTCTCTATATCCTTTGAGTGGTTCTTTTTCCTGTCTCTCTGACTTCCCTTTTTTTGCTAGATATGACGCAAATACACTGGTGGACAAAATTAGGAGATGGAAGACATTTTCCCAAATATCTCAAAAAATACTGAATATAAATAAATGAAATTTGGTATGGATATAGTCTACACCATGATAATAAAGTATGCAAAACAAAAATGGAAGTGCCATTCACTGGCAAGACCTATTGCCAATAAATCCAATGTAGTCTGAACTTAAGGATAAAAGATGACAATAAAAGTGAGGCTTGTACAGTGTGTGTTGCCTCTAGTATGGTGTATGATCATTCCTGACAGATAGACATCATGCACAACGAGTATGCATGTTGTTAATAATTGAGTTAAGGAGGGGTTGTGGAAGACCCTCCCATTCTTCCACCAGAGCAATTTTTAACTCTAGAATGGTTCTGGGGGGAGGTTGGCGCATCGCAATAGCTCTCCCAAGAGCATCCCAAGCATGTTCAATAGGATTCAGTTTAGGGGATTTAGCTGGCCAATCCATTCGTTGAATGTCCTCGCTTTCCAGATACTCATCAACCATGAGAGCCCTATGTGATCACGCATTGTCGTCCATAAAAATGAACTCAGGGCCAACAGCGCCCCTGAAAAGACGCACATAGGGCCCTAGGACCTCCTGCCTGTACCTCTGGGCATTCACGGAACCATTGTCAAACACATGGAGCGGTGTGAGGGTATCTTGCATGATCCCTGCCCAAACCATGAGTCCTCCACCAGCATAATGGTCCCTTTCGATATTGTTGCTTTGATGGTATCAGGTTCCAGGTTCCCTCCATATCAATAACCGTCCAGAATCAGGTTGTAGAGTGAATCTGGACTCATCGGTGAAGAGAACATTAGCCCATTGAAGCTGTGTCCAATTATGATGTTGTCTGCACCATTCTGCACGCGCTCTTTTGTGGGAAGGAGTGAGTGGGATGCAAATAGCGGGCTTCCTGGCATACAGCCCTCTTTCACGGAGTCTTCTGGAAACTGTCTTACTCGAAATTCCTGTAGCAGCCGCGAGGTCCCTAGACAATTGAATGGCTATAGCCCCTCTGGCGCTTAGCTGAAACGAACAAATACCGGTCTTCATTGGCCGTTGTAGCCCTCGGGCGATCTTGTCCTGGTCATCTGCATACTGTCCCACTAGTTTTAAATTGACTCCACAAATTAGAAATGACGCTTGGTATTATATCCAATTCCCTAGCAACCTGAGCTTGGGAATGGCCTGCCTCAAGTATACCTACAATTCTCCACCTCATACCGTCGTCTAAACGATGATGTTCACTCATTTCACCTAAAAACCAGCAAGAAACAACACGATTATTCAAAAAATGCACTAAAATCTGCAACTGGGTTGAAGAGTGGAATGAGATGAACAGCTCGATGCGAAATTTTATACCAGCAACGCTCACAAGAATACGTAAACTTATCTCATGGTCAATAGCGCTACAGTGACCATATATGGCAATCAACTGTCCAGGTTTTGTGCGGTATTTTTAGAGAAATGTGCGAAAATGCTTTCCATCTCTTAATTTTGTCCACCAGTGTATAAGGCTTATGCCAGTGTGCAAGAAAAAGGATCGGGAATTAATGGCTTCTATTGGCAGAATCACAATAGTAAATTTTAAAATTTTAGATCACATTTAAGAGAACAAATTGAATTGTTTTACTATCTAATAAAGTTTGAAAGAATACCATCAGGGACAATATAGATGTGCAAGTGACAATAGATCTCTTACAATTTAGTGGCATATGAAGTGCTATAAGATATATGATGGGAAAAAGAAAAGACTTTTGTGTGTTCATCTTGATTTACATACACAAGACTGTTTGACCTTTTATTAGAAATTCATTAAAATGGTAGTTTACGAAAAACATATTCTACGTTTGATTTTTCGAAGCAAAATAAGAAATTTCTTAAATTCTACTAAACGAAAGGGCATTGGTAGTAATTTGGAAATCCTCTGGGGTATAAGTGTTGATCATATTCAACTTAATTAGCTTACAAAGGTACATGAGAAACTGCCTTTTTAATACAGCTGTAATTTATAGATAATAATGGGTCTTTACTCCAATACTAAATGCTCGTTCCCAGATGTCTTATTGCTTAGCACAATTGCTTTTGAATATTTTCTATCTGTAAACCCTATACATATAGACACACTTCTTACCATATAGGGCAGCTATATTTTTACTGACAGTTATGAATGTTTGTTAACTTTGTTTGTTTATCTGACAATAAATTTAATTGTAATATTTTTTATTTTTTTTGTGTTCTGTTTTTTCATCAATTGTATAGAAATGTGAAGGATGTAAAACTATTTTTTTAACTGCCTTATTTTTAAATTTATTCCCTGTTTAGAAAATCATTCTGTTAAAATATATAGAAAGAAAGAAAATAATTAAATTTGTCTTGAAAAAAAGGCCTGTGACTTTCCACCATCAAAATATGTTAAATACTTAATATTCAATTGAGCACAAATCATATAATCTTTAAGACTTATTTGTTTTGCGTTCAACATTAATATTTAAACATGGAGGAAAAAGAATGGAAATAGGAATGGGGTTCCAAAATTTTCCCACAAGATCAATGATATCTGTTTAATTTTAGGTAAACTAGATTAACAGTTTAAACAACTGTAATTTTTTTAAGTAGTGTAGCAGCGTTAACATTACTTAAAACCTTAACATGAAAGTTTTAGTAAAATATGTTTAAAATTTAAATGTGCGATTCTGAAAAAAATCGAACTAAGTAAACTTTCTAGGTGCTCTTTAATATCATAGAATTGCAGAAAATAATTGTTTAAAACCTCATGTACATGTTTCGGGATTTCTCCATTATGTAAAATATGTAAACAAGCCCTTTTACATAATAAAATATATTTTGATAACATCGTGAAATTCTAGAAGATTCATTTTCTAAAATGTTCCAAACTGATCCGTTAACCAAATGCAAACTCCAATATTAAATTTACTGAAATTAGAAACAATCTTTTCCAGAGTATATTATAAAATATATAAGCAAATTGTATATCAGATATTAATCTGGAAATAGCAAATTATTTCCATCAACTATAAAAAGATATATATATTTTCCTCAGATTACGAAATTTTAAATTGCTTTCTTGCAGTCTGTTCTGTTGTTAAAACCTTTTAGGAGTGATATGAAGTAAATTGCAAAACCGGAATATTAATTGAAAATATTAATAAAAGTCTTTAATGCGTGTGTTGGGATTTTCCCAAGAATGATCTGTTTATGAATTTTAATAAATTATTTAAATTTTCAAAACATGGGGCAAATATTTCACAGTTATTAGATCTGTCCTGCTAAGTTTTGCCATTAGAAAATTAATTCTTTAATATTTTATGAAGTACTGCATTCTATATCTATTAATACTTTTGATTCCAACGTGAATTAAAAATTTCAATATTTCATATCTCTTTCCGTGTCTTTTATTCAGCTAATCTGCCTTTTTGTGGAAAAAAATTCTATCTATTACATCTTCATTCTAATCAAAATATATTTAGAAACTTTTCGAAATGGCAAAAAAATCATTTATTTGAAAATTTAGAAAAATACTATTTACTACTTTTCATCCACATTAGATTACTAATGTCTCATCTGTGAGACATAAGTAAAACTAATGTGTATTGTGTGAAAAGCATATGAGGTATATATGTCTAAAATATATGAGACATAATTTGAAGCAAAGAACATCAATGCAGTTCCTGAAAGTACACTCTGAATTGATGGATAATTCATACTAAAAATCTAAACAAAGAATGCCCTGACACTAAAAATATCAAAATGAATCAAATATAAGTGGATTAATTGGTATTTTTTCCTTGATTGGAAGTTCAATTAAGAAGTCTTAAAAACTGATATGAAACACATAAAGAAAAAAAGAAATATCAAAAAATTCGATCTAAAAGTTTTTCGTACCTTCATATTGTCCATTCTTATGAGCACTTAAAATCATTTTTGGAATTCATTTCGTCTATTTATCTGTCTTTATATGGGCATGATATAACATGAACGACATAACCAATATTAATGAATTTCAATATTTAATGTTTACCACAACACTGCGTATTTGCTCGAAAATTGCTACGGCATACTTTAGAAAATGAAACTTTTGACGAAGGCTATTCATTTCTCTATCCAAATGTAAACATCATAATTTAAAAAAAAACGATAAATTTTGGAAATAATAGTACTTCCATAATTTTAATTCTATATCAAGTTTTTGATGGATCTTCTGTCTGTTGGTATTGGTTTATATATGTAGAAGCGGTAACTTAAAAACTAATGAGCTTTATAAATGAAAACCGATTTTTGGTTAATATATAGATAAATAATGGTAATTGCCTTAATCATTTAATTAATTTTTTTAATGAATACCCTTTTTATTTAGTCGTTTGAACACTATAAAGGAAGTGAAAATTTGCTTACTGTTAAAGAAAACTTTTAAATAAAATAATGACTGATAGTTTAAACTGGTGTTGCTTTGAAAATTCCAGGATTCAATTCAAAAATCCTAAATGACCATTAAATATTGCTAAATAATTTATGTATGTTAACAAAATTGAGTTTTATACGTCAGTAAAAACTATTTTAAGTAAAATATTTCGAAATTGAAAATTAAATTTGCTTTATTTCATGAGATTTGTTTAGTAGTTACAGGAAGCAGTTTAATATGTATTATGGCTTCCAATTATGCTTTTATCTCCCCAACGGTTACACACTTTATTTGAAATTGAATTGTTATACGTTTGTAAAATAGAAAATAGTAATCGAGTTTATCCTCATTCTTTGATGTTGCAGTTCCGGAACGTTACATAGGTATGATCTGGACGACAATATATTATACATTTTCAGGATTATACATATAAGTTAATCAATTTATTTATTAAAAAGTTTATTGCAAACAAGTAATACAACTTAACACAGGATTTGATAAAAACTAATGGCTACAAATCATCATTATATTTGGAATAATGAATTATAAATTAAATCTAAAAAGTATCAGGCATTTAAAATAAAAATATATGTATTCTAAAGCATTAATAAAAGTGTGTTTTAAAAAATTGTTTAGCATAAGATTTATTCTCAATAATTTCCTCTTAAACAGTTCTATATAAAGGGGAGAAGATTCTTTTTTTTATTTTTGATATATCTACGGAATAGCTATATTTCAGAAGTACTGCAAATTCTTAAATAATTTTCATCTTAATTTAATACTAATGAAAAAGTGTTAGTGTCTCCGCTGCAATGATTTCTCAGAAACTCAAAGCTAGTATTATTTCAGGAGAAAAAACTGTAAACAGGATTTAACTTTCAAATATTTATTTGTATAAAAGATTAATAATAATTTTCTTAATACATATCAAATGAATTTATAAGAAAATTGAATTCTTAATTACGAGAATTACAACCCCGAAACTGTTCTTTATCTATTCATATGTTTTTGAATTCTCACTGAATCATACTGATTATCAGAATAATAGTTTGTAAATTTTCACATATATATATATATATATACATGTACTAATGCATAAATACACACAAGTACTAATGCTGGATAAAATAATATAGGGTAAAAACAAAATAAACTGTGGATTTAATTCACAACATTTCAAATTAAGATAAAAGCTAAGTTAATTTATTTTTTTCGTATAACAATTAAAATATAAATTATTTCTCATTATAATAGAAGCTTTCCAGTTTATTTATTTGTATAGTTTAAAACACCCTATAAGTCATCCATTCATTAAGCATCAATAATTTTTACTATTCCAGTTCTCCCACTCAAATGTTGAAGTATTTCATTGTCAACATTCATAGAAGTATTGCCATTATGGTTCTAGGGTTTATCAAAGATTCATCAAAGGTTCTAGAATTTCTATAAGGCTCAATCCAAGTTGCTGACAACAGGATAATTACCCAAAAGACGAATTCACAATTCTTAAGATCTAGAAAACTTTGGAGTCATCGAAAACAAGCCAAATCGCCAACCAGCCTTCTTGGCAAAATGAACTCTTATCCTGTTATTGCTAAGAAATTGTTTCCATAGCCTATGATAGTTCGTATGTAAAGTTGGAAGACTGAAGACAAAAATTTTACTTCTCATTAAGGTTATCAGTGAAGAGTGGCATTAACATTTTTAAAATTATTTGTTTTCAAAACTTGAAAAGATATTTTTATATTTCCCTGCATGAACGCATAAGTGGTTTTATTACTTATTATGTATGAAATCCACTGGAAGATAAATGTTTGAACACAAGGAATTCGTCAAACAGCACCATTTTTAAGAAGATTTATTTTATACATGAGTGAAAAAATAGTGAGTAACATAGCAAATATTTTCTATCGGGATCAGCGTGAAAAGAGGAAAGGGAAAATATTGGTGTGAAGCCAGATTCAAAAATGTTTAATATACACGTATCTTCTGAATCTAATTAGCTAATAAGATTTAAAAAAATGTTTACAATTTAAATATAAATATATATTTCTTAACCAACCTGATTATTCTTGTTTATAATCTATGTTCATTAAGAAGAAATCGTCGAGAACAGAATTTCAACACTGTTAATGAAAAAAATGTTAAATGAAATTTTGTAAATGTGTGTCAAATGAAAGATTTGACTTCAACCTGACCAAACGAATTATTAGCTACTATTCAACTTCAGACAAATAACCGCATTTGTTCGGTTATCTGTCTGAATATTTTGCAATAAGGCTAATGGACTGAATTTCTGGGCAAAATTTTATAACATACAAATTAGTTTCTTAACTCATTGTCAAGTAATAAATAGTAGATCACAGAAAATATCAAAAAATATTTTGGAAAACAAAAATTAATAAAGAATTTAATAAATTCAATGATGTTTTGAAACTAAAAACCTCAATTTGAATAATGCTCTATTAAATAAATTTTTTTTAACTAAAATAATATAGAAATAACTCTATGAAAAACGCTTCAGAACTCAATCTTTAAAAAGTAAAAATATCTAATTTGCACTTTTTAATTCGAACAAAAATTATAAAAGAAATGGAAAGTTCTATTTATCCATCATATCTATATTTTAGTGATTCTGCTGTTCAAATAAACTTTTCCTCCTAAAGTTATTTCCTAATCCCAGGAGGAAAGATTCAGTTCCATTTCGAAATGATTGCGAGACAAAAGCTTTTCTGAATATTAATGAATTTCTTTCCTTGCAGAATATTTCAGCTTTAAAACTTATTTATTTGTTCGCATTTCTTTTTGTTTGTTTCATTTTTAACTTATTTTTAACAACAAAGAATGAGTTGTGCATAAAATACTTAATTTTCTGCTTCAAAAGAATTTTTAGTAGAAATACTGCGAGCGCCATCTGTTGAAGTATTTGAAAAGAACAGGTATATTTGGCATTAATTTTAAGAAATTTTTGATTCAATTCACGCTTAAGGAATAGCTCAATATTTTCAGACATTTAATATTAAAAAATGAATTATGATTTATTTTTGAATGCATGACATTTAATAGATATATCCTTATCAGGGTAATAACAAAATCGAGTATTACATCGTATTTCTGTTTAGAAAAATAAAATTACGTGAGACATATCTACTGTTTTGCGTAATTTAATCAAAAGAACGGGGGACTAGTTTCATAAAAGCATTGTAAGACTCCAATCATTTGACATCAAAACATTTTGATGAAAATAATTGATTTATTTATTGGAAAACTGACAATACAAGAAGTAGCTAATATCATCTATATTTAAAATATCAGATATATCTTTTTTAATACAAAATTAAAAAGACACGTTTTTGGCCATTTTGTTCGATGGAATATGGTTTAATTTTTAATGAAGACGGCTTATTTAAATATTTACTTTGTTGCGGTATAATATTTGTTTTATTCACAAAAATTTAGTAATAGATCCAATTTATCAAAATAAATTTTGTATCTAGGGTTTGTTATAAGTATTTTAATTAATAAAAACATTATAGAATATGCGTGATTAAAAGCTATATTTAATAAAATTTTTATTGTATGTACACGACTTATAAGACTACCTCTGTTATTAATAAAGAGGAAAATATGAGTGTTGGTGCATTGTTTGCCATACCTGATTGGATTAAATTTACTCAACTTGATACAAATATACTTTAGAGAGTAAGGTATAATTTTCATTGTACCTAAGTGCAATCGAAATTAATTTTTAAAATTTTAATTATTTAAAAATGAAGCAAATCATGAAGTTTATTCATAATAATTTCCGAAATATTATTACACAAAAATGAGTTCGGAATGATATAAGGCTAAAAAGGAATCCATTCTATAGGAAAATGACAGGATGGTCACCTGATAATCTGTGAAATATATGGTCCAATAATAAAGGTAACAGGAAACTCACACTGCACTATTACTTTTCTAGGATGCCGTGGCTATTCATGAAAAGAATGAGGATCTTACGCTTCCCATATTCGACAATTGTGGATGTCCTTTGAAGAGGACATCCATAAAAATGGCCTTCATCACTCCACTAAATGTTAGATAGCCAAGTGACTTTAACCATCATTCAGAAAAAGTGTTATATGCCTCTGAGTCACTGTCCTTCACTAGGTGCACAACTTTGATTTTGAAAGGATAGAAATGACATATTGGCTGTAAGAATTTTCGTATAATGGGATACGACATATCCCATTCCTGAGGAACAATTGGCACACTTACACTATCATGCAGAGACTAAGTTACGGCTTCCTCGCCAGCCGATGCTAGAAGACGAGATTTGCTTTCATCCACTACTAGAAAAAATACCAATAATTTCTGTACTCTCTTACATATGGAGAAATTGATTTTCTTCATATCTGCTGCGTAATTCTGTTAGAGATGCAAAGGATGGTAAGTAGGTTCGCTCATTCTAGTATGATAATTTTAACCGTAGCATATTTTCTTTCAACACACTATTTTATGATGAGCACGGATATAACTAATGCTCGTGCAGAATCTGCCTTCTTTTTATCCAAAGTGCTATGCTAATACACATACGTTGTTACACAAATGGTATTTCGTATTTTCAATATATGCAATAAACACCATTTATGTAATATCACCATCTATAGTTTACTTTTATATTAAAAATTTTTATTTAACAAATTCCAATCACATTATTTCAATTATCTGTAGTTCAAGTTTTATCTCTTTGGATCAATTCTAGTGCCCTATATAGTGAAAAGCTTTTCCCTGCTAATCCTAAATCTATATAGTTTGAAAATAATTTAAAAATTGATGAATATTGGAGTAATTGTGAAATTTAGAAGATAGACAAGCCAAATATTTATGTTTTTATAATGCTTATGATTTTATGAGACTATCTTCATTAGAAAGGTTCATTTGTATAATAAATAAAAGAGTGACAACCAAAACAACGTGGCATTAATGTCAGATAATTTGACGGAATCATAGACACGAAGTTATATCCAAACGCTTCATCTGAAATTAAACATAACTAATCTTCCCAGTGAACGAGTTGATCGCCTGGGGTGATTAGTATTTAATAAAATTCTATCAATGTTTAATTTTTCTACTGCAGGAAAGTTCTCAAATGAAAGAGCTTATTTTGACATATTTCATCTATAAATAAAACATTGTTTGAGAGATTTGTATTTACGGATACAATGCTATTTACATGCACTATATATTCGATTTAATTAAAAATTTCTTCTGCAGGATTACTCTAGATACTGAAAACAAGAATCATTTGTTTATACCTTACGTATTTCATTCTTAACTTTAAAAAAATGTAACATCGTATTTGGAGCAATGAAAAGGCTCATAAAGATTTTTGCTTGAAAATAACTAGAATGAGGTTAATTTTCTACAATCGGAAGGAACCATTGGGAATTATAAAGAATAATTTTCATTTTTTTTAAATCGACATAATTAACATTTTTGAGAAAACGTTTATAAAGAATTTTTACATGTATTAAAAAAATTTGCAGTTACAATTATTAGTCTACTAATTAATGCGAAAAATCGGCAAAAGGCTTATACTTTACCATTAAGATAGTAATTTGAACTCAATATACATCTTTTAGTGACTATTGTTGCAAATATATCTTATAGAATTAATTTGCATATAAATATGATTTAAGTTTTTGTGCTTTTAGTAAGAGATAGAATAATATTATAGAGATATTAGTTTTCTCGTTTATTTTATTATTAGTTTTACTGTATGCATACTGCAATCGTATTTAAAACTTTTAATGTGCTTTTAAATCAATGTCTAAAATATATTGTGGTAGTTAAATCTAATTTTGAATGTTGTACAGAACATTAAAAAAAAAACGACTTGTCAGAATTTGAAAACTGCTCTGCCTAAAATATCAAAAATATCAATTTCCTCTTAAAATAGGATTTCCTATAATAAAAGCATCAAATTATATCAAATTTTATACATAGAAATAACAAAGTAGAACTTCAGTATATGGAAGGGGAAAAAAATTAGAATGATTTAATCAGAAAGAAAATTAATTAGCAAAGAAAATCGATGTTTAGAAGCACGATTTTAGGCAAAGAATATATAAAAATATTCGAATGCAAATTTGTGTAAAAACTATCATAAGCTTTGAAATTTCATATTAGACAGCATCAAAATTGGAATAAAAATAGAATAAAAAATATGAAATAGTCAAGAGTTGTTTTCCCTAACTAGAAATTTTTTTCACATAAGCCAAATGAATTTTAGCGTAATTAGTTGGGGATCTTTTGTGTAAATTTTGCGAAAACTATATAGTATAATCTTTAAAAAAATACAGAATTATATTATTAAAATAAATGGTTTTGTATTAGTAAACATACAATACTTCACTTTTTTAAAACTTTTTTTGCTATTTGAAACAATATTTTTCACTTGGAAAAAAATTATATTCTGTGACAATATATGTTATAAAGTATTGTATTCTCTGTGAGCAATACAATATGACACTTTTAAATAGCTAAAATAATTACGTGTTCATCTTTACAAAATAAAGATAAGTACAAAATATAAATCGTCGCATTTTTGATAATTTTTTTCCATGTGGATGTCTATATACTAACCCAGTAAAAGAAAAAAAAATTCATCAAAAATGTTGTTCAATGTGAGCGAACTTTAAGTACTATCAAAACAATTGAATTATTCTCTGTATTGTTATAATAATAAGCAAGGAATTTTCACAGTATTCATTCTTTTATTAGTTTAAAAAACAAATAAAATTTTTTATCCTCTTTTTTGTATTCATAGAATTCTAAACCAGCTTAATCCATACAGAAATATTTAATATAATGCATTACACATGTTTCACTTTCGGTATCAAAAACAGAAATAAGTTTGTTGCAAAATGTTTTCCTATTTTCCTTTTTAAAACAGAACATTTTTAATTGCATTTAACTTTTATATACATATATTATATTCTTGGGGGAAAATATTTCACATTATCGATTTATCTAAAGAGATTATATCAAATATAAATAAGAAATTCAGTTATTTTTGTATGCGTTTTAATTATTACAGTTATTTCAAATATATTTCAAAATTACACCATTTGCTAACATCCATTATGATATTTCCAATATCTAAACAATACACCACAATCAGAAATATGGAGCAAAATATTAAAAAAAGCATTTTTTTTCAACCAATTATGCAAGCATAATAAATAACAAATCGTAGTACAGTTTTAAACTTAGTATTAACGAAATTTTTCTTATAATACTGATTTACAACTGAAAAGCTTCAGAAACCAAAGATACATTATTATTAATTTGAAAGTGCTGAACAAAATCCTGGTAATAAAATTACAATGCGGTTAAAGGCACAAAATTTCAAAAGCAAGTATTCTGTACAATCATACGTTTTCGTTTTATCCATCTCTTATTCATAAATCATAACATCAATCATAGTGTCTAATGCCAACTTCTCACATGTTGGATAAGGGCCACTAGATAGTAATTTCAAACAGAAACATCGTTACACAAGTATAAACGTTAAGTATATCAATTCTCTTTGCGAAATTAGACGTCAAAGACGTACAAAAGATTTACTAGCTTTATTTAGTTATTTCTAGTGAAAATATCCGGAACAGTACACTATTAGTACAGTAACAAAAAACAGTAACAAATTAGAAATTAAAAGGTAGAAATTAATAAAAATAAGATTTTAAATATTTTTTCCCATTTTTTATTGGAGTAAAAAGATTGAAAATAATATCGTTTCATCGAAAATTAAGCAATATTATTAAGATTAAAGCTCAATGTAATCATAAGAAAAAAATTCTTAAAAACATTGATTAAAATTTAAATTTTATTAAATTTCTGGGAAATAATTTAAAATTCCCTTTTACTTAGGTTATGTTGTCCTAACTTCTCAGTTTTATGATTTTATTTTGACAAATATATTTCTTAAAAAATAAATATTATTATAATAAAAAATTAATAACTTTGAAAACTATAATAATTAAAAATATTTTTTTAAATAGGAATATTACTAATAAGAACTAGAATATTTACTATTCTTGTAGAAAATATGCTGGCAATATAGAGATGACAGCATTCATGCTTATAAACTTAGAATGTTATAAGATGTGTCCAAATGAAAAGGAAACTATAGTAATATGTAAAGAAATTTCAATAACAATATTATAACTACAATTTATGAGGAATAGTACTGTAATGATCGCCACTAACTTTGAAATACTAATCTCAACTATTAGAAAGAGAATGTATGGTTTCAGTGTAGATACTCGTGGATTGTTGTAAGATCTTGTTTTCGATGTTATACATTTTGCACTTTGGCATAAGCAAGTTTTTTTATGAATTTTGAGATGCATATTTCCTTTGCTTATCAATAATACAATAACAATTTGAAGTGTGCTGATTCTGCCGTATGAGCACCTCTACAAACGAAATTGGAGCACCGTTGGTCACAACGTGCGTGTAGCCAGAGCGTGGCAAGTCCTTGATGTAACTCGTACCAGTTCATAAAGTTGACACCAAGGGAATTAGATTCACAGTACTAGACATTGCTTTCTGTACACTTCTTTCAACTTGTCATACATTTGTAAAGCATACTGTCCTTCTGAGCGAAGAAATTGGTTAAGTGATCTTTGTGCTAATCTGGAGAAATCCATCATGCAACGAACTGCAAAAACTACTCTTTAGAAAAGAGGATATTGATGCAAAGTCATTAACTACACATTTGCAACTAGTATATCATCACGCCATCTATCAGCTAACACATTAACTACTTGCAATTAAAACAAAAGCATTAAAGCTAAAGTCTCCTTTTCATATGGGCACAACTTGTAATACAAGACAATTTTTTTCCAAGATGAAATTTTATATAATTGTTTTTGAATATGAAAAGATTAACTTAGAATCTTAAAGCTGACCGATTTCATGCAATACTTTTCGTACAGCAAAGTATAATATTTCTGAAATTATTTTTTTAATTGAATAATAAGATAAATATAATAATACAATTATTTACTTCTTACATTTTTAACTTAAACCGAAAAAAATCCGTAGAAAAATGTATTAATTGAACATTTACAATTAAATAAGAAAAACTGAAAGTGACTTTGAAAATTAATTTTTAAATAATTTTTCAAACATTCACTTTCCTGACCTGCATATTTTCACAGCAATCGATTAAAAATGGTTCCAAAAAATTCTAAGTGATTGTGTGATAGCATGAATTTTGATATGCAATGAATGAGTTGAAAATCTTTAATCTGAATTTACATGTCATATTATACATATTCATAAATTTCCGAAAACGAAACTTAAATATCGGTTTGACGGCTGAACATCGATTTCGATAAACTATTAATCGACAAGCATTGGAAATAGAAAAGATAATTCCGTTTTTACAGTTTTATTAAACTTTTTTTAGATATTTGATAAATGATTTTAAAATCGTTTTTTTCCCTCTTCATTTTCTCATGTGATTGAGTTTTAAAATTTCTTAAATTTATATGTAATGGATGACAATAGAGCTTAATATTTTCAGAATAATTTTCAGTTACTTAATTATTTTGATATATTTTTCCATTTCGCTGACGCCCTCTGGTGGTGAATTTATGAAACAAATTCAGATTAAGATGCATATTGAACTGCTAATAGTAATTACAGGCTCTCGTCGTGCCATAAATATGGCATGAAAATTTGTGAAGACGCAAGATATTGCATTTAAAGACAGAGTAGACAGATGAGAAGAATGATAGACAGTTGCTGCAGACAGCTGTTTATAGACAGCTGTTGATCTTTCAAATGAGAAGAATGGCCGATGATTAATGCCGGGAAAAAATGGAATTATGAATGCGAAAAACGTTTTTAAGTATCATCTAATTCTAATTTATTGAAATCATTTGAATATAAATCTGCACTGTAAAATACAACATCTGCATTTAGTAATTTCAATGAACGAACAAATAATTCTGTGAGATAAACATGAAAAAAAATGTGTTTACAGGCTAGCTGGCAAGCAAATATTTTATATTAGAGATGTTTGTTCAGGTTGAAACAGTTTCTATCCTGAATTAACGGCTAAAAATTGGATTAAATACTATAAAGCAAAAATTAAAAGATGATCTCATTAAGTACGATGAATCCATGATAAATATATTATGGGATTAAACAACAATTAATGATAGATCAAAAATAATTTAGCGACTCTCCAAGACAGCTATAAAGAAAACTTTGAATTAATCAGCAAAAAAATAAATGTAAGCTTTATTTTTTGTATATATGTTATATTTTTATATTTATTGACGAAAATGGAGTATTTTAATAAAAAAAATTCAATGAGAATGTATAGAGTCTAGCTATGGAATCTTAAAAAAACATGAGACTGAATGAATATAAAATATTAATTCGAAATCGGAAAATAATTATAACGGCGATTTCTCCTAATCATTACTAAAAAAATCCATCCTAATCATTAGTTTAAAAATAAAGTTATTTAAAGAAATCCAAGTTAAGAAATTCGAAAGAGAACAATAATACTATAAAGTAAAACTTTCTATAAAGTAAAACACGATTAAGCAGAATTTATTCACGAATTTAATAATAAAAAAGATATTAATTTTTAGAAAATTATATTTCAGATACAAGAAAGAAAAATTCAAATTGCCAAAGAGGAATGGATACTGAATTTTTTGAATTCGACCAGTGCGAAATAAAGTAAATATATGAATAAGAACCTAAATAAAAGGCTAAAAATTATAACCATATAAAAACGTTATCGCTAAAACACTTTTTACGCTTAGTCACGAACATTTTAGAGAAAAGTTTTTGACTAACTAGAAGTCATCCGGTACATCAAATGACTTCATTTCAAGCTGACTTAGAAGAATGGACTGGTACCCTGGGTTAGAGCTTTCAAGGAATTAAACAATTTATTGATAGTGAATCAGTAAAATTAAATTCTACCACACTGAAAGAACTTTTTAAGGATGATTCACTTAACACTCAAGTCCATCAAAGACAAACTTAGTAAAAAAAAACGCTTTTGTGGATATGATTAACATTCCATTCTTAGAATCATATGAAATCAGGATCCCAAAATAAATACCAAAATAAGCTTCATTTTCACTCAAAATATGGCGCCAAAAATGTTAAAATAGTTTAAAAATTAACAGTTATGACCGTAAAAAAAATCCTCTTGTCACGAATTTTTTTTCCTGATTAAGTACGGCCAATTATTTAAAAATCTTATAAAATATAAAAAAATAATGCTGTATTTTTGACCAAGAAATGCATGAGATCGAAAACTTTATTCTAGGAATCGAAATAAAATTATGACCGTAAAAAGCATTGCAATGTACTGAAGTTGAAATACATAAAAATTACAATTGTTTTGAAAACATAAAGTTTCAGTCAGATGATATTCCAATAACTATAGCAATTAATGTGACTAATATAAATAACAAAGAGAAAATTTGCTGAAAATAGAACAATCGTATTGCCTTGCAAGGCATTGTGAACCGACGTATTGCCTTGCAAGGCATTATGTTAAAGACGATCTATCATCATATTATTATAGTGAATCCAAAGAGAGAAAACAATTGCAGTTGCCTCTTCGCATCCAATCAAATGAATCAGCAATATTACAATCTACAGAATTGTAACACGATTGTACACGAAAAATTAAACGGAATACAACAAGTTAATGCTTATTTTTTTTAAATGTATAAAATTGGGGAGGGGAGCGAGCAAAAAGAAAAAGTAAAATGTTCCTGGAAGGGTAGCTGATAGTGAAGTTTGTAAATTTCAAATATTAGTATAAGGGAAATTAGCTATATGCATGTGAACATAATTGTAATGATCCAGACAGCCTTCATATTCCAGTACGGCAATAAGAACAAAAAATAAAACATATAGATAAAGTTGTAAAGGTTCAAGCTAAGTAGCAAGGATCATTTTTGTAACAGGGATAATGCCAAATGACGCAATTAAGAAAGACAAACGAAAGGTAAATTCCTCTCCACCACAGCTTACGCCAAAATAAAATAGAAGCAGCAATTCACAAAAAGACGTGATGATCATGAAAATTTAAATGAGGGAGCTATGTCGGGGAATCTCGAAGAAATCGTCTTTGTAGAAAAAAAGTTCCTATATCTAAAGTTCCTATATCTATTGTTTATGTTCTAGGCAGACAACAGTCACAGTGGAGTGTAAGTGCCAAATAAATGTGGCGTGTCATCATTGGTAAATGTGTGATGAGTCATATGTGTATACCAAGAAGCTTTGTGAAAGTCTATTACGGAATACATTTAACTTTCAAAACAAAAATGTAGGTTGATTTACTATAATAATAGCAAATACTTGTAAATATTTGTTTATCGACTATCTAATTCTAAATAATAATATATTTTAATAAAGTCAAATTCCTTTTATATATATATAGTTAGCAAGAAATAAGTTATATGATTTAGAGGCCTCTAAAATGCGTGTTCTATTGGTCCAAATAAGACAAAATTTGAACTATGGATTATTCAAATAATGCGCTTTACATTTATTAATTTCAAAAAAATTAGTACAAAAATTCACCAATAGGTGGCGATGTAACACAAATGGCATTTATTTGCATATATTTAAAATGTGAAACTTAATTTCCGTTACAGTGCATGTCTATTACCATTTCTTTGGATAAAAAGATGGCGGATTCTGCACGAACATTAATTTCTTCTCTGTTCGTCATGCCTACGTTGCAAGAAAAAGCTCTACTGGTGAAATTGTTCTACCGAAACCAACAAAACTCCGTTGCTGCTATAAAGGAATTTCGTCGTATGAAGCAGAACCGAAGAGGTCTCCAGTGTCTCCAGGTTCCCTACTCAAAATGATGCAGAAATTTGAAAAAACTGGGCAAATTGGCATACTTCCAGGTAGAGGATAGAAAAAATCCCGTTTTCCACCGTCGAAAATGTTGCAACCGCGCACGTCGAAGTCAGCAGTCAGTCACCGCATAATACTGTGAGTTAGCCAGTACGTCAGATTTTGCATTTTTACTCATACAAAATCAAGTCTGTGTACCTGTTGCAGGACGAGGACTTAGAGCTTCGTAAAACAATCGCATTTCAGTTCCTTGCTCGAATGGTGGTTGACACAACTTGGTCATGGAACATTCTGTAGAGTTATGAGACTTACTATTACCTCAATGGGCAAGTTAATACCCAGAAATGTTGAATTTGGGCAGAGGAAAACCCTCATATTATCCAGGAACAACCCTTGCATCCTGAAAAAGTGACAGTATTGTATGGTTTTACAGTTACCTTTATCATTGGACAGTATTTCTTTGAAGAGATACCTTCAAATGGAATTCAAACCTTTTCCGTCACAGGACAACGGTACCATAATATGCTGAGGGATTTTGTAATGTCAGCACTTCTACAGCATGGATGCCTTCAAGATATCATTTTCATGCAGGATGGTGCACCACCTCATATTGGTCGTCGTTTAAAGCGATTGTTAATGCAGCATTTCACAGAAGCACGGGTTATTAGCCGTCATTTCCCAATAGCAGGGCCTCCTCTCTCGCCACCCTTTGCGACTTTTGGTAGTGGGGCTATTTAAAGGAAAATATCTACCGTTAAAGGCCATCATCTCTACCAGATCTGAAGAAAAACATTCGGCGCCATATTTTTAATATTGCATCAGACTCATTCTGGTCATCTATAGAAAGTATGGTTCTCCGATTAGAGCATATTGTTGAAAATGAAGGAGGATATATCGAGCAATTTTAATTTTACTTTATTTAACAATTATAAACCATATTAAATGGATTTATGTGTATTTCAACGTCACTTAACGATAAATTTTTGTTCTACTTTTTTAAATTTAATAACTGTAAAGCGTATTATAATCTGTAGTTCAAATTTATCTCCTTTGGATCAATAGAAAGCCTTTTAGAGTCCTCTGAAGTGAGTAACTTATTTCTTTCTTACCCTATATGTTTCGAAATATATTAATGTTAAGCAAAAATAAAGGACAAATTGGTTCATTTAAATTATTGTATCACCACGCTACGATCACATGATTAAGATGAATGGTTTTAGGAATTAAATATATTATAAAACTATTATTAATAAACTATCTGCCAAAGTAAATTTTAATATATTTATAATAATGAATAGTAAAAACTAAAATAAAAAAAAGCAGGGATTTTAGATCACAGATAAAAATGCCTTTTTAAATACACTGTTTTCATAAAATTTAATTCTGGTTCAAATTACAATTAAATATGACTGAATACCTTTTTTTTAAAGATAAGCTCTAAAAATGGCAGAATTTATAATATTTTTTAAAAAAAACTGTCACTTTTATTCACATTTTTAAAAATATTTTTTCATTGAAATTTCAAAATAAATGCATTAGAAATGCATTTTTTTAAAATTTTCAGAACACTATTTTTGTTTAATTGATGTCTTTCAATAAATATCGAGCAAGAATTGAAAAATATTTTTTTCCAAAACTTTATTTTAGCGTAAACATATAATTTAAAACATTATCATTCATATCCATTGATCCGATAATACTTAAATTAATAATTTTATAAAAAAACACTGCATGTATAATAAACTAATGAAAGAACACAGTTTTAAGAATACATTAAATTTATACAAAGTCTGAATATTAAAATTAAGAAGAGATATAAAAAATTAGAATAAAATCGCAGAATGCTTTAACATTAAAAATAATATTAGATTAGAAAAGAAAGCTTATCATCTTTCATCTTTCTGTCACATGGTTGGCTGCTCTTGCTTCAAATTTCTGAATTAATTTTTGTTTTGATTTTGACCTTAAAGTAATCTCATTAAGGAGCTAAAGACTATCTTTTTAAAATTTAATTACTAGCATACTTCATTTAAGAAGGATTGAAAATTGCTTACAGAATTTTTTGCATTCAAACAATTTTTTTATTTCCTTTTATTAGCTGGCATTTAATTGAAATATTGCTGTTTGTCTTTATTTTTTGCAATTATTATTTTTCCTTTTAAATTACAACTTTTTCATTACAAATGTCTTTGGATTTTCAAACATAATTTTAAGTAATAAGGCAATATAATAATTTTAATAAGAATGAGATGTGTTTGTAGAATTTTTATCGCTAATAAAATTAATCTTACATTATGAGAAAGCTAATTTTTTGATAAAATTTATTTTTTACATTCAGTAAAGCATTGATATGAAGAAATTACAGTAATTCAAAGGATTTAAATATATATTTTTCATTTATTATGCACTGAATTGAAAATACTTTCATGGTATAGAAATAGCTAATTTTAGATCAAATAATTTATCTCTGAAAACTTCTGTTTATTTAATGTACAACAGGAAAAGGTGAAGTATTAATAAATGTTGTTTAAAACCAGTTAAACGAAACTCTAATAGGAGAAAACTTTCAGCTTTTATATCAAGATCGCAACTGAAATAAGAATTAAATAGCAATAAAGATCCGACTCGGATTCTTTTCTGATTGTAAAGAAAAGAGCGAATTTCAGAATTGATCTTTTAAAGAAATGACAAATATCCTTAACAAATACAAAATAAAATCAATGAAACAAAGGAAAAATAATGAAACATTATCCAGTATGATCAACTCAAAACTGCTGCGCATGATCTTCAAAAAATGTCCTTCTCCCATATGCAATTGTGGGCATGTGGTAAGACTGCGAACTCCTTGCATAGCATTAGCGAAATATAGATATCTGGCGGAAATCTAGAATTTTTGTCGGCAAATTGAAACCAAATTGTGACACGAAGCTACAGTTGTAGTCACAAGATCAGGTATTTCATTCCATTAACTTAAATAAATAAATTTATGAATTATTGCGTTTTTATGCATGCAAAAATACAGGTCAAATCAAATTTCATCCACTTTTATCAAAGCAAATTTGAGTTACCGTGTTCACAGTCAAACATGCATAATGTTAAACATGTATTTGTAGAACTCAGGGAAGTTTAAGAGGGGGAGCTATGTTAAAACTTGAAGCCCAAATTTTTAGAAGAATTCAGTACTCTCTCAATACTCCGAATTTGAGAATATAGTAAAGAACATTAACTATGCAAGAGAAAAAAATTGTGATTGCAAAGTATAATTACTTTTTTTCGACAATGAAGAATTATTAAGTTATAACTTACAGTTTTTAGGTAAATTTCAAATTCAGAGCAACGCTAGATCGTTTAAACTTCTTCTTGATTATTTTTTTTAATTTTGATTTTTACAGCATTAAATATTTTTATTGGTTAAAACGGTAGTAAATAATGTATTAAAGGGATTTAATATTTTGTACACAGTCAACTACAAAAATTATTTGATTCAAATTAAATCCATTGAAAGTTTAATTGGTAAGAAATAATAGTAATATATATAAATGAACATTATATAAAAAGTGATAACGTATATTTATTCTGACTATTCTAGGTTAGTTATTACCAATTAGCTGATGAGTTCCCTTTTTACTTTATAGTAAACGAGGTATAGAGGAAGTATTGTTATTAGCAAAAATGCGAACTTAAGATGTTGACGAATCTACATGTTTCAAAACTGTGAACACGATTACTCGAAAGAGCTTTGAGTTAAGCAGCTGAAATTACAAACAAATTTAAAGATTCCTGTTAAAGGCAGTGCAAACAAATGTATAGATTCCTGTCAAATTTTAAACGAATTCCTTTTACAGGAATTATATCTCAATATATGTATCTAACTACAAAATGCAGAGACAGGATGATATACTTTGGTGCACAAGTTTTAGCATCCAAAATATACTTATCCAAATTTAAATTAAATTCGTCAACTATTGATCATCTGTCATTCTGTCGCATGCATGTAAAAGCGACAACTCTTAACACAATCACTTAAATCAATGAAGTTCGGTACGTTTTCTTCTGAATACGAAATATTTTTTGCCGAATTTTGGCGTCTATCGGCTTGAAGAAAGCCATCCAAAATATATATTATTGTGATAGAATCGGCAGAAAAGGAAGGAGGAATTCATAGAGAATTCATAACCTTACCCAAGATCCTTACCAAGGTTTGTTCTGAGAAATGGAAATAATACCTTTATTGGAGAGCATGCGAGAGTACTTCGTAAAGACATCTAAGTGGTTAAAAAATACGGTAAATTAAATCGAAATTTTATTTTTAGCAATATGCCAAATAACCAAATGTTATTATGCGCACTAAAGTTGTGCTATCAAATCCCCTTTAAGAATAAGACAACAATAAAATAAACGTTTCGTACTTGAGCTCCTTTCATGTCGAATAACGAAAACAGAGATCCCAGAAATAAAATATTTTTTTCTTCATTCCAGATACCTGAAAGAAATTCAAATTATATCGTAGAAAACAATACAGAAGAAAAATACAAACTTATGCATAAAAATCTAAAACCTTTGTCTAAAGTAAAAGCAAACCGCTATTTTAAAAAAGCGGGGAATGCGCAATTTGTAACCAGAGTCACGTAATCTAGAGTTCTTGCATGACAATGGAAAGATTGAACAAAAATCCAATTTAGATTTCAAGGAAGACAGCTTGGAAAAAGTTTAAAAAAATACAATAGAAAACCATATCCCTGTTAGTTTTAAAAAATAAATTAGATGCATTTTATTGAAATATGAAGACAAGTTTTATTATTTTAACCGTAAAATAATTTATAGAATGGAAAGGAAAGAAAAAAAAACATTCGATTTGAATCTAAAAAAAAATTCCTTGTGGGCTCTAACTGCATCTGATAAATCTGCAAATTATATGCAAATAAAGAAATCTTTTGCCTTTAAAGTAGGAAAGAAACAGAAAGACAATTTATTTAAATGCCTTTAAACGCGTTTTTGCTGGACTACAGTTTGCGTCAGCAATAATATGCGGATACATATCTGAAATTAAACGAAAAATGTAAATTTTCCTCAGCCCCCCATAAAACTGAAGAAATGATATCTTGAGAAACTAGAAATTTCTTTTAATTTTTGCTTAACTTCGCTTGTTTCAAGTTTATATGAATGGAATTCGGTAATTTGATTTTGAACTCATAATCAAGAAATCAGAAATTTTTAATGGCTTTCTGTATTGATGACTTAATAATAATTCAAAATATTTTTAGAACACATAATAACAATTAATAAAATAATTTAACTAAAAATTTGTTTTGTAAATGTGGACAATCTAGAATTCCATTTATATTACTAATATAAGCTGAGAAATATTAATTTTTAAATTTCATAGTATGTTTTATCTATAATTAATTATAATAAATATGAACGTGCATTGGCGGTGTATAGTCCAAGCTGTTTGAGTTAAAGCTACGAAATTTGCATGTATAAACCATACCTCGCTGCATACACTCTATCCTTATTTATTAAATTGTAAATATAAGTTGCGATAACACTGCGGACAAAAATTAAATAACTGTGCGTCGACCAATTCAGAGATGTCGAGATACGACGTTTTTTCCTCGTCTGCTCCTCTTTGTTCAATGATACACCCTTGCTAAACATATTATATGATTTTTTCCTAATGTGCTTAGCCAAGTAAAATAAAAATTTCAAAATTCTACCACCAAAGGCCTTCATATTGTACCGCATAAAACTTCTATTTTAAGCACGCAATATTTTTCAACTGAAATTCTTTCAGTCGAATAAATGAGCAGAAAATTTCTAAAAAATTACCACTAAAGTAAATATCTAAATATTTTAATTCCGAAAATAAAAAAAAGCTTTATAATGGCTTTATCGTGCGTAAAACATTACTGAACTACTGAAAAACAGCGCGTTGGGAATAATTTAACTCTCCTGTAGTGTTAATTGGTAACATAAAACCCTTTTAGGATCTTATTTAGTTTTCCTTGTTTCTCTTTATACCATTTCTAAGAAGCTTGAAAAAGAAAAAATATAAGGAATTATTAGTTTTTTTTTGTCTTTTTTAATGTTTTATCTTTTTCTTTTCAAGAAAACATCATAAATTGCTATTTCTGTTTCTCGGGGATGAAGAATAACTTTTATTTGATAAGTAAAGCTATATTTTATTTTATTTTTTATTTGTGGAATGTTTATAACTCAGTTCTTTAATTTATTATGGCCGAATTAAGGAAGTTTTCTCACAAAATATACTTCAATTTTTTTAAACTACTTCATTATTACCTTAAAATGTTGAGTGTTTTTGTGTACAATCCTATATATAAATTTCTGTGCAAGAGGAAGTTGAGCGAAGATAATTGGCGTCTTATACTGTTGTAAGTTGGAAAGCATTTTCAATAAGTTTTAATTTGCAGAAATCAAGCAATATAAATACAAATGTACTTCATGCATTGTATTACCTTTCATCTATTGCAAATAAGTTTTCCATAATCTATATATAATTGATTCTTTCTTCATTTGCCATTACCTGCTACAGCTGAACTTTTTTTAGTTTAATATTTGAATTGGACTTTTTTTCCCACTTTTACATGGTCGATATTATTGCAAAATTCATCTCCTTTTGTAGAATTTTATTTTTGTTAATGAATATTTATTGCATACTATAATATATATTTTATATATCTTTAATTTTCTTTATTTTGAATTTATTTCACTCTGTTAAATATTAAATATTTCAAAATTTACTTTTCTTATTTTCCTTCCAGGATCTTAATAATCTTTTCATTATTGCAAATTCTCTTAATGTTCGTCAGTCCCTTCATTTCGGTGTGTCTTCTGGCCTCCGTATATTTTTCTCAAGGAGGGGTTTAATGCTTTAAATCCAAATGGTTGAGATGCCGCCCTTGGATGTTGAATGACTGGCACACACAAAATAATAATTTTATAAATAATTTCTTTCATGTCATGAGCATAGATCAAAGGAATTTTTCTAAGTCCCCGTCAATGAATGAAATCATAAATAGATTGAAAGATTTCCTGTATAAATTGACAGGTAGATATCAGTCACAGAGCCACATGCTATAAATTTCTAAAAAGTTTCAAGAGAAAAGAGTAATAGGAGTAAATAAATTGTCCAGGCAAACTTGTTGACTAAAATGTAGAGCAACGAAGTCCATTCCACCATAGTCCTAATATTCGCAGTTTTAAGCTGTGTAGCACCACAATTGAGGAAAAGTAATTTTCATCCCATTATATCGAAATTCAGCACTCCAGCGACTGGGGATCCTCCTGTTCTTGCTAAACCAATTTCCGAAAACATTTGGGTACATGATCTGCTCAGACGAAAGATATGCACCAATATACAAGCTTTCCATCATAAAAAACATTTTTTTTCCAAGTTTCACTTAACGTAAGGTATGACTAAAATCAGTGAGGAAGATGTGGCCATTTTTTACATTTTATAGAATCATTTCATTGGCAGACTTGAAGATTCTTAATTAAAATACGTTATAGGTAATAAAAAATAATATTCCCTGCTGTGTATGGAGAAAAAAATTAGAATCACTGTTTATGGATTATTAAACATCTAGAAAGTGACATAGAAGACCATTTAATTTGTTCAAAAAGTAGTTTACCAAAAATTATTTTTGAAAATGATGCTCAGTCTTGCACTACTTGACAGCAGCGTTATATTTCATCTTTCATTTTAGAAGTCATTATAATTTCATAATATGAAAAAAATGTATTATCTGCCTTTTTAAAAAGCAAACCCATAAGCATACCGTTGTTTAAATCATATAGAGAAAATTATAAAGATCCAATAGGTAAACATCTGCTAAAAAATTGTTAAACAATGATAGCTGAATATTTTTGCATAAGCGTTGTGAGATAAAGGGAAATGATATAATTCTGATGCATCCATTTTTAAGTGCAAGGTGTCATATGAGGAATTCCTCAAAGAGGGAAAACTGTCATCACACACATAGAAAACCAGAGGGAGTTGGCTATAAACATTTTCAAGTGTTCTTTATTGAATGTGTTTTATGTGAATATATATTAGCTATATATCATTGGCGAACAATGATTGTAAAAATCTATTAGAGTCTCTTAGATTTTTTTTTGACGAATGATCACTGATCGGAAACACCAGAAACCGAATGCCTATTTTTAATGTCTTTTTTTAGAACTTAAACCAAAATTTGGCATGGATCGGCAATCCTACTCAAAAGTCATTCACTGGATTTCATATATTTAAGTCTTTCTGTTTTTGAGTTATCACATTTAGGTGCTTTTGAAAGTATATACCGACAGACGATCCCCCCCTTGATAGATTTGATTCCAAATTTGATGCATCTCGATATTTTAGATGTTAAATTTGTGTGAGAAATTGTATCCATTTAGCTCTCATTGATTTGTAATTATCAGATTTAATTTTATTCAGACATCAGAACAGACAGACTTCTTCACAATAGATCCCGTTGATATTTTAATAGAAGTCTATAAATGTGAAGAATATACCGTTTATGAGATTTCATCCAACTAGCTCAAAGCGGTTCCAAGTTATCAAGTTCACAAAAATATATAATTCCAAAAAAAATTAAATTCAGAGAGGTTTGAAACGTTGGAGTTCGTCATAATTTCGAATTTGAATTTTTTTGATCATTACAACATTTTATATACGAGAAAGTAAAATTAATCTCTCCTTGCTAAATAACATTAATACATCTAAATATTTGAGGATTTGTTCCGCAGTTGTTGCACATAAACTGTTTATAAAAAATATAAAAATTTAAATGACTTTATTAGACAATAACTTATACAGTACGGTTTTTGAAATCATGTGCATATGGAATTTTGCTGATGTTTAAATGGTATTTTTTTAATATCAGGGAGAGATGGACATGTAGTGTTCTCTGATATATTCAGCCAAATAATCAAGATTTCGTGTCTTTATTATTCTTGTATGATTTTTGTCTCTTGATTCTCCACAGTCTTTACACCAATATTTTGAAGTACCTAGAGCTGTAATCAAAATATATCTAATTAACTCTCAATTTGTCAGAATCAAATGAATGAACCTCTTAACAATAATTGCATCTGATATGAAGAAGTTTTGAATTCCATGCGGAGTATTTTTTCCATAAAAGCATCTTTCTAAAACAATTAGATCTTGCCTCATATCAATTTCATATTCTCTGTCTCTCAGTTCCGAACTCTAAAATGATATGATGAAGATATCTTAACAGACAGAATAATGCTTTGTGATTGCACTTAAACAAAGAATTCATGTATAGTTGATACAAAATTAACAGAATAATACTTAAAGGAATTAATATTATATTAACAATTTACGGTCGATGGATGTTAAAAATGTATCTTTCATTTACGACATGAGTGTAGTTTAAAAATCCAAAACTCCTTACACCGTGCATGTGTCATGTTTAGTTCATCTGTGGCCACCAAACACAGTAAGAGATGGCGAAAAAGCGAATAGCCGAAATCATTGATACATTTGGACATAAAAGAAGAGAAAATTTCTATATAACCTTCTCATTTAAAATATTCCCATCGTTCTAAACTCTCTTAAATTCTCCCATTAAAAAAAGGCGAAACAAGGATAGTCAAGACGGTGTTGGAATTAATGGCCACAATCTGTTTCAAGATAAGCTATAAATGGCATACCGAAGGTACAAGAAAGCAAAGAGCAAAGATAAAGCTCATTTCTTCTGCGGTAACAGCCAGTTATAGACTGAGATCTAATAATGTTACTACATCCCCAGATTTTAGCACTCAGATTAAATGGAATAGAAACGTAACCCACTCAAAGGTTTATTATCTAATGTGACTGTCTTGATGGTACCATAAACTTCTGGAGAAATTAATTAATTAATTAATGTCTTATATTTTCCTATTTACACATTTTTTTTATCAACAATAACCCATTTTCCCGAAGCTTAATGTGAAATGTTTAGTTTTCTCGTAATTTCCTCCTGATTGAGGTGACCAATCCATCAGCTCACCTAAATCTCTTGAAGGATATTTTGATAAACCATGAGGGTGATTCTTGATAATAGATGAATTTGATTCCTTTTAATGTAATAAATTATATTTTGTTAATTACGTATATAATATAGAAAATAAAATGATTCGACACTTATATATATTTTCGTACTTGATAGAGAAATTTATTCTTAAATTGAAGACTTAATTGAAATTTAAACTTAATTGAATTAATTCAGGAAGAACTCAGAAAAAGAAAACAAAATTTCATTGATACTAATGGATGATTTAGAGATAATACAAATAAACAGATTTAGAATTTTATATATATTAGAATTCTTAAAGTTTTAAATAAACCTTGCTAAGACATTTCCAATTATGATTTTGATAAAGTTGTAATCTTGAATTAATTAAAACAATATTATTTCTCCTTTATAAATAAAATTACATCATTTCAATTGATAAATTCCATCCAAATGTGAATGAGCATTTAAACTGAAAGTTATAGAAAATATATAAAAAGTTAAATAAGAAGAAATAAATCTCATATATATTTCATTTATTTCATCTAGTAAAATATTTCGAAAAATAAAAGCTTGACCCACACTTTTAGGTGTTTTGAAACGCTGTGTTACGAGAACCTTTTATTCCATTAATAATTCATTTGATTAATAAATCAAATGAATAATAATTCGATATTCGAAGAGGTTCTTATTTTATGAAATGGTGATATTTAATATTAAGATTCTGCGAATCGAATGTTTGTGTAATACGTTAATAATTATCTAAATGGCAAAGTCAGATTTCTATATTGCTACAAAACTTTCATTCTGCATACTCTGTTTATGATGGAAAACATAATTGAAGACATTATGATTTTCTTAATTTATTTTGAAAGGGTGTTATCTTCTGAATATTTTATTTTTCCAAATAATTTAATAAAAATAACTGATGATACTAATAATACTTTCGATTTAATGTTTTAGCTTTCTTTTACTGGCACGCATGAAGAATTTTCACATTTTTGCTTATATTTATAACATATTAATCGTACATAATGTTATAATTAATGTCATAATGTTATAGAGACAATAAAATTCTGTGAGCCACATTTTAAAATGTAGTCGAGATAATTCTCTCTTTGGAGTCTTAATCTCCAGCGATTTCTCACATTCTGCTGTTCTAGCTGTTGATGTTTCGCTGCTTGTGCTAAATTTATTTCTAAAAGTGCTGTTTGTTTCGTATATATTTCGGCTGTGTTTTGTCGAGTTACTGAACTGTTGGATTTTTTCAACATATATCCAAGGGACAACATTATTTTTTAAAGAATAGCTATTTTAGCATTATGTGCTGTAAAAAAATTTACAACATATATTTTTTTTATTTGCCTTTCAATATGACTCTCAGAAATTTTTAGATGATAAATTCATGAAGAAATCCATGACAATGACATTGAATTTAATAATTATTTACAGAAAAATTTAGCAAAAATAAAATGTTGGGGTGTAAATTGTGCTTGGAATTCAAATCTGCATCTTTGCTTAAAAGTACTTTTAGAGAACAATTTATCCAATACCATTTCATCTAAATATTGAGTTTAATTACAATTTTAATATATTTATTTCTTAAAGCCAAGAATCGTTCGTATCTTTAGTTACTAGACAATCCAAATACAAATTAAATGCTTGTATATCTTCTCTTGTATATTTATATGCATGATATGTCACATAACAGTATAAACTGTTAGCAGTTAGATGGCATAAATTACTGCGATTATCTTGTGACATATTGAATAAATTGCATTACCATTTATTTTGTCTTGTTCTCAAAATATTATTTTAAAATATGTAAAACAGTAGATAGCATTTTTATAATTAAAAATATCTAAAAAAATATATAATTTTTTTAAGATAATCATAAGCAACTTCTTGCAAATATTAATAATCTAAAAATCATTAGAACTATATAAAATTTTCTTAAAGTGTATATAAAATTATATAATTTTTAAACATTATTGGGATATGTAATTTCTATATAGAACGAATTCAGAAGTAGGTTTTAAAAATTAACCAAGATCTATCCTAATACTTAAGTGTATCACTCCTTTCAATGTGAAGCTAAAAATGTTTGATATAATTTTTTATTACATTTTCCAACTGTAAATATTGTTCCTTTCTGATTAAATTCTTTATGTTAAATTTAAAAATAATATTTAGAGATGACCTTACTTCATAATAAGCAAAGTAAGCTTAATAATAAGAAATAATAAAATAATTCACTCACAAAATTAAAATTTTGTGCGAATAAAATCTATTTTTACTTAAAAAAATTACAGAAAGTTTAATTACATCTTTTGATATGCTTGGATGATCCTTTTTTGTACTTGTTTTACTACTATCTTGTTTTCTCTCCACATTCTGCTCATCAAACAAATAGTTTGTCTTACGTAATCAGTTTTCCACTGCCTTACACAGCCGTTAGTTTTGATTCTAACTGTCTATTCCTTGTTGTTTTGATTCATAAAAGGAGTCGTGATTTCTATACGAAGCTCAGAGTACTTATTCCTCATTTGCATAACCCTCTACAAATTATTTATCATGTTATATTCCACATTTGTGCATCGGCGTGTTTAATAAACATCCAACTACAACAGTCATATTTAGTTCAATAGCAAATAAACTCTTCTACCCTTTCCTATTGTGAAATCGTAATCAACATTTCTTCAAATTGATCAATTGTATCAGTACCAGAATTAGAATTTGTCAATTAATCAAATTCAGTTGATATACATGCTCCTTTTTCTATTGTGCAAGGAAATGTCTTCTACTTCAGAAGATTGGAAGAAATAAAATTACTAAATTGGATTTTTTTTTTTTTGTGAAAGTAATCATAGTGGAAATTTTAGTGAATTGGTACATACATGTTAATCTGAAACATCTGTAGTCATATGTTTCAGATAACTGAGACAAATTATTTTTCCCCATAGTTAAGGAGTTTCCTCTTCTACCAAGGAAGGAGACTCTTCATTCTAAAAAAAATCAGAGGTATTTTTTCTTCTTTTCACTTTCGGTGGAAATTCACAAAAAGAGAAATTATTCTTACTACAAAATGGTGACAATCGTGGCCTATTGGAAACATGGAAATAAATCTAATTATGGAAAAGTTTCATTATTATATTCCATGTGTTACTAGTAACGTGGGTTAATTGGCACAACATATTTTTAAAAACATTTTTAATGTTAATCTATTTTATCTTAATTTTTAGGTTTCAAACAATTTAGAATGTATGTATGTCATTTTTATGAATTTCTATACATCACCTATTTGACATTAGAAATATAATTTCATTATCAAAATAATTAAGCTTCCATCCAATTATAAATAATATTTTTTAAACCAATATATATGACATTTTAATTTTAAATTAGATATTCCCAGTTGGCAGGTTTTGTTTGTAAGCGGTAAAATGATTCATTTCACTCATTTTAGTTTAAAAACCTTTACCATACCTTAAATAATCCCATCACACTTTTTACTTTTGAAACCTGATTTCTTTATCAAAATAATTAAGCTTCCATCCAATTATAAATAAACAATTTTTCAATTCAATATACATGACATTCTAACTTTAAATCAATTTTCAATTCGATATTCTCAAACGGCAGTTATGTTTGTAAGCATTTAATTAATTCATTTTGTCTCTAATTTAGAAATATGATGAATTAATGTTTTAAATTTCTTTCATGCAAATTTTTGCTTAAAAAATCAGAATATTCTGTATTTATTCAGAATAGAATTGCAGAATATTCATCAGAATACGATAAATTCAAAGAGTAAGTTCCAACAAAACCCAATTTAATTACATCAAAATGCATCTGGAACGGTGGAAAGTAAAACAATTTCAATAATTAACATCATACTTATTACGCCAACATTAATAACTTGAATTTTTAGAAGTTAAAACTAGAATCCCCATTTTCAACTTAAATTTACATATGAATAACAATGTTATAGTTTGGAAATACTGATCTTAACTGTATTTTGCTCGCAAATGACAAGCACAAGAACTGCTATTCCAGCAATGTTCTTTAACTTTCTTCTGATGAATATATTACCTGCGTTTGAAATGCGGACATAAAATAAATGAGCATCATTCAATGTTTCATCTATGGTAGCATAAAATAATTAACGTTAGAAGATACTTTTATAGCTGGTATTAAAAATCCAGCAGGAGTGGCAGCTACTAAAACGAAACCAGAAAATGAAATAAAGAAATAAATTAGTCTCTTATCGGAGCAATATTCGAGACCAGAGTGCTCGAATAATTCTTCCGAAAAGGAAAAATCATCAGCAAGAATTATTTAAAAACATGCATCATTTATTCTTTCATCAATGATAGAATTTCACCCCCAAAGTTGTCTGATGTTTTTCAAAGGTTCAGTTAATAGCTACGTACAGCGAATTGATCAGAAGAAAATATTTCGTCGACTTCTCAAAGGCCCTAAAATACTAAAAAGAAAAAGAGAAGAAAAAAAAATCGAGGAATTGTTGTTACTGGTAGAAGATACGAAAAAAGGTTATGCAGCAAACTTGATCATGTTTTTTATAGCTTCACGAAATTTATGTGTTGTTACTTTTCTAATAAAAGTAATATTAGGGCAAAATGGAAGGTAATGTAATATGGCAGGTTCTTGAAGGGGAAAAAAATGTATTTTAAAGTAAAGAAAAAATGGATCTGTTGCATATATCGAAAACATTGCCAGACGAAATTGATTTCAGAAAAATTGTGAATCTGCTTCATGAAGCGCAATTTTCTCTTCAAAAAATTTAATTAAATTGTCCTTGATTATCATAATATATGTTTCTGTATAAATTCAAAACACATTCTTTTTAGAAACATTTCGAATATTTATTTCAACAAGCATGACCTCCGTTTTGAAACACAAAAAAAGCTGCTAACTGAATCCGAACTATTTTAGAACAATTAATGGGAGTTCCTTGTAGACTTTCTATAATAAATATTTATGAAATATTATTATTATATAAATTTTTAATATTTTTAAGTTCTCACAACACATTAAGTCACAGTTACACCTTATCATATTCGTACAGTATCATTTCATCATCCTTGATTCTATTGCAATTTTTAACTGTTAATGTACATGCCTGCGAGATCAATAATTTCAAATTATCAGGGATCTTATAATTAATTATTTTATATTCACTTGAATCGATGCTTCGCAATAATATCTGAGTTGCACAGGTTTTTATTTTCCGCTTTCAGACTCTACACCAATGTAAAATAAATGCTGTATCAGTTAACTTTAGAGAAATTTCCCTTTCACGCTAATCTCTGAAATAGTTTCTGCGCAGGCGTTTTCCTACTTTTCACCTTGATATGCGCCTCGGTTAGTATCTCGTCATGGTTGCAACAAAATGTTTTAATAGTTCCAAAAAATTATACTTTTTTTAATCATGAAGAAATAACTATTTCGTTTTTCAGAAAGAATAATAATAATTCTGCGTGTGTGCAATTATAGGGAATAAACTATTCATCTCTACTAGTCAACCCATTTGGAGATTTTTAAAAGATTTTTTTTGTTTTATATTTTAATTCTATTTCCAGTTATATTCAGGACCTTATTGAATTCAGCTTCCGGCGGCCTTGCATAGGGATAGCGCATCTTCCCTGTGATCTGGACGTCCCGGGTTCGAATCCCGGTTCGAGCATGGTTGTTCTTCATCTGTGTTCTATCTGTGAGGTATGTGAATGTACCCCCTTATAAGAAGGGGTTGTGCAAGCGAATGTGTGGGTTTCATCTTCATATGAGCTAGAAGTCAGACTTCTGCCCTCAGGTGCTCAGGTGTCTTTACCCTCAGAAGTTACTGCACCCTCTTTACGTGGTAACGCGGACTCGACATTATCATTAAATTTAGTTTCAAAAATTTTAGTTCTTTTAACAATATCATTTGCCAAGAAAAATTAAAATTAATCAAAACAAAAACCACAAAGATCCAGCCATATTTTTAGATTTAATTATTAAGAGCTAAAATAATTGAAAGATGTATATGGCAGCATAAATAAATTTTAATTTAATGTTACTAGTTAAATTTTCTGGAATTTTACTATATCCCGCAAAATTTATATAAGAATATTATAAAATAATGTGTGGAAATTTATTAAAAATACAAAACGATAGAATTTTAACCAAGATCAAGTCAAGTACTGGGAAAGCAGCATTATTTTTAATAACCACACCTCAATCAATAAAGCTTAAATGGCTTAAAAATGTAAATAATTTTCTTATTAGAGGATTGCTGGTTCAATTATTTTAATACAAAATATCCACCCAAGTTAGGTCTATTCTGAATTTCGAAAATGTATTTTTGGACATATTTTACTATTCCAAATAATATAATTTTACATTTTAAATTAAAATTACATGAATTAGTAATTTTAGTTCATTCGAAAATTAACTCAATTTTATAATATGCAGTGTTTAACAATATAATAGAATATTTCATAACTTTTTGACTACCAGTATTTTTTATTAATTTCTATAG
The DNA here is from genome assembly GCA_026543865.1 of Argiope aurantia. NCBI lineage: Eukaryota > Metazoa > Arthropoda > Arachnida > Araneae > Araneidae > Argiope > Argiope aurantia. The sequence goes on along the minus strand of JAPMOR010024891.1, from coordinate 206,538 downwards.
TCTTAATCATACGTATCTAAAGAAATATCTTCATCTTCATCATACGTATCCAATAGTTTTCTGGTTTTTCCTGGAAGCATCTCTTTCCATACAACGCAAAAATAGGTATTATTTGACAACTGGACTTTTTATTCCCTACTTTTGCAAATAAACGCTTTTCTTATTTAATTTAATACTAGCCGCCTTTGGCGGCCAGTCGGTTCGCCAGTATTACCTCTCGGAACAATTTTTAATTAAATATTTTAAGTAACTGGTCTCTTAATAGATTTTCAAACAAAACATTTTTAATCTTCAAATTTTGATAGTCATACCAAACTTATACTGTTGTTTAGATCGTTTCGTTCAATTTACTATATATATTTTGCTAATTTGTTGTCATTTCCGGCAAAACTTCAACTTTAATTAAAAATGTAAATGACGAAATTGCAATTAATATTAAGATATTTTTTAATAAAACCAATCGTTTTATTTTATTTATCATCTTTATTATTATTTATTATTATTATTATTATTGAATATGAGTATTGCAAACAGAATCGCTCGGTATTTAAGTATTATGTGAAGTACAAAATATTTTCCACAATTTATGTAATATCAAGGTATAATTCAACAAAAATTTCTCAGATTCAGCATAAAATTTAGTTTTCAGTTTTGATTTCAAAAGGATTTAAATGAAATCAATAATAATATTTTGTTCCGGCCTATAAATATATTTCAAAAATTATGAAGTCTAAATTTAATGCAGTAAATTATCATATTCTGAGAAATATTCTGGATACACCAAATTTCAAATAAATGAATGAATGTTTCAATTTTCCACGATCAACTAAAACTTATTTATGAAGTTTTGAATGTTAAAAATTTAGAAAAACTCAACATTTTCCTAATCTTAGGCCAATTAATCTTGAGAAACCTGCGTGCTGATTTTCTTTGAAACGATCGATGGAAAAACTAAAATTATCCTTTTTTTTTATTGAATAGTGATATTCAAATTTTCCCAAATCAGTCAGTTTAAGTGATTGATTTAGTTGCTTGGAAATTAACTCTTTTTATTTAAAATATTAGTGTTTCAAGAACATTTTGTTAATTGTGATTTCCGCTGCAGAAGCTTTGTGCAAAATCAAAAATTCGTTATTTATTAGAGCATTTATTGATTCGAGTTACATAAAATATAATCATTTTCCATTTAGACCATTTTAGCAGATCTGTGTCTTACTAAAGGTTTACAAATTAGCTGTGTGACCCTGATTTGAATGGATATCCTGTTCATATTAAACAAAACTTGCCTTAAAAAAATTGATTTATTGGATTAATAATATAGAGAGTGTAAAAGATCATAAAATAATTTTTCTTAAATTTATTTTTCAGAAAAAATAATAATTCATATTTGTTTCATTTCCTACAAAAACGTGCCGAAAATTATATTTTTGCAGATTTCATTACCAAAAAGATTTAATTTATTTTTAGTTGGAACTTTAATCAAGGTGATGGCAACACTTTCAAAAAATCTAATTTTTTCCCATGAATGCGAAACGTGCTCGTGCAGCTTAAATTTAATTTTTATTTTGTACAAAAAAAATTGTTGAAATATATGGTTAAAATATTTATTTAAAAATTCGTTAAAAATAAAAATTTAATTTTAAGGTTAAAACATTGGTATCATTTAAAAAATAAATTTTTGATATCTAACTTCATGTAAAAATCTTTTTTGTGTGGTAATATTTTCGGAAGTTAGCGCCAAAATTTCACTTAATTTTTAAATAAATAAAATTCTAATTAAAAATTCGAAAAAATAACCCCGAGGTGCACATTCTCGGCCTCCAAGGTATACACGTCCCAAATTTGGTAGCTGTGGGTTGAATGGTCTGACCTGTAGAGCGCCAACACACACACACTCATTGAGCTTTATTACGTTTAAATATAGATTTTAATTGACACATTGGTTTTATCTTCTAATGCCGACAATAATACGCTGATTGAATTATTCTGTTTTTTGTATCTCCATTTGTTATTGATTTCTGATTTAATTCCACTGGGCTACTAACATTGAAGAATTTATGTATTCACAACCTTTTTGCATTTATATTTATTATTTAATTATATTAGTGTTATATACAGCTATTTTTTAACCCTTTTATTAGTTTGTGATTCCCATTTAACTTTTTGGTATTTATTACCTTTATATGCATGTTTTGTATATTTTCTTAATTTAGGCGCTAAGCCTATTAAGTTTCGTCAATAGAACAGATAATCATAGAAATTTCTGAAAATAATACTGCACCTAGTTTTTATTTCCAACTGAATTCATTTGAATTTTTTTTCACTTGGAAAAAAAATTCCAATAAGAATAGATCTTCGCTTATAATTATTATCTAGTAACAAATAATACAATTATTATATCATATTAGTAACTTAACTTAATAATGTACTTATTTCACTCTATACCAGAAAGTAATGAACAGAGATGGCATGCACAAAACTTTAAGTATAATTTAAAATGATTTTTTTTTCTATCATAAATTATTGCATTAACCATGACTTTATTCGACCTTAAGAATTGAAAAATAAAAACAAATTTGAATTATTATGAGCAGAAAATAAAGAAATTCTTTATATTGTCGCGTGTTTCGAAAGATGGCTCTTCCCGCGAAAAGATAAGGAGACACAATTTAAGGCTCCATAGAATAAAAATAGAATGGATAAGGAACAAAATTTTATCAACTTGAAGAAAGCGATCACTTTTCTCTTGGGACATCTCGTATAAATTCACGAAAGAAAAACACTGTTGCAGGGTTTTTATTTCAGAAATTTGGGATCTTTTCCATTCTTTACAATGATTTAACCGATACATTTTTTAAAAAATTAAGCATTTTTATAGAAGGCATTTAAGAATTATTATTCTGCACACAATTAATTTCTTTATGTTTTAATTGCGCTTTATTCTTTTTTAAATAAGTTTATTTTTAAGGAAGTATTTAGTATAAAATGTTGTATGAAAGAATTATAAGTTTTAAACGTATTATGATAATTAGTTTTTATTGTTTTCAAAGCATTATTTCTCTGTACCAATCTCTACAAGAAAAAGAATCCAACAGATTTTATCTGTTACAGCACTAAATAAAATATGCTTGTTTTATGCTAAATAAATAAATCGTTTTTTTGAATCTAATTATCAAGCAGATAATTTTCTCGAAATCCGTTAAGTGGTTTCAGCTGGCGAAATATGTCTCATAATTGAAAGAAATTATTGAGAAAGAAAGTAAATGTTTGAGCATTTATTTTATTGACTAGGTATTAGTGATAAGAAATTTTATGATCTTTAAAGCATTTAAATATATGAGTTTATTATATAATACAGAATCCTAAAAATATACAAACATTTAAAATGAGAAACTTCATAAAAATAAAATAAAAATGTAGGCCTTCACTTTTTTTTCTGTTTATTGAAAATTGCAGTTTGAAAAAGTATTGCAAAAATTACTCTACGAAGATATTTTAAGCCACTAACTTATCTCCAATAAGGTATCGAAAGGCTTTATAATTCGTTATCATTATTTAGTAATTTCAATAAGAACTAAAGAACGAAAAAGAAATCAATTTCTAATTATTTTCTGCGTAGAAAGAGACTAGTGTTCAAAAATTAGATTTTTAAAAGATGCTAACTATCGAAATTAAGTCCAAACTATAATAAAGAAAACAAATGGAAAATTGAAAAGTAAGAAAAATGATGCCCTGTACATGAGAGTTTAAAATATATAAGAAATATCAGGTGCTGTATTGAGACCAGGATTTCAATTCCTGAAATTTTAATTTGGAATTTGTTCGCAATTTTGAACTCATAAAATTGTAATATTTCCCATGTTCTATGGAATTATTTTTTACCTCTTGTTCGCTGTAGCATAATTGATTTTAATTTACAGAATATCTCAAAATATCTTATGTTTTATACATTTACAGATTTTAATTTCATTAATATCTGGTGCGATTTTTTGCATTTCCAGATTTTATTCCAATAATATCTGATGTTTTTTGCATTTGCAGATTTTAATTTCAATAATATCTGGGGTTTTATACATATATAGATTTTGATTTCATTAATATCTGGTGCTTTATACATTTTCAGATTTTGATTTCATTAATATCTGCATTTAATCTAATTTAATTAACTGCATTTAATCTGCATTTAATTAATGCAGATATTAATTTCATTAATATCTGCATTTATGCATTTAAAATGCGATTCAAGTTATAATTAACAAAGGATGAATTGATAGGAATCATTAAAAATATATACAAATCAAAATTAAACAAAAGATCGTAAAATAGTTTTGATTGTGTCAAATAATTGTAAAATATCTGTAATAAAATTCATCTCGATGTTCTATTTTTACATTTTAAAAAATTAAAACAAGATTCTAATTGAAATATTAAAAAGAATAACTTCACCAAGTGCTTGCTGTGGACATTCAATCTTATTTAAGAATCTTATTAAGAAAGATGACAGAAAAAATAATATTTTTGCTTCAGATTTCTGCATGCGAATCAAAAGAAGTAAAACATCACAGACTTTTTTTTAAAACAATCTTCATATTTTATAAAAAGGAAAAAACATGATACTATAGAAAGAAAAAGATGATATAGTCCTGAGTATAATAATTTAAAATTCCGAATTTGGAAGTTAAAAAAAGCGTCTGAAATCACTGGAAACTAATATTTTGTAGTTACAGTCACACCATCATGAGTTTTTGCATAACAATGGAAAATATGGTGCAAAAATCCAATTTGAAGACTTTGGAAAACATGTGAAAAAAATAAAACAATCATATTTTTTCGAATTCGAAACATAAATAACTACGCATCTTATTGAAATTTTTAGCTATTTCATTATTCTAACCGCAAAATGGATCACAGAATCTGGAAGAGAAATGAAGCTTCGGTTGAAGCTTAAAAATAAATACCGCAACTTCGATCTGACTTCTTTGACAAATCTACAAATTGTTTTCAGATGAATAAATATTTCTCTTCCTTTTAATATCGGGAGGAAAATAAAAAGTCACTTTATGCGGCTTTTCTCGCTATAAAACTGCATGTGGCAGTAGTAATAAACAGTAAACATATCTGGAAAAGACGGGAAATGTCAATTTTCAGCAAACATAAGTACTTAAAGTTCCGCTGAAGGAACGATAAAATCTGGTCTTTGTAGAAAGTCCTTTTGCTCCGTTTTTTAGTAAAGTAACATGCATTTTGAGAGCTAAATGAAAATTTCTAAATGATTTTTCTACTTTTTACAAACGTTAATTTAACTAATAATGTAATTATGTCAATTTGTTTTCATGGTAATTAGAAACATGTTAATCTATTTGCTTCACGTTCCCTTGTTTATTTACTCCACCTGATTCGTTAAATTAACATTTTATTTTGATTGTACATAGTTTATCCTATTGCGAGCCAATGCTTTTATTTCTTTTATTAGTTTTTTATTTATTATTTTTTAAGCCGACATTTTGCACCAAAGAGCTATTAACCAAAACAAGATTACTAAATATTTTCATTAGTGAATACGTCAGCAATTACAGATATATTTGACATTTAAAGTATTCAATTCATCGGCATAGGTTATAAAGACGACTGAGTACAAAAACAGTTCTAGATTTGAAGATATCATAAAATCAGTAACTGCTTCGATGCCATCTGTAAGTACTGTAGATAAAAATTATAACATAGTTAGCTGAAAATGTTAGGCTTGATATTATTTTTCATTCTAGTAGTGTTAATTGTGATTTTGGCAGTTAGAGAAAACAATGGCCTGCAGTTAAGAAGAATTTATTGAAACAAGCAATGTTATGTGAGAATAACGTGCATTTAAGGAGGAATATGGTATTGATCCATATCAAATTCATCTTTCATATCATATCCAAATTATATTTTTATAATATCTTACAGTTCCATTATGAAGTATCTTAAAACATTTCTAAAAATAGAGTGCATTTCGAATGAGGTAAAATGACATTCTTGTTTGATTGCTGTGCCATTTTCTTATGCTGCTTGAAGATTTAAATCCATGCACCTTTACGACCCACAATTCTGAAGCTTACGAACGCGTCAATATAGCTTTCAATTCCGTAAGGTTCCTGCATAATTCGAATACATCAATGGGTTATAATCAGATCCATCGGAATCTTCATGCAGAACGACACTTTTGTTACTAAGATTATACCCATTTGAAGCCACGTGTTATTTGCGCGATGTCTCAATATTAATTAACTGTCCCCATGGTAAATTTTTAATTAACTCTATCAATTCTGAAAGGCTCCAAATGACCACTCAACAAACTTATAACAGGTGCCCGAAACATCTGGATATCGCTGCGAAATGTCTTGGTCTTTCTTTGAGTGTGATATTCATCACGTGTGCTTTGCTCATTCTCCAATACGAGTTAAAGGATAGGGCGGATTTTTGATAACCCTCAAAGATTGTTTCAGCATACATTTATTTAGTAGCCATAAAGTAAATGGGATCTTCTTTTGCATATCAATCCATTGGAACGGAGGCTGTCATTGTTGTTTTTGTGTATACTTCGATTATGTTTTGTTGCTTATATTCGTGTTTTCTTGCATCATAATGTGTAGTTATTTGTTATACAGTTTATTAGACTTCCTGCACCATACATCCATGGAGTGATTGCAGGAACAATACTTACCCCTTCATGAAATATCTTTTTAATCGTATGAATAATTAATTTATCCCTGATAAGGTCTTAAGTATTCATGCAAAAGAAGTATGAATACCTGTTTCTTGGAACAAATACGGACTTAGTGCACAGTTCATCCATGGAATGATTTCCGGAACAATACCTAATCCTTCATAAAGTATCCTTTTAGTAGCATGACTAAGTAATTTATTCCTGATTTGAAGTCTGAAATATTCATGCAATAGAAGTATGAATACCTATTTATTGAAAAAAATATGGACTTCCTGCACTATACACCTATGGAATGATTTCCGGAACAATACTTACTCCTTCATAAAGTATCTTTTTTAGTGTCATTACTAAGTAATTTATTCCTGATGAGAAGTCTTAAATATTCATGTAAAAGGAGTATGAATACCTACTTCTTGGAACAAATACAGAATTTCAAGTTTCGCGTTCGATGATGTATAAAGAAAGGAATTTTTATCATATTTCTGTGTACCAAACCATGCAGCATCCTTTCTAGAAACCTTCACTATTCTATCAAATTCCTTTCAAATTTTACAATATTATAATTTGTAATTTCTATTTCTTTCTTAGTTACATTATAACTTAAATTCTTGTAGAATATTAGAGAATATTAACTCTTTCCTTTGCTGAAAACCTTGAGAACTTATATTACTTTTAACATTAAAGCTGTTTTTCAAAAAGGAAATAACTTTCGTGAAATATATTAACTTCTAATGATTATTTTGGTTTAAAATTAATTCAATTTTGTTGCCTTTTCTAGCTCAAGCTTTCTTCATCTGATTACTAAAAACGTATCTTATGTTCCCATTATTTTAATTTCAATTTTTTATGAATTAAAAGTATTTCTGATATCACTTGCAATCATCTATTTCTAAATCATAAAGTAACCAATTTGAATCTCAGTTTTATTGTAAATTCTATTTCCCAAAATTTCGTTTTTTCAGATACTTATTTGATTGTTGTTAATATAAAAATATTTTAAGTAAATTGATGTGTCTTAAATAAACTCTTTAGAAGTTTCTAAACTCATCAGCAATTATGAAAAAAAGAAAGAATTCTACTATATTTTCAATTAAACAAATTCTAAGGGATAGTTAAGTCCACAAATTACCAGCAAAGAAAAATCTAAGTGTTTTAAACGTGAATATAAGGAAGAATAATAACGGTCTTATTGCGCTTAAAGCATCACTAAATTGTTAAAAAAACATTGTAACGGAATAATTTCACTTCTCTCTTGCTGCTAATTCGCAGCCAAATCTTCTTTCAACAACCTATTAAGTTTTTCTAGTTTTCTTAACTACTCCTCGAAGAAGTATGAAAACATTTACATATTCGTAAACATGAGGCCTTGAAACCTCTTTCTCTAGCCTACAGTTAAGAACAAAAAAATATCCCAAACTGAGCTGCTATTTGCATACCCCAAAAATGAATAATAATCAACAATAGATAAGTGACTGAATTCTTTTTTGTATGTTTATATTTAATATTCCGAATAAATTTTGTAGTAGACTTTTTCTATTTTATACGAGTTATATATAATTTCCCAAAATCACATTTTTCATACTATTTACCGATATCATAAACTTTTAAACTTTTGTCATAAAATGAAATTTTTAAAATTTTACTCCAGTTTTTTTTTAAATATATTCGTCTTTTATTCATAAGAAATACTTGGTTTAAAATGATTACTACCAAATTCATAAATCCTTTTATGAAAATATATAATTTCGCATTAGTTTTGACAATTTTTTCAACAAAACAGAACGTGATACTTCAGTTTCCTATTTCACTGAAACTGGTATTCCTCTAAATTGTTATTAATCAGCCAAATTAAATTTATCTAATAAGTTAAATTAATCACTTTTCAAAAATATAAGAATAGTTAAAATCATCGACTTGTGATAATTTGAAAGAAAAGCTAAAAGTGAACTCACGGAATGAAGCAAAATGTATTTTATTGACAACAATAATTATATTTAAAATATCATAGAAACGTTGAATTTTCCACGATTTACACATAATTTTTAGCCTAAACTACTCGACATCGTCTGTTTTTAAACTCGTTAACATGCTGGACCTACACTATATATTAAAAGACCATAGCGAATGAACAGATATGTTTAATGATAATTCCCGCGAGTTTCTTGTCCATTCAATCTTTCTGTCGAGTTTATGAAAAATAATCAATACTGAATGCGCACTGTATTTTGACGGCTGGAGTTTGTTTTCAGTAATTATAATTCACCATTTTACTAAATTCACATTTCAGTCATGATTATTATGACTCATACGATAGAAAACACATACGTTGGACAGGATGTTACGCTTGAGCGGCCATTAAATGTATTGTTCCTCTAAAAGAACAGGCAAAACATCTAGAAACATAAAAACTTCTGATAACATCATTCTCATTGATATTCAGATATAAAACAAAATTCGATTTAGAATTTTACTAATATGACAAACTAAATATTTATAAATGTTTTATTTGTAATAGGGGATATTTTGAAAGTCATTTATTTGCTATTTTTCTGTTATGATCTTGTTGTTTAATAAGCAAATATAACAGCTGTTATTGGAGTGGTAACAGCAGGAATTATTTTCGAATGACTCTGGTGATCATATGTGGATCAATGTAGCTGAACGAAAGCTAAATCAGATGCTTTAAATAAATCGAAGAACTTCAAGTATTAACAAATTGATCCTATCATTTCTCTCAATACGCTGATTTCTCACGATTTCAACTGTCGCTACCAGCACAACTTCAAACATTATTTGTTGAAATTGCTCAGAACTATTGCAAGGGCTTTCTGATACATTAGATATATGATGAAGTATATGAGGCAGTTATAGGATCGACAAAAAAGACAATTACATCTGTCTACTAATTAGAAGTTTAAATTTTGATTGAAATATTTCGTGTTCTTGTAATGTTCCAAAACAGTCATCGAATCAAATGAACCTTAAGTTACTAGTATCAAGATCAATATGAACTAATAATTTCCTCAATATTTTGAAAAATACAGCTCTTGTGGATACGCTTTTATAAAAGAGGATTTTTCATTTTTCTTAGAATATCAAAGAACTTTTTTAAAAAATGAGCGTTATATTGAAAGATGCAGTCAATGTACCATCAAAAATATTTCTTTGTTTAATATGGAGGTTACTTTAGAGAGAAATATGAAACAATTACCAATCATACAACAAAATCTTTATTACGGATAATCAGCGAAAGAATAGCAATTACACTGACAGTTGGCACGGAAACACGGGTTAAAAATCCGTTAGTATATTCAGATATATCGGAAGGAAAATTTTCTCTTCGGAAAATCCTTTCAAAACAGTTCCATTGATTTCCATCTTCCTAATTTCTATTCGATTCTCCAATCAAAAGAACCATCAGAGTGCGAAACAAAGACAGTCAAGACAGTGCAATAATAAATGGAACACATTCTACTCAAAGAAAAAAACAAACAATATAAGTCACGGGACCGTCCTTTGGTAACACAAAGAGCTGAGCAAAAGCCCTTCCTTCTATGGTAACAGCTCCTATATACCGCGAACGAACAATAGAACAATGTCCCCTTAAGTTAGCGCACAGATTAAATAGGATAATTAAGCATCATACTTAAAAGTTTGAGATCTGTAGTAGCTGCCTACCCGGTAGCATAAACTGCTGGGGAAACTATTTTATTCCAGATTCTTTTGTTAGAGGTTTTCACAGTCTCTCGTTTTTTTTATCAGCGTCCCCAGATTTTCTGAGAGTTAAAAGAGGAATGTTTAGTTTTCGCTTAATTCCTTCCTGGCTTTGTGATGATAGGGACTTTATTGATAAAGGAATAAAGCGAGTTTGGAGAAGCGCAGGTGTACAGCAACAAAGTTATTTCTTTTTTCTAAAATTTTAAGGAAATTAACAAATTAATATTTTTGTTTTTGTTTATAAACGAACTTAAATTGAATTAGTAAAATAAAAACGCATTATTTAACTAGGAAGGATGAGAAAAAAATTATTGTTGATGAAATTATTTATTTCTTCTTAATTAAAGTAGATAAAAAAATACCAGAGTAAAGAGTTTCTTCCTGAATATAAGGTTGAATTAAGAATCAACTTGTTAATAATTGAAAAGTAGTTTAGTAAAAATAAACATTTAATTAGAATAAAGATTATATGAGCGATACACGTCTTACTTCGGTTTTACATCTTACTCCATTACATATTGATGCCAATATTCATTTACAAAATATATTAAGATGAATACAATTACGATTATTTAATCGATTCACTTTATGTGAACCTTACATTCGGCCCCGCTCAATATAAAATTTAGACAGTCAAAAATAAATTTTAAAATTGAAGCGTAAAAGAAACAAAAATTTTGATGACAGCTCAGTAGTTCTCATTCTCTTCGTCTGTGCTGTTCTCTTCGTTGGTCGGTGTATTTCGTTTAAAGTAAGGACGAAGATGTTGTACGTGAACAACCTTGACAAATTTATTCTGTTGTGTCGTAGACTTGATCTCGTAGCACACGGCCCCGACTGGACGCACAATCACAAATGGTCCTTTGAAAATGGAAGAAAGTTTGTGATCTCCTTTCTTCGGCCAGTCGTACAATACGAGATCTCCTGCCTTGAAGGAATGGGATCTGCGGTGGAGATCAAATCTCTTCTTGTTTTCCAAATGTGTTTCATACACATTATTTGACGCTTCGGCCCTGGCCAAACTTAAAAGGTCTAGTTGGTCTTCACGTGGAGTGTCATCTATGAAGCTACCAAGGTGAAGTTCACGGGGAAGGCGTGGCTCATAACCATGAAGTAAATAGAATGGGGATTTCTTGGTGGAATTTTGTTTTGTAGTATTGATTGCCAATGAGGCGTTTGGAAGTAATTCGTCCCATTTATTCGGGTTTTTGTCAATCATTTTTTTCAAAGTGGACACAATTATGCCATTGGCTCTTTCAACAATGCTATTAGCTTGTGGCGAATAAGGTGGAGTCGTTGATTGTGTGATTCCATACTTTTGAAGAAACCGCTGAGTGTGACGTGCGGTAAATGCTGTTCCTCTATCAGATAAATACATACTTGGCGGTCCATATCTGAGTATTATATTATGATACAGAGCATCAGTCACTGTATGAGCGGCGAGAGATGCAGAAGGTGTTGCGATTACATAGCGTGTGGCGTGATCAATTTGTACAAGCATATTTGTGTTTCCGCTTCTTGTTTCTGGCAAACAGATTACGTGATCAGCGGACACAATTTCCCAAGGTGTGGACGGAATTGGCAATTGCTGCAAAAGACCATAGGCATTAGCAGTGCGTCGGTTAACAATTTGGCATTTATGACAGCTTCGAACATATGCTTTGCAGTCCTTGCGCATGTTTGGCCACCAATAACGCAATTGTAAATTGTGAAGAGTTTTTTTTTGCATCCATATGTCCAACATCATCGTGACAGGCAATCAAAGTTTGTTCTTTCATCGCCTTAGGGATCACTACAACAGGTCTCGATTTTTCGTCTTTCACTCGCACAAGAGTATTGTTATCGATATTGTAATTGCATATGACTGACATTGTCTTTTTGCTTGGATTTTTCTCTTTGAGTAAGCGAAAAATATACTGACAAAAGTCATCTCTTTTCTGTTTCGCACAAATTTCAGATTCATAACTTGCAGTAACTGCTAAACAAACAGGTGGTGTTGGGTAACGTGAAAGGTGATCAGCAATGACATTTTGCTTTCCTGGCCGGTGCTCAGTTGTAAAATCAAATTGAGCCAAATCTACTAAATATCGCGCAAATTTTCGATTAACTGCAGATTTTGCAATTACATAAGCAGTTGTATAATTGTCTGTGATGAGTTGAAATTTGTGGCCAAGGAGATAGAGTCGAAATTTTTCAGTCAATGCCCAATGTACAGCAGTACATTCCAGTTCGTTACTGTGGTAGCGTGTTTCAGCATCTTTTAATGTACGCGACGCATATTCAATGACATGACGCTTGCCGTTCTGTTCTTGGGATAAAACTGCACCGAGTCCTGAATAAGAGGCATCAGTTTCTACAAAAGTTGGTAGGCCTTGTTTGAAATACGAAAGAATGGGAGCGGTAGTAATTGCAGATTTCAAAGTTTCAAATGTTCGCTGTTGATCATCAGTTAAAACTATGGGAGCGTTGCTGGTCTTCTTTTCTAAACCTTTTAAAACGCTTGTAAGTGGTTTGGCTATAATAGCATAGTTACGAATATACTTTCGAAACTGATTGGCAAACCCAAGGAAACTACGGACTTCATGAATTGATTTGAGAGTTGAATAACGTTCAATTGCTGCTATGCGTTCCGGATCAGGACGAACACCATCTTGAGAGACAATACGGCCAAAAAGAGAGATTTCTGGTACTGCAAATTGCACTTTTTCTTGTGTCAGCTTGAAACCAGCTTTTTGAGTTGCTTCAAGGATTTTACAAATCACTTTGAGATGGTAATTGAAGTCATCATGGGAAGTCGATATATCATCAATATATGTGTTCACATTGTAAGGTGCTAAATGATCGTAGGCTAATTTAATCGCTCGTGTCATTGTAGATGGGCCATTTGTGACACCAAAAGGCATTCGAAGAAATTCATAATGTCCGTCAGGAGTGACAAATCCAGTTTTCTAGGTGTCGGTCTCTTTTATGCGAATGCAGTTAAATGCAGATTTTACATCCATTTTAGAATTGTAGCGCCTGCCTGCAGTGCGTTGGATAACGTATTCCATTTGGTCAATTGGGTGCGGATCAATTTTCGTGATAGGATTGATAGTGCGAGAAAAATCTACCACAACTCGCCTTGGTGTACTTTCATGGAAGGGCTGCTCCACAATAAAGGCAGGGGCTGCGTACGGTGAGTTGGAATGGCGACAAATTCCTTGTTTTAACCATTTTTGAATCTGCGTTTTTAGAAACTGGCGATCAGGCTCTGAAAGTCTATACGGTCTACATTTAATAGGCTTTTCATGCTGCAATTCAATTTTGAATTCCACATATGGACATAGTCCAATGTTGTCATCATTAGAATAGAAAACGTCAGAAAATTTTCCAATTACTGCATCAAGTTGAGCTTGTTGAGTTGTAGAGAGTCCTGTGGATTTAGGGATAAGTTTTGTTTCGGATGAAACTATATTAGGTGCAGCTTCCGGCAAGGTAACATCATCTAGTGAGGGTTGATGATGAGCGACGCAGTTGATACTAGGTTTTGAAGCATGAATACATTCGTACAAATGAAATGAAGTTGGAGTAGAAATACATAATGAACCATTAGGTTCATAAGTGCATCTAGCTTGAATCTGTTGCTGCCAATCGAATCCTAAAATAAGTTTAAATGGAAGCTGGGAGCAGATTCCAATTTTAGGCATCATATGTTCCACATTTCCAACAATTATATTTAAAGAAATCCAACCAATTGGCTTTATTTCATGGTCAACAACTTGGAACTGTCCATCAGTCCACGGGTGAATAACAATATCGTTTGGAACACAAGATTCTTGAATGACAGTAATGTCTGCACAAGGATCACAGAGAGCTTGAATCTCCGTATCATTATTAATTATAACAGGTATTAATGCACGCCTATTCGTTTCAGTTCTAATACAATTTATGGAATGATTATTTGCAGCTGTTGATCTTCCAGATGTCGAGTTGCGATTATTGTTGTTGCGGCGGGAATTTGAAGAGTTCAAACTGGTGGTTTCGACTAACGTGTTATTATTAGAACTAGTTGAACTGCTAGCAGACAGGAATTGAGAACTAGTTTGACTGTGAGAATTCTGATTTTGTCGTGACGTATTTCTTGGTTGAGCTATGGTTGAACCACGGGTAGGAGGTGGTAAACTACACATAAAAGAAGCATGGCCTTTAATTCCACATCTCCAACAAGTAATATCTCAAACGTCGTCAGTTATTGGATTGTATTTACGATGCTGATTATCATATGTATTAGAAGATCTAATTTGAGTTTTCGGAGAATGTTTCTTATGCTCTTGTTTTGCACTACGAATAGCATCAAGTGCAGTTGCCCTATCAATTAATTCTTCAACCGTATTAGAATTTTGAGTAGCTAATGCAATTTGCCATTTTTCTTCTGTTATATCACCTATGATCATAGAAATACGGTCAGGTTGGGGAATAGTAAAGGGAGCTTTTTCCAAAAGAGCATCTTTTGAATAAATATAATCGACTAAACTTTCATTATGTCTCAATTTTCGTTCACTTTGGTGAGCCAAAAATTCTTGCATTGTTATACGTCTTTTGAATCTTGAGGCGAGAGCATTTTTCCAAGTATTCCAATCATTTAAATTTTTTCCTGTTGTTAATTGCCAATTTTTAGCAGATCCCGAGAGAAGTGAAATAGCATTTGTTAATTTTAATTCGTCGGACCAGTTAGCTAAAGCTGAAATTCTTTCCACCTCATTTAACCATTCGAGGGCATTTTCAATTATGTCTCCCTTAAATATTTGAATTGAATTTGCAGTGTCATTTGTAGATGTGATTTGAATCACATTCGGAGTTATTTGCCTTTCTAAAAATTTTTTTTGCGTTTCCATCAATGTGGAAAAAATAGCTGCGATATTCGGATCTATTTGAGAAGGAGGTGTAGGAATTGCTGCTTGTGTAGAAGAATTACTTAAAAGTTCTACTTGTTTTCGCAAAGACTCAATTTCTGTCAATAATTGTGCATTATCAGAAAATGTCTCCTCTTCATTAAAAAATTTCATGCGACAAGCATTTAATTCATCCAAAGTTCCATCATTTTTTCTTTTTTTATTATCCTCAACAATACGCGAGATTAAATCATTTTTATTTCCTGTTTGCAAAAGATTTCTGAAACGCAATTCTTTTTTCAGTTGAGTCATCGTTAAACTTTGTAGCGGATGCGCTTCTAAAGAATTAAAAATAATATCATCACTTGTTGACATTTTTTTTTTTTTTTTTTTGCTCAGGGATTCTAGACAAAATAAAGAATTGGGCGAAAATGGATTGGCGCAGTCTTGTGTAAGAAGCAAACGCGAAGTAATTTAATTCTTCGGAATAAGTAATATTCGTAAAAAGGTTATCAGAATATTCGTACTTATTTTTCTTTTGATAAGGAGTCTATTGATACTTTAAAGAAATTCACTTACTATGCGGGAAGTTGTCGTTGTTTGGAGATCATTCAGGCAAAAACAATCTTGGCGAGATTCTAATCCTTGGCGAGGAAGTCTGATGATTCCAGTTAGGCTTAGCAAATGCGTAAAATTTTCAAAAGTATTTAAAGGTTTAACTTTGAAAAGGTTCTTTAGATTCCGACTACGCCATATAAGGTTGAATTAAGAATCAACTTGTTAATAATTGAAAAGTAGTTTAGTAAAAATAAACATTTAATTAGAATAAAGATTATATGAGCGATACACGTCTTACTTCGGTTTTACATCTTACTCCATTACATATTGATGCCAATATTCATTTACAAAATATATTAAGATGAATACAATTACGATTATTTAATCGATTCACTTTATGTGAACCTTACATGAATCAAGGATAGTTTTCGAATATTAAATAAAGAGCGATTAAGAGATTTTCAGTTTCAATGCTCACATCGGATAGATTTCATCTAAGGTAACTAAGTACATAAAATCTGAATTGGGCAATATTTATTTTTGAAATACAAAAGGTTGCATAATAGTACTACATCCATAATTTAGAAGATAAAACAAATTTTATATGTAAAACGTAAACGAATCATCATCAGTTTTGTAAAATAATAAGAAAAAGAGGAAGTAAAATAAACAATAACGACTCAAATATGAAAAAAAAAAATACAAAGCATCAATAATAACTAAAAAATACTATAAAAAATAAGAACAGAGAACAACAGAAAAAAAAACTTTTACATATGACAAGTGAAAACGCTTTAAATTAATGTTAATAAAAAAGCACTTTATAAATAATTATAAATATGTATAGCACAATAATAACAATAAGCATCACCAACTCAAAATTTTCAAACTTAAATTCAATAAAAATCCACAGGAATGTAAGTTGCATAATATTCTCCTAGTAAGCAATGAAATAAATCTAAGCCTATGCACAAACATAATTAAATACGGTTTACAAAAAAACAGTAAAAATTTAAATAAAAGCATTAAAACAAGTTTATTTTAATTGAATTAATTGAACAATCAAAAATTCCACGCAACTCATCGATTTACAGGTGGTTATCAAAATAATGGAAAAACACCTTCTATTTTTAAAGAATCTTTTATTAGTATGGTGTAGGACCGCCATTGACATGTAATACAGTTTTGATTAGCCTAGGAATCAATTCATGCACGTATTGAATAGTGTTTAGAGGAATATTGTACCATTCTTCCTGGATATATTGTGAAAGTTCTGGGACAGATGCAGATGGAGGATGCCGATTCCTTATTGAAAGCTCTAAAATAGACTATAACGGTTTAATTACATTGAGGTCGAATGATTGTGCGGGCTAAGGCAGATGTTTCACTTCATCCACATGTTCATCAAACCACGATTGGACAAGTCTCGCTTCAGGGATAGAAGCATTATCATCCTGGAAAATTCTATCACTTGCAGAAAACAAATTTTTCATCATAGTATGCATCTGGTCAGATAACATTTCTCTATACTTCTCCACAGTGATCCTTCCTTTCAGCGTTTCCTTTTTCTGCTCCAGCAGAAAACCACAACATGGCTGCTCATATCATGATAAATCCATCTCCATATTTGACAGTTGAAAGGAGACAATCACGATCACATGCTTGTGCAGGTGCCCTCTAAACGCGCACCCGTCATGTTGTAGGAAAAACGTGTGAAACATGATTCGTCTGATCATATTACTTTCTTCCACTTATCAATCAATTAGGTTTTGTGAGTGTGACACCACTGTAGATGACGTTTATAATTAACATCCGTGACAAGTGACTTGGGAATTGCTTCTCTGCCATAAATGTTATGTTTATGAAGCTGCCTTCTAACTGTAATCACTGACACTGGAGAATCCAAATGGGTATTGAGCTCTGCTGTCACATTTGCTGCAGTTCGCTTTTTAAACGTTACAATCCGCTTCAATACTCGTCGGTCTCTTTCACTGGGCTTCTCTTTCCGCCCACTATTTTCCCCTCAGGGGCTCACCTACTATAGGTGAGTACGGGTGTCCCAATCCCGAGGTACCCAGGGATCTTTACTCCCTTTAGGTTTACTCTCTTCTGCGCCTTCTGCTGTCACCTTTTTTTCTTTCCCTCGAGGGTAGGCGAGGGAGCTCTCCATGAGAAGCTGTCGCCGCTCTGTTTGCTTCCTGCTTCTCATGGACAGCAAATACCCCCACGTGTTTGCCGTGCGTGGCGACCCATTAGACGGGTGGTGCACTGTGGTCCCCGGTGTATCAATCGGCTTGTACCTAGTCACCTGAGTGGCTAGTCTGCTAGGGATCAAGCGAAGGGGTTACTCCTTGGGCTTGGCGTTAAGGGTGGTCACTGTCCCCGGGGGTAACTCCGAGCGTATAGGTTCTGGCTAGCACTAAGGTGTATGCCGAGGCTGGAAACTACCAGAGCCGGTAATTGCCTTCCCTTGTTGGGCTCCGTGGTGGGCGGTGCCGTCGGGCCTGAATTTTATTTAATATCGTATGGGCTCCTCCAAAAAATCTCCCTTCAGTGGGCATAAAAATAACTTCAAATGCATTACCAATGTTCATCAATTCGATTCATTTTTCATTATAAAACGCATATCAGAAAAAAATGAAACATTTAATTCTGTCTCCCCATTTCTTGTACAGAAAGCTATCTCAGCAACTGTTGGCGAAGTGTCCTCTATCAGAAAGATGCGTTCAGGTGATTTGCTGGTGGAAGTTTGCACGAAAAAGCAGGCCCAGCAAATCATTAAAATGAAAGCTTTGGCAACGTTCCCTGTAACAATCACCCCTCACAATTCATTGAATTATACCAAGGGTGTGATTACATGCGGAGAACTGTTCAATGTTCCTATAGAGGAAATAACTCACGAACTGAAACCGCAAGGTGTAACGCACGTGCGCCAAATTACCATTCGGCGAGATGAGCAAATTTTACCAACGAAACACTTTATTTTAACTTTCCATGCTACAAAATTACCTGAATGCATATATGCGGGGTATATAAGATTGCCAGTTCGGCAATACATACCTAATCCTTTAAGATGCTTTCAGTGTCATCGTTTTGGACATTCCAAAATTAACTGTCGTGGAACACTCACTTGCGCACGCTGTTCTGAGAAAGGACACGACGGCCAGCAGTGCAAGGCGCAAGAAAAGTGCGTAAATTGCAGTGGTTGTCATGCCTCATATTCTAAATCATGTGAACGCTGGCAGCTAGAAAAGCAAATTACAAGTCTTAAATTTAAAGAGGACATATCTTATCCTGAAGCCAGACGGAAAATTTTGGCATCAACACCGAAACCTGGTGTGAGCTATGCATCCGTTGTGCAAAAGAATTTTTGTAAGAACTGTAGTTGCTCAAACTGCACAAAAACAGTCATTAAAGCAAAAACCCAGGAAAAGATTTCCGATTCTGACACTGAGGTATCTTTGACTAGTACTCCTGAAGAGAGTAAAGCTGTAGCTAATAAACCAAAACCAAAATCAAATAAAGCTCTAAAGCTAAGGCTCTCCAAACGTGGCCTGGTCTCCAAGGATTTGTCTACTAAAATAAAAAAAGCAACTTTACGAAGTTCCGTAGCTCTGGGACTTGCGAACAAAGGTGTTGCTCATAAAGACTTAACGTCTATTTTTGGCGGCGCACCGAAAAATCCAGAAATTATCTCACTTCACCCATCTGAGGAGGATGAATTTGAAATGAGTTGCGATACTACGCAACCTCCAAACATTGTCCCCAGAACTTCTCTTGTTAAAAGGCTTCCTTAATGGGTACTTTCCTCTCTTGGAATTGTCGCGGCATTAGGTCCAAAATTTCTGACATCAAATCTATTTTAAACAATTTTCATCCCATCTGCTTCGGTGTTCAAGAAACCTTCTTGACACCTAACATCCCTATCAAAATTCGAGGCTATAACTGTATTCGGAAAGATACAGACACAGAATCTCGAGCTTCTGGTGGTGTCTGTGTCTTTACTTCAAATTTATATCCGAGCACATCTCTTCAATTAGATACTTCTCTGCAGGCTGTGGCTGTGCAAGTTCACGTACGAACTTTGGTCACAGTCTGCTCCATTTACTTACCGCCTCATGATGTTATTCGTCAACATGATCTTGACGACCTAGTGGACCAGCTTCCTTCGCCTTTCATTTTATTTGGTGACTTCAACGGACATAGCACTTTGTGGGGTTCTGATTGTACAAACTCTCGTGGGCGGCAGATAGAACAATTTATTTCCAATAACTGTCTCTGCCTGCTCAATAATGAGGAAAAAACATATTTCCATGAGCCTACACGTAGCTTTCATAGTCTTGATCTAGCCATATGCTCTCCTGAACTTCTGCCTTTGATAAATTTTCAAGTTTGTGAGGAATTATATAATAGTGACCACTTCCCTATTATTGTTTCCCATATTGACAGAGGAAATTCTGTTCTTCGCACTCCACATTTCCTATTTGATCGGGGAGATTGGGATGCATTCTCACAATTGGCAGTTATCACTGAGGACATGGTTAGTGGTGTAGACGTTTCCGAAGCTTTACAACATGTCACCGATGTTATAATGAACGCCGCTAATAGGAGTATCCCAAAAAGTTCACCACGTCTAAGGCGATTTCGTAAACCATGGTGGAATGATGCATGTCGCGACAGTTATAAAAAACAGAAAAAGTGTTGGAACATGTTCAGGAGGTACCCAACGACGGAAAACCTTCTTGCTTTTAAACGTGCCAAAGCCTATGCTCGGCGCATTCGTCGCCGTAGTCAGAGGGAATCTTGGAAGTCCTTTGTTTCCTCTATCACACCCTGTATTTCCAGTAAGATTTTGTGGAAAAAAGTCAATGCCGCAAATGGTATTTATCGGGAATCGTACTTTCCTGTATTAAAAATTGGAAATGTAACGTATTCTGACCCATTAGACATAGCTAATATTCTCGGCAAAGCTTTTGAACAAGTTTCCGCAATTGAATCTTACAACCCTGATTTTCAAGCAATTAAGAAACGTGCGGAACGTCTGCCCTTGCGGTTCCACGACAGGAATACTTTCCCGTATAACTCTGAATTTCAGATGTTTGAGCTAGAAACGGCATTGTCTCAAGCCCATGATACCAGTCCAGGGCCAGATGGAATCACTTATAACATGCTTCGCCATTTGAATTCCATTTCCCTTTTCAATCTGTTGATATTATTTAACAGAATATGGACTGAGCAGAAGTACCCTTCACAATGGCACGAAGCTATTGTGATTCCAATCCTAAAACCTGGCAAAACTCCTGAAAACCCTCTGCACTACAGGCCAATTGCTTTAACCAGTTGCGTGTGCAAAACTCTAGAACGCATGGTGAATGCCCGCCTCATCTATGAATTAGAGAAACAAAGAATCCTTTCCCCGTTGCAAAGCGGTTTCCGTAGAGGTCGTTCTACCTTTGATAACCTCATTCTTTTGGAAACCCAAATACGCAACGCATTTGTAAGGAGTAATCACCTAGTCTCTATTTTCTTTGATATCGAAAAGGCATACGACCATGCATGGCGCTATGGCATACTTTCTACTCTTTATAAATATGGTTTTAGAGGACATTTGCCTATATTTTTATCTAAATTTTTATCATATCGTACGTTTCGAGTTCGTGTCGCGAATTTCTATTCTGATGCTTTTATCCAAGCTGAGGGTGTTCCTCAGGGAAGTGTCCTTAGTGTCACGCTTTTTATAGTTCATATAAGCCAAATTTTGAATCATTTGCCACAATCTGTTCATGGAAGCCTATATGTTGATGACCTGCAGATATCATGTCAAGGAAGCAATATGAGTCTCATTGAGCGACAGCTACAAAATGCTGTTAATAAACTGGTAATTTGGTGCAACAATAACGGGCACACAATTTCTCCGGATAAGAGTAGATGCGTACACTTTTGCCGGAAGAGAATTATGCATTTAGATCCTGTTATACACATACAAAATATACCTATTCCAGTTGTGGATGAAATACGGTTTTTGGGAGTGATTTTCGATCGTAGACTTACTTTCCTTCCGCATGTTCTTCAACTGCGAAAGAAGTGCGAGAAGGCCTTGAATATTTTGAAGGTACTCTCCAGAACATCTTGGGGTGCCGATCGAACCTCCTTACTCCGTATATATGAAGCAATCATACTTTCCCGCATAGACTATGGGTGTATGGTATATGGTTCTGCTCGAGATTCCGTTTTGCGGCGACTGGATACTGTGCACCACTCTGCTTTGCGAATCTGCTCGGGAGCATTTCGCACTTCTCCAGTTGAAAGCCTACACATTATTTGTCACCAATTACCCCTTAACTTAAGACGTAAAAAATTGTCCGCTTTTTATCATTTTCGAACTATATCTCTACCAGGACATCCCGTATCTGAAATTACACTTCCAGTTGGTCTCCGCAGATTGTATGATGCCCGTCCATCTCATATTCCCCCGTTCTGTGAGCGAGCCAAAATTCTTGTGCATGACTCGAATCTTGATAATATCATTATTAAATCAGCTGATATGCTATGCTTTCCGCCCTGGGACACTCCACAATTTTCCTTTTTAAATCCCTTTCTTGGATTTGATAAATTATCAACAGCTCCGATTATTTTCCTACAGCTTTATCTCTACCATCGCAATCGGTTCTCTTCATTTATACCAATTTTCACGGATGGCTCAAAATCAGATGACCATGTTGGTTGTGGAATCGTATTTCCATATGATACACTGAGCTACCGTCTTCATAATTGTTGCTCAGTATTTACAGCTGAGTTGATGGGTATTTTCTGTGCTGTAGAGAAAATTTCACTTTCTCCTCATCGAAAATTCATTATTTATACCGATAGCATGAGTGCGTTGGAAGCACTTTCTCATTATCATAATCGGATGCACCCGATAGCTAAACAAATTTTATTCACCTTGCAACTTTTGCAAAAGAAGGAATTTCAAGTCAATTTTTGCTGGATCCCTAGTCACATTGGCATTTCTGGAAACGAAATGGCAGATTCAGCGGCAAAATCAGCAACGAATATTTTGTCTCAGGGACTTCCTTATTGTGATATCAAGAAATTCTTCGCGAAACACATTTTCTCTAATTGGCAATTAATGTGGGACCTGCGAACACAAAATAAACTGCATTCCATCAAACCAACTATTGGATTGTGGTCTGTTCTCCCAATACGCGAGACTGATGTAAAATTGACTCGTCTCCGCATAGGTCATACGCGTTATACACACCGCCATCTCATTTTTGGCGAGACGGTGCCAAAGTGCCCAACATGTTATGTGGATTTTACTGTAAATCATATTTTAATTGAATGCCCCGCTTTTAAACAAAATCGTGTTCAGTTTTTTAAAACATCGTCATTAACCTTGCAGGACTTGGTGGGTGAGAGATACCACCCGAACGTTTTCAAGTTTTTAAAATCTATTAATTTTTATATTTGCATTTAATATTGTGAACAATAATTTTATCATTTTGGTCATTAGTTTCAAATCATTCATTCAAACAAGTCTATCTTATAATATTGCATTATTATATTATACATATTTTTATTTCTATCTGCTTTTATATTTTTACTAATGTATTATAACAACCATATTTTAATGTTTTACTTCTATTTTTTACCATTTGCTTGGCGCAGCATAGCCAAATATGGCTCTTGCGCCAATAAACAACAACCAACCAACCAACCAACCAACCGCCCAC
Source organism: Argiope aurantia (assembly GCA_026543865.1). NCBI lineage: Eukaryota > Metazoa > Arthropoda > Arachnida > Araneae > Araneidae > Argiope > Argiope aurantia. The sequence goes on along the minus strand of JAPMOR010024891.1, from coordinate 182,956 downwards.
TATTTTGCTTTGCCGAGTTTGCCTTGCCGCGCTGTGTGTATGATGTTATGATTTTAGAAGCCGTACCTCTAGACACGCCTGTAATTTGGGATGTTTCGGTCTCGCTTCAGCTAGATGGGCTCCTACAGTTTGGCTTCTTTGAAAATCTTAGAGTTCCGACATTTTACGCTTTTGAAAAAAATCCAAAAATTACAGAACTATAACAGAGCTAAACCATACTACCAGAATATATACATTATTATTTATAAAAAAAACTGGTGGCTATTATTATATTTTAATACTTACGAAGCACATTCAAAAATTTCACTTTTATTCACAGGTGTTTCCATTATTTTGATAACCACATGTAAATACAGCATGAGACTATAGCAAAAGATACAAAAGGATGATGTAAAATTTCAAACTAATCGAAATATACTTACATAATATTCCAAACAGGTAAAAAAAGTGCATACCTGGTGTAATAAGGAATAGCAATCAGATTGTTGTTATCTAAATTCGAAAAGAATTAAAACAGCAATTAAATTAACTTAACCGAAGCGTATACACCATGCTCCACTTGGCTCAAATAAATATATAAATTAATTTTTTTAAATATCATATTCCTCTAGAGATAATTTTTTCTTCACTTTTAAAGAGAAATCTTAATCCCTTGTCTACCGCGGGCGTATATATACGTCTCCCTAAGTCAATGTGTTAACTGCCCCTGGCGCATATATACGTCTCGCAACTATATACGTATATATGTACGTGGCATTTGGGGCCGAATCTCGCTAGTTATTCTAGGCAGGTAAGGGGTTAATATTCAATTTTGGACAATTATCTATTCCCATTCGCACTTAGAAATTATAAAAATGTAGCTAAACAGTTTTCAAATTCATAATCGCACCTTTTATAAAAAAAAAATTACCATCAGTTATGTTTTGCTTTTATTTCATATCAAATTATTGTTTTCCAACAAAATTATTTTTAGAAAACTAGCGTCACTACCAAATCAACAATATTTTCCAATTCAAAGTTTTATATTCTTATCAAAGGATTAAAAAGGAAATTTTTCTAGTTTTATTATTAATAAATGTTAAATGTTTTCAGTTTAAGGATGAAACACGTTGGTTTTATATATAAATAGGCTTGTAACAATGTTTTAATTATCGCAATTTTGATATTACATAACTTGAAATACTTAATATTTCAAGTTAACTGTTCTAAACTACTAATGTAGCAATAATTAAATTTGGTTTCATTCAGATACGAAGGATTTACATTTGTTTTAGTGTTAGCTACTATTTACAGAATAATACACTTCAATAAAGAAACTATCAATGAAAATAATTCTTAAAAATGCTTAATGCAATGAAATATTTAATGTTCTTATATGTAATGTAAAGATATCTTTGACGAGTTAATTTCACTGAAACATTTAGTATTTCCATAATTAAATTATTTTTATGATAGCTCTGATTAATTCTTAAAATCTGGAAGTTGAAAGAGCCTACTCAACTTCAAGCTCAAAAACATCGAAACTATTTTCTAACTCATCGAAACGTAACGTAACATCGAAAATATTTTCTTAGACATTTACAAGTGTTGAAGGAGGTGAAAAAAATACGGTATGCATGTGTACAGCCATACCAACGAATAGTTTGATGTTCATTGGTATGAGAAGTAAAGTTCAAATGATATGATTCTAGTGTCAACTAATTTTCCTATCTACAACTATTCTACGATTTAGCTTCAAACATATTTTAAAATAGACAACATTGAAAATATTTTTTGTGACTAAAACCGACATTTTATGGAAGTTATTTTTCAAAATAATTTTAGAATATGTCATCAAGAAGATGAAATGAATTATTAAGGCATCTGAAATATTCAATAAAAAAGTTTTAAAAGAATGAGTATCCCAACTATTCATCAATATTATCCAAATATGACCAACCCAAACTAACATAGATGAGCCAAAGGGATTTAAAACTGAATTTAAGCGAGAAGTTCGCTTTAAAAATAAAATCCAGAATGTTCGAAATTTCGAAATTTACATTTGGCGAAAGATGCTGTTTGAAAACGAAAGAAGAAATGAATTGTGAAACTTAAAATTATATCAACAACTAACATTCTCATTCATAATCTTATTCGAGTTCAGAAATCTAGAAATACCAGAATGCATCCATTTCACTTTCAGAGATAAGAACTACTTCCTCGTAAAAACGTAATGAAAGACGCGTTCTTAAGGGGTTGGTATACAAACGAGGATCCCACTTAAATGATAGCTATTATGCTGATATATTCTCAGAAAGTTCTCAATAAACCTCCCTGTCTCCCAAAAGTCATATGGAAGGGGAAGGAGTATCTAATGACAAAAGGTATATTTGGGATATTCAATCAATCATCTTTTACGGAAATGAAAGAAATTATCCAGGTGTCTCGGGTACCCGTCATAGTTCCGTTGAACGGATGTTTGGGACTTTTCAGTACTGATAAGTTAACGCCATATATCTTTAAATGCACTAGCACTCCTAACTGGACATTATGTCAGTTAATTGTGATTGCTATTTTCAAATTATTTGTATTTATGAACAGAAACATTAATTTTCAAAAGAGATCGTGTTAACTGTATCTCACTCAAAAACAATGCCTCTGTAAGTTATCGTCAAATACATTTTTAAAGAAATATAGTTTCTATAGAAGGCACTACAGATTGGCATTACAGATTCAAAGACACTACAGATTGGCATTACAGATTCAAAGACACTACAGATTGAATAACTGACAAAAAAATTAATGAGCACCATTGAGTATTTCATCCATGGCAGCATAAAATAATCAAAGTTGGAAATAATTTTATTATTCTTATAAAAAACCAGCATTTATGTCAGTTATTGAGACTACAATAAAGAAAAAAAATAAATTCAGCTACTATCAGAGCAACATTAGAAATTACAGTTTTCAAATAATTCATTCGAAAGAGAAAAATCATTGACGATAACAATTCAGATTCATGCATCATTGTTTTCTAATCGATGAAATAAATTTCAACAAAAATTATCTGTTGTTTTACAAAACTTCGTCGACAAATTCGTACAAAGAATTGACTATAAGAATACATTTTATACTACATCGATTTTTCAAAGGCACTAAGAATCCGGAAAGATAAAAGAGGATTGAAAAAAATCTAATGAAATGTTGCTGACACAAAAAAAGAAAATCGGACTTTATAACAAAATTGATTGTGTGTCTAAAATATCAGGAGAAGGAAGTTTTTATGTCGCATTTAATTTTAAAATGTAATACCGGCTCGAAACAAAAGGTAATGTAAATGGCTTGTGAGGAAAATAAATCGAAGAAATGAAAAAAGTATTTTAAAATAAAATATGTTGTTATGTTTTGAATCTCTTACAAGTGCCCTAATGAAAAACAATTTTAAGTCATTTCAAACTTTAATTAAATTTTTTCGTATAAAGAATAATTAAATCGCTTTAAATCAAACCTTTATTATTTAATATGGGAAATAATTTTAATTCTGAAAGATGTTTGTTTCGTTTTTTCTTACTGAAAGAAAGTATATGATATTAATTCAAAAATTAATTCTGAGAGAATAAGTACTTCTAGTAGTGCCAAAATATTCAATCGATATACTAAATTTTTATCACAAAAATGTTCACATTGGTGCATATTTTAAAATTTGCCAAATTTGCATGTATAAATTTTTTGTCGACTAGTTTTAAAATTATTTTAGTTACTTCTACAATATTTTGAGTGTAATGTTTGAAGAATTGTTAAGACACAATATGATTTTCGAGAAGAAAGCATCTCTTAGTATCGAATTATATAATTCATAGAAGACAGCAGGCAGACGGAGAACCTTGATTATGGTGCAATTTATTTTGAACTCTATGGAGAGAATAGATTCTGAAATACACTGCATTTATCAAGAAGAAGTGACCATTTAAGCAGTATTGTTAGCTCTTCTGTGTGGAGTGTGGCAGTATACTCGTCTGTATGGAGAAGCTTGTTTCTTAATGTCATATTTTTAATGTCTATCTATTTTTAAATTATCCCTATTTAATAGCTATTAAAATTTTATTTAATCCAGCTTGTTATATGTTACCTGAAGATTTATATTTCAACAATTAATTGGAATTTAATTCAATAATAGCGCGGCTCTTTTTCACTTTTATAAAATATGCTTTAAACTGTACAGAATTTATAAAAATATACAATCTATACGACATTCAGTTGTAGCTTGTTTCATCTCAGATCTAAGAGAGATCTTCTTTTTCTAAAGATGCAATATGCCAAAAATTTATCCAAAAGAGAAACATTTCAGTGCGGTTTTCAGAACAATTCAGTTTCAGGAATCATAAGATTCAGTGTGTGCGTGTCTGTCTATCTTTTCTTTCCTTGTATGTACAACAAGCTTTGAAGAAATAGTCATGAAGTTATTTTTCTTCATACGTTTACATAGACAATTTTCATTCTTCACATTTTTAAGGATATAATAATAATATTTTATATTATTAAGATTATTTGTATAAGCCATGAGAAGAGCAACATGCCACATAGAAAGAAAAAAAGAAGGAAAAAGCGAGCGTGAGAAAGTATTATAATTTTATTGAGTTTTAGAAAAGAATTTGTTCAATATATGTTTTCGATTCTATGGGAAAAATAATAAACCGCGCATCTCAGAAGCTAAACTTTTAATGAAGTCGGAGTACGAGTGATTAGATATTTGTTTTTAGAGCATATATTAATTATAAATTATTAGATTATTTATAAATATTTGGATTAATATAATGTCGAGGAGACAAAAAAACAACTTTTCCTAACTATCCATAAAAAGTTCTTGTTTTACGAGGGAAAAAATAGATTGGAGCATTGGTTAATGCTAAACATGGTATTTTTGGTATTGTTGAGTGTGTCTGGCAACTTTCCTTATGCTGCCAACAATGCTTATTTTCTGTCAAGAGGAAGTGCACTCCAAGCTTATTGATGATCCGCCGTTAGTTTATTTTACTTAATTCTCCCCTTCTTTATGGAAAATGGCAGAAATTTTTATGAATTGTATTTTTCTGACGTTTATATAATTTTCAATGCCATCAAATGGAAAACTGGAGTTTACTTGAGTTTAGAAAGCTATACCAACCATATGAAGAACTTCATTCTGATCAATATAACATAGCTTGCATAGTTGTATTGATTGTTGCATTGTTCCTATGCGATGCAGCCTCTGGACAAAAATTCCATAAGCAATTTGGATTCCAATAAGCAAAAATTTTGGATAAAAATTCCAATAAGCAAATTTGGACAGAAATATAGAATTTTATTTCTATCGTTTCATCCCCAAAATATACGTTTATATTAAACTAGAATAGTGTAATATGATATATTGTTCAATAAAATTAATATTTCAAAGGTCTATAGAAAAAAAGCATATTTTAATTACTTTCCACAAAATGATATTGTTATTAGATGTAAATATCTTTGAAATGTTTCAGGCGGCTTAATTTTCGTAAGAAATTAAATGGAATTGATAATAAAGATTTCGATTAAACATTAAAAGAAAATAGTGTATGCATTTTAAATTTCGAGTTTTTTTTAGATAGTTAAAGTCAATTTTAGTTCTAAAAAAATAAAATTTTTATGAAAATCTAGTAAGTGGGCATAAAAGTACTTCTAAAATATTAGCATTTGATTGTAATTGCAAATTCATACACAGTTTTATACCAAATAAGTTTATATTGAGTAATAAAAAAAATGATATAAGTAATAAAAAAATGATATATGTTTAATTTTTTTACATAAAATTTCATTTTAAACTATTTTTAAAAAGAAATTTGACCTATTTATATATTAATGCATATGCATAAAAAATTTCATAACTCTAAATGAATTATTCGCAAAAATGCCTAATAGAATCCACCGTCCCCTTAAAGCAATAGGTAGGCAAGTTGCAGTAAATATGCTACTTAATAGAAACATCTTCTCTAGAAACATCATCTAGTTTGCTCCTTCAGACAGACCTGTTTCTTTAGATACAACTGTAATTTAGTAAGTAATCTATTTTCTGAAGCAAACTTGATTGCATTAGGGAACAGACCTCTAAAAACAACTTTGTTCCAGAATAGGACCCCCAGTAAGAAATCTGACCGTTAGTTACTCTAAGACTCTGATGAGAGATGAAACTCTCTTTCTATGTTTTCTAAAGAATTTCTAGTTAAATTTGATCTCTTTAACAAACCGAGAATTCCCTACCATTCCCAAATGAGCTCTGCTCTTCTGAAACTTTGAAATCGAAAGTTTTTATGTGTTGCAAGGTGGTCACGTCTTCAGCGTCAGCTGTGACAGCAACAATAAAACAAGCAAATTATAAAAGAAAAAAAAACTGTCATTTAAAAAGCTTCATCATGTACAATGGAATTTAATATCAGTTAAAAGAAAAAAAAGTATGAAAAATTCTATTAGTAAGGAGAAAAAAGACTGGAAAGAAAACTTGTTGTGACTTAATGAAACAAAAAAAAAGATTATCTCAAAATAAACCAACTTAAAAGAGAAACCTATTAAAAACCATCCAAACAATCCTTGATTAATGATTCTTCCAATGAAGTTAATAAAAACATTTTTTGATTATAATAATGGAACTGATGTTTTGTATTATAATAATGTATCTTTCTAATTCAAAGAAAGAGAAAAAGTGAATTCAATAGGGAAAGGGATTTGGCTGGGCCCACGAAAGTGGAAGCGATGAGTATGCAGCTTGCGTTTCTTTAAAAAAATAATGTTCATGCATTTTTTTTATAAAATAAAATTGGCAATAACAGTCCAAATGAAATTCCAGCTTTCCTAACTCTCTATCAAATTAATGTGTGAACTTCGCCTTACCACAGAAGTAGATCCCACCGGGAGAATCTAAGATATGGGGATGAAAAGCATTTGGTATAGGGGCTGATTTCCTGCTTCCCTTCTAAGTAAAGCAAAGCTCTTCAAGTCGCAAGTTCACTTTCCTCCATTCCGATGACAGCACATACCTACAACGAAAGGAGCTATACCACGACCTGTGATTCCCATTAGAATTCCAACTAATTCTTGCCTCAGTACTGCCGTGATGAGTATCAGTGAATTATTCTGAATGTTTATACAGAGCTGGGATAGATCATTTTACGATTTCTTTAGAAGTGGATGTAAGACTGGATGATTAGATTTGTAATATTTAAAAAAAATTCATTCATGAAGATGAAGTACAAATCATGAGATTAAAATGTATTGTAACATTTTAATGAAATTGGACATTCTCAAAGTATGGAAGTTTTGTTGAAACAGGTCTTCAAATCTTAGTAAACTCACATTGCGTAACTTTTCTCAACATAATGCACAGATACTTACTGACGGTAAAACTATAAAATGCAACACTATTTATTTACAACTTTATGAATCAAAAGTCATTTTGCCGATTTATCTGGCAAACACCAGCCTCTTATGGTTCTCAGTGTCCATTGTATTCTCTCCTCTCATAATGAAATCTTTTCTTAATAAAAAAAGGATGATGATAACTGAATTTCTTTTATTTCTCATTATTTCGTAAATGAATCAATAGGCTCTGAATCAATGTTAAAACACAAGTTTAAAGTAGATATGCAGAATTTTGTATTTGATGCGCTTAATGCAGTTCCTGGCATATTCTGAAATTATTTTTCTTAGTCCATCCCAGTGATTTCGAGGGGATATTAGATTAAAAATTCCCTCACTACGGTAAATACATCATTGTACTTGTTTACTTTCAAAAGTTCCGGACAATTATTTCAATTTCTTAGAAATTTAGTCAGAATCTGCAACAAATTCCTTTTTGCATCTTTACCCTTTATTATTACCATCATCTTCATGATTATGTGTTTTTAAAAGGCATTTAAAATCAGTTTATTTAAATGCAAGGCATGCAATTTAAACAAATAGGCTTGGAAAAGTGAAAACAGTAAAAGATATTAAATGCTTCATTAATTATTTATTTAAAAAGATTATCAAATCCTCATTAAATAAACTTGTCTTAACTGAATCAATATATAAACTCCAATATTTGCTGTGCTTTTTATAAGGTATAAATTTAAAACGTTAAACACTAAATCATTGGAAGTGGTCTCACTGTAATTCTCTCGCATATATATTAGCTGACGTGTTATTAACCGCATGCCATTGACGAATAAAAGTTAGGAAAAGGGCATATTAGAATGCAGACTTCGTCGATTAATTGGCGGGTAGCTGCTAATGCTAGAAATATATATTTTGGACATTTTTTTAAACTTTTTTTTCCAACTTATTAAAACTGAAATTTGAAACAAAACTAAAATGATGATAATATAATTAATATAATCTCACATTAAATATAATATATGTGTTTTTGAATTTTCACGTTTACGAGCTTGTGAAAGTACAGAATGACAGACAGCCAAATCTTCACCAATTTAATTTCAATTTTAATTTGATACATATCCATACTTTAGATGTTAAATATGTGTACTAAATTTTATCTATCTAGCTCTTTTCATTTTATAACTGTCTATAAAAATATGTGATATGAAGATAAATTATTCCATTCGTTATAATAAGAAGCGTTAATGTTTACATTTTATAAAATAAAAAAATCTCACATTTTTGGATGATTGAATTTATATCAAAACCCAGAAAATTAGTTATTTACGCTAATTTATTTAATAAAAATATAATGTGCCGAGTGAATTTTAGCTAACGTTGTCATTGTCGACGGTAGAATTGGTAGAAACTTTAACCAAATAAATGCTACATGAAACTTCATATAAAATGTCGATAAAAAATTTAATCTATGCAAATCTAAAAAAAAATTATTTTCTTGAAGTTTTTTATGAAAAAGTTAAATGTAAAAATTCTTTAGATTCTTAAACATTATGAATTTGAAACAATTAATTTACGTCTGTTTTTGTAACTTACCTTTTAATTTACTATTAACAATTGTTAAATACTTGCATAAAAAGTAATGACATACTCTCTTGATATTAAGAGGGTAATTTTGTAATTAATTACGCTTTTTTGGAATGAAAAAAGATGTCACAGTATAAGCATGCATAATTTAGATGTCTGAAAATATGTGCAATAAAGTTGTTAAATGTTTCTGTTATTGCATGAGTTGACTTATTTTATTTTTTCCAAGATCGCTTCTGCAATCTGTATGATAAGTATGTATGAGATATTTCAAAGGTCTGACAATAAGTTCAATTGTGATATCATATGAGTTTATTAAATTTTCCTCAAATGATTACTCTTGAGACATTTATTCATTTGCTATACACCTGTGATATTGTTGGACTTGATACAGTTCCCATCAAATGTTTTAAATTCTCTTCTAATAAATACAAATGATATCTTCCTTTTCTTTACAGGATTCAATTTTCTAAAAAAATTAAAACTTTCATAAGGTCTTGGAAAAGATTATGCCTTAAGTTGTCAGATAAGTTTAATTTAGATGCCGAAATATTACAAAACATTTCTTGCGATTCTCATTAATTCATGAGATTAATGATTATCCTCATTTCCAGACATAATTAAAAAGACTAGACTAAGCTTTACCATAATTTTATAACGGACTTAATTGCTCTAAAATTATAGTAACCAGACATATAATTAGAACAATAACAATCAATTCAGCTTTATCTTGTTTACCATGATTGCATTATTAAATTAGTTCGAAAGTTTAGAAGGTTTTATCTGATAATTAATTTAATGGTTAAGATTATGCAAGTAATTTAGAGCAGGAAATTATTCTTAACCATATTAACTTCTTAAAATACTAAGCCTTTTAATTCAGGCATTGTAAGTGATATTGAAAGCAAATTACTTAATAATTATAAAATTGACAGATTGTAAAAGTTTCGTTCAAATAAATATGATTTTGTAAATATCTTTGTGATGCAATACAAATTTATTTTTCCATAAGAGAGTAGCTCATTTACTACACATATTTATTAAAAATATTGTATTATTTATTATATTTTTACAAATATTCCGTAATGTTCTTGAATTTCGAAGGATTGAAAGCCAAACTTTCCAGACACAAACCTTGTAAAGATGTCTAATTTAGTGACTGGTTATTGTATTAATGCCACAAATTCTAGCACCATACAAGAAAACAAACCTGTTTTCCTGAAGCATTGGTCTAATCGTAGATACTATTCCAGTGAATATCTCTAAAAATTATTGATATTTTGTTTGTCATATGTCCCCCTCCTCACACACTTCAGCTATTATTCCAAGGCTGCTCAGCTACTATTTCGTGGTAGCATTTATAGGCACCGCTTCCTCTATTTGGCGTAGACTCCACTTAAACTGAAATGTTGAAATAAGAATAAGAAGAAACTGAACAGAAGGAATTAAAATAATAATTGTGATTTCAATGATATGAAAGTATTGTTATGAATTCGTAATGCTGCTTTCTGGCGCAATTAGTTACATCACAAAATAAACAGTTTACCAATTAGCTCTGTTGGTTGTTCTACGGACGTTGGATCAATATCTAAAGACCTTGGTGACAGACTTGGCGAAAGTTTGACGAAGAATTAGATGTCTGGCGACCAAATGGGATATTTAAAAATCTTCAGGTATTTTAGAGACAGGTTCATTAAAACGGGATTTAAGGTGATTTTATAAGAAATTTCTTTGCCCTTTCCTGGGAACTATGAAAAGTCGTGGTACCCGAGTGGTTTTTATATTTGATATGAACTCAAATTATAGTTATGAATTCTCCTTCTGAGCGCTTTGTGCTGTTTATCGTTTGCTGCTGGCATTCTGCTGTTTTCTGCCAGATTTGTTATTGTGTACTTTTCACCTAAGTTTTGTTGCCTGTGTGTTCGTGCTTTTGTTTTAAATAAGGGGTCTCTGTTAGTTATCGGACCTGTTGGAAAGTATCACCATATATCTATTACAGATCCTTTACAGGAACCATTAATTTTATGGACATGGTGGAGAAAGTGCCGTAACAATATGATCGGCTTTTTCTTTACACGCCCCAGCTCTGCAAGATTTCACTGACCATCATGATTCGAAGTATAACATATAATATAACAACAATCAAAATTATCCTTTTTATAACAAAAGGGTGATAAAATATTATTTTAATTAAATAATTCGTTTAATTTCAATCATAAAATGATGAAAACTCTTTATTGTATCTTTGAGAATGTCGGCAGTTTTTCATTAACTAGTACAACTGATATAATCAGGATCCTATAAGTAACTATATAATTCGTAATTTTCTTCGAAAATGCATTTATTGACTCAAAAAATAAAATATAATTTTTCCTACTAACTAAATCACATTTCAAATTGGAATAATATGTTTATTTCTAAAGATTTAGAAATTAGAGCACTCTGTCTTTTAGTTCCGTTGTCAAATTTGCATGGAAATTAAATTTTTAATTAATAAATCTGTTAAAATTTTGAAAATTCAGTAACGTGAAATAAAAGTTGAATAGATATTGAAACAAATGATTCCCAATACTCATATGTAGAATTTGGTTTAAATAATCAACACATAAACATAAAACAATATAAACTTTTCACATAAATATCAAACAATTCAATTAATTTTTTAAGGAAATGTATGGAATATAACAAAATTAGGTCTTTATTACTTACTAAGTTTTAATGAAATATCTTTATTCTCTCAATTATACTTCATGCATTTGTAAGGCAAAGATTCTTTTAAAACATTGATTTAGTTCGTCCTGAAATATATAATTTATAAATATTAAAGATAGAAAGTTACATCCGAGGAGACAAAGCAGAACTTAAATTTGTAGTTCTTAGTATTAAAAATACTTTTTTCACTACAAGGAATATAGAACAAAGTAGTCATCAAAAAATATTTTTCATAATCCATTGAAACAAAAAAATATAAAATTTTTGAATTGTATCAGATTTTTTTTCAATGATATTAACTTAAATATTACATTAGGACATTTCAAATTATTTTAAAAAGTTATTTTAATATCTAATATTCACCAAATTAATGAGATTAAAATTATTTTTAATTTTGAATGAATTTATTTTTAACATTGATACAAATAAATGTAAGATTCAAAAAGCTTGCTTAAGCATTTATATAAAATCAAGAAAATTCCATATAAAAAAGAGAACTGTAAATTGCGAATAAAGTACTAGCATCTTTGAGAATTTTTTTTTTTTTGTTACAAGGATTATGAAAATTTTATCACATATCATGTTAAACAAGCTTTACATGCAAATTAAAAGAAGTTTTATCGCCCGAATAATTTTTATTTCGTTTCCAGCAGTTTGACACAAAACTGTGCACTGTTAAAAAAAAAGAGCGATATCTTAAAGTGGGTGTTTATTTTGAAACGAAAAAATTATACAAAAAATAAGTCTTCTGCAGCTTGGAAAGAGCATAAATATCGAATATTAAAGTCGCGAACATCAACAGAAATTAATATCAATATCTTTCAAATGAATTTTTTAAAACGGAATGTCTATATTATATATATATAATTCAAGAGTGAGTTCTTTGAAGATGAGTTAGAGCCCAGCTTGTTTATTTGAACTTTTAATACTCGAATAAATATGCCATACATATTAAAATATAATGAGTGATTAAATATGAAACATACACATTGTAATATTAAAATAATAATTTTCTTATTTATTGTTTCCTTCAAAGTAAACAATGTGTTTTCTCTTAATATTTTATTAAAAACTAGCCGCCTTTGGCGACCAGCCGGTTCGCCAGTATTACCGCTCGCTACAATTTTCAATTAAATATTTTAAATAACTAGTCTCAACAGATTCTCAAACAAAATATTTTTAATCTTCAAATTTTGATAGTCATACCAAACTTATACTGTTGTTCAGATCGTTTCGTTCAGTTTACTATATATATTTTGTTGTCATTTCCGGTAAAACTTCAACTTTAACTTAAGTGGAAATGATGAAATTGTAATTAATATAAAGATATTTTTTAATAAAACCAAACGTTTTATTTTATTTATCATCTTTATTGTTATTTATTTATTATTATTAAAATTGAATATGAGTATTGCAAACAGAATCGCTCGGTATTTAATTCTTATGTGAACTACAAAATATTTTTTATAATTTATGTAATATCTCAAACAATAATTCAACAAAAATATCTCAGATTCAGCATGAAATTCAGTTTTTAATTTTGCTTTCAAAAGGATTGAAATGAAATCAATAATAATATTTTGTTCCGGCCTATAAATATATTTCAAAAATTATGAAGTCTAAATTTAATGCAGTAAGGTATCATATTCTGAGAAATATTCTGAACACACCAAATTTTAAATAAATGAATGAATGTTTCTATTTTGCACTATCAACTAAGACTTATTTATGAAATTTTGAATGCTAAAAATTTAGAAAAACTCAACATTTTCATAATATTAGGCCAATTAACCTTGAGAAACCTGCGCGCTGATTTTGCGTATTTTCTTTGAAACGATCGATGGAAAATCTAAAATTTTCCTTTTTTTATTGAATAGTGATATTCAAATTTTCATTAATCAGTCAGCTTAAGTGATTGATTTAGTTGATTGGAAATTAACTCCTTTTATTTAAAATATTAGTGTTTCAAGAACATTTTGTTAATCGTGATTTCCACAGCAGAAGTTTTATGTAAAATCAAAAATTCGTTATTTATTAGAGCATTTATTGAATCAAGTTACATAAAATATAATCATTTTCCATTTAGACCATTTTAGCATATATGTGTCTTATTAAAGGTTTACAAATTAGCGGTGTGGCTATGATTTGAATGGATATCCTGTTCATATTAAACAAAACTTGCCTTAAAATAAAACTGATTTATTGGATTAATAATATAGAGAGTATAAAAGATCATAAAATAATTTTTCTTGAGTTTATTTTTTAGAAAAAATAATATTTCATATTTGTCTCATTTCCTACAGACACGTGCCGAAAATTATATTTTTGCCGATTTCATTTCCAAAAAGATTTAATTTATTTTTAATTGGAGCTTTAATCAATATGATGGCAACACTTTGAAAAAAGCTAATTTTTTTCCCATGAATGCGAAACGTGCTCGTGCAGCTTAAATTTTATTTTTGTTTTGTACAAAAAAAATTGCTGAAAAATATAGTTATTTATTTATTTAAAAATATTTATTTATTTAATTTATAAATAATTTAATTAAATAATTAATAATTTTAATTAAATATTTATTTAAAAATTCATTAAAAATAGAAATCTAATTTTAAGGTTAAAACATTGGTATCATTTAAAAGATAAATTTTTGATCTTTAATTTCATATAAAAATCTTTTTTGTGCGGTAATATTTTCGGAAGTTATAGCAGAAACAAACCAAAATTACGCTTAATTTTTAAATAAATAAAATTCTAAATAACGATTCGAAAAAATAACCCCCAGGTGCACATTCCCGGCCTCCAAGGTATACACGTCTCAAATTTGGTAGCTGTGGGTTGAATGGACTGACCTGTATAGCGCCAACACACACACACACACACATTGAGCTTTATTATAAGTATAGACAAGTTTAAACCGTCTTTGTCATAGCATTACATGTTTAGCAAACTGATTTGTTTGAATTCAAAACCTAATTTTTGTTTGACATTTTCAAACTATCTCTATCAATACACACATCTAAGTTACGAGTAAAAGAAGAAGAAATTTTTTCCTAAATTTGAAGAGCACTTTAATTAATTTAAAATGAAAAGAAAAAGCTAAGAGCAAGGGTATGTCATCTAGCTCTTATTCTTAAAGCACCTGAAAGGCTGAAAATAATAATTACGATCCAAATATCAAAACGCAAGGGGTCGCAGTTAATTCTTTTTGCAAAAGGATGAATCCCATTTGAACTTGAAAATAGGATTTTTTATAAAATACAGTAATACTCCAAAATATGCAGTACTGAAACTTGTGCATCTGGAACACGTGGTGGTATTTGTTGACAAGGCATAGCTCCAGCTACACGTGTTCGCAATGATGAAAAGGAAGTTGTGTTGTTTAGTTGTTGTTGGAAATGATTTTCTCGACGGTGGAAAAAGTATTTGTAGTTGAGCATTATTTCCGCTCATACAGAAGCGGTTGTGAAGGTGGACCGAGTTTGGAAAAAGCTGGCACAACAATTTCAAGAGAAGTTTAATAAGACGGTTTAATAAGTAATCTAGACATTTCTTCAGGATTTGAGAATGTTCTGTCGTGCAAATAACATTCAGATAAATAGACAGTGGTATCAACAGGACGGGGAGACCTGCCGTAGTGCTCGATTTCCTGATGCAGGAAATCTTTCCAGGGATCCACCAAGAACTATATCTTCATTACGTCAGAAACTTTTTACAGGAGTCTGCCGAAACTTTTATTTCAGGATATGTTTGAGAATCTGCGTGAACGATACGCACACTGTCTACAGCGAGTGCACATTTTGAACGCTTACAATACACATACCGTGGTAAATCAACACGTTAATAGTTTTTATGTATGTTAATTTCTTTTGAGGAAAAATAAACTCGCAGCTGACAATAATGTAATTTTGTTAATCTTATCATTTCAGTACTATGCAATTTTGTTCATCTTTTTATTTCAGTATTATATATTTTGTCCCATACTGTATTTGTCATTTTATTATATTATCCTTTTCATCACCAAAGCATGCATTCAAAATAGCAAAAAAAAGAATTAGAAAGAAAAATTATATGTATAATGTATTCGCTTTCATGTTCATTAATTATATTGTGTGTGCGTGGAAATATGTGTGTATGTGTGGATGCATACGTCCATGTTCTTTTCTGTACAAAATTGTAAAAAGCATATTATAAGTTTGTGTAAATTATTATATCAAATTAGTTGCTTAAGTAAAGGAATTTAAGGCTTTAATGTTTATTTTTGGGTTACTTCATTCGAAAATCACATTCTGCAAACGTAATTGAAATTAATATTTTTCTATTTATTATTTCAAACCGAATTAAGAAAAAGTAAATTCATTGAGAAAAAATATGAAAAACCTAAATGATTTTTTATCTAAACTCCAGAATAGTTTTTTGTAATAATGAACATCTATAATATTTGTATCTTTTTCCTTTTTGAATGAGTGAAATGTGTAATAGTCTGTAGTTTTATCTTCATCCATAGACTTACTTCCTTTGCTCTGTTTATTCAATTAATATGCCTTTTCTGGATTATTTACAAAATCTTTCTGGGTAGGAATTCATTCTGTTATATTTTACATCTTGATTGAATAAAAGTTTCAATATATATATATTTTAAAATCATCCAGTTCAAAAAATTATTGTAGTTTACACAATTTAGAACTAATCTACAACAACTCTCCTAGCCAATAATCTTAATTCTCTTAATCAAATTATGTTGATAATTGGTAAGAAAGTAATGGTAAAAAAGATAGAGCCAGCTGTAATTTTCCGATATTTATTGAATATTATCATTATATGTTAAATAATTTGGGGAGTTAAATATTTAGCAGGAAGAAACTATTTTTTAGTAAAGGTTTAGAATTTGTTTTAAAGTTTTATAATTTAATCATTTTTTTAAATATTTGTACAGACTGAAAATTGGGAAACAAAAACATGGCCTCTCAGTTTTTATGTTATTTAAAAACTTTTATTTATTCCGAATAAGTTATTAGATGTTGCAAAAAAAAAATTCCCAACGGTTAGAATTCAGCTAAAAAAATATAAGGTTTTATTAAAAAATTTTAAATTGTTCATGTTAATGTTATTAAAGAATACAAGGTTATTTATTTTAGCCATATATTTTTATAGTTAAATTTGTATCATTCTTTTGATAAAACAATCTTTGTTCTTCGTTGCTATAATGTGTTACTTTATTTCTATTATTTTTGTAGTAAATAATAAATTATTAATGTTATTTTTGTTTCAGGCTGAAAGCATTTTTGATGAAAAAATCATAATATTTTCTCTATCATGGGAAGAGAAAAAAAAATTGTTTGCAGAAGAGTGAGATAAGATTCTTAGTTTCTTAAAATGTGGTTTCTCTTCCAAAGAAGCTTCAAAACGATTAAGAAGCTCTAAAAAATAATGCGAATAATTTCATGAAAGATGCTGACCACTATGCTAGGTATAAACAATCTGATTAAAAACTGTTTTTAATTATTTGAGGAAAAGAGGCATAATAAATGAATCCCTTATTCAACACCAATTTTCTACTCAAATTCAAAAGGAATTGCAATCGTCTTTTTCCGAGTAGAATTGCATATAATTTACATCTAAAATCTTCATTAAAATTGTAAAATATATGAAAATGAGAAAATGGCCTCCACTCATAAAATTACAAATTATTCATCGTGTAGAAGGAGCAAAACAGCACACTGGTCTTGTAATTAAATGGAATAGTGTTATTTTTTCAGATGAAAAGAAATTTAATCACGGCATAACCGAAGGTTCATGATATTATTGGCATGATTTAAACTGTAATTCATTGAAATGCAAATTGATGAATGCAAACCAATTTGCATTTCATGCAAATTGATAAAACAGCAATTTCCATTCATTCGCACTACCAGCGTTTCTGTAGTCCAATGTGAAACAGTAAGATTTTATTGAGTAGATATGTTTCCTCATTTTAATTATTTAAATTTATGGAAACACGATTCTGATAACAATGATACTAATCTAATAGAGCATTATATGGATTTTATAGTCTTACTAAATAATATGTTTTGTTAAAGAAGTTTTAATTTCATTAACATGTAGAATACTTTTTTCTGAAACAAAACATTTTTTTTAAATAATCACTATGCTTAGTTTTATTTTGAATTAAAAAATATAGTTTTCTGTTTCGATATTTCACTTTTAATAGTGCTCTGTTTAATAAATAGTCTTAAAAAAGTATACTCGGCTAGCTGTAAAGAATGCAATTAAAATATAGAACAATTTTGTGATTGCATTAAAAATAGCCGTCCATCATAATCAGACAATACTGTGAGTAATACATTAGAATCGAAAGTTGACGTACTGTGATTCTTTTTAATCAAATTGTCTTAGTGCTCTAACAATTCTATAATATATCGAATCATTGCTGATATTATTACTGCTTCTCCAAAAATTACCTGCCAATATTATTACTATTTCCACCTTGAATTGATACATTTATCATGCATAACAGGACTTTTTTTGTACATATGTGTAATCCCAATCGATGCATATTATCTCAATACTTACCGCAATATTACCCCTGTCATATCATTTGTTTCTTGTATTATCTGGCATAATTTTGGTGCTTTTATTTTCATAGCATAGGATTTCCCCGGGAGCTTTTTTGAAATATTTTTTGTACACGTTTTATGATTGTATATAAAAAAAAGTTAGATGTTTTCAAAATGAAAGTAAATGGTGAATGTAAAAATATTTTAAAGAAAGTTGTAAATGAAAAAATTCTGCAACTTCTGAGAAAAATGTTGCAATAAAAGGTACCTAAACATATTATATATTTTATAAATTAACTAAATTCGATTTTGAACTTACATATTGAAAGCCAGATCACAGTAGTAGCTCATCCGTTAGGTCTGCATAGTTGCAGCACTCCCTAAAATAATATTTTAGAGTTGCGTTGTCGTTCCTTAAGGAAATTTACTTACTTTCCCAATTTAAAAGTTTGTTGATCAATGAAAATGGGAAAATGACTACAAAAACATGAAGAGAAGTAAGAAAATGTATCAGCAAATAAAACACGCGAAGCTAAAATATTAAAAAAAACCATGACAATTGTGAAAAATATTCTAGATATAGCAATGCTTGGTAACAAAAAAAAAATGATATATGACTTTGATAGTTAAAATATACACTACCTATGAATAAAGTAGTATTTTTTAAATGCAATTTATTTATTTATGACAACACTGCTAATTTATAATATGGTGAGGAATCAATGGATCATAATTATTTATAGTTTTAGATTAGGGTCCATTATCTAAATTGTTTAATGTTTATTGATGAAAAACAGTTTCATTTCAATTCTATTGCAATGCAAATACGCAAATATTTGAATGCACTCATGCAAATATTGAATCGATTTTTTTTCACCAAAAATTAAAAAAAAGAGATTTTACTCAAAGAGAAAGATTAAAAAGAGAAGTCATAAATTTTCAGTTTATTACAATTATTATGTTGAAAACTATCATTTTCAATCTTATTAAAAAGCATTTAATCAATAGACTGTCGATTCTTATTAAATTGTACAAATTCAGATGTTGAATAATGTTAATACGAAGAATGTTTTAAACTTCATTTACCGCAAAAACTTTTAGGACTTATTGTGTCAGTTATAAGCTTGAACTGCATGTACGGAAACGCATGGAAGGAATGTGAACGCATGTAAGGTACAATTTTCTTTAAAAATACAATAAAACCGTTTATCAAAACTTCCTCGAATTTTCAAAGGAGAAGTCTACCACGTACAAGATGAGAAAAGAGTTTCTCCTACCAGTCTCTTTATTCTTATTATTTTTAATCTATAGGGTAAAGACAGTGAAACTGAAAAGCAAAATTTTATCAAATCGAAGAAGCAGATCATTTTCCTCTAGGGATATCAAGCATAAGTTAAAGAAAGAAAAGAAAATTGAAGAATTTTCATTTCAGAATAAAATAGAACAATTTTCGGAACTTTTATATTTCCCAATAGATCAACTGCTGGAAGTTTTTCGCAATGAATTTATTTATTATTTAGCTTTTTAACCCAATAAAATGTTCATTTAATTTTTTTTTAATTTTGTTTTATAATTTATCTAATTTTTTAATAAAGTCTAAGTAAATTTATATGAAATATTCTAATTTAAAATTAATATTTTTATATTAAGGTTTTCCTTTATAATACAGTTTTGAAATTTAGAAATTCCGAAACACTGTTACATATTATGCAATGTTTTTAAACAGTATTCGTCATTCTTTGGTTATATTATTTAATATTTATTTGTTACTAGAGTTACCAAACAATAGACATCTTATTAAATAAATTATAATTAAATAGTCCATTTTATGATGCTTTTTAGTATGCCAATTGAAGGAAACTTATTAAAATAAATTATATGATTAAAAATGTCCTACTACTTTCGAATTTGTATATTTTCAAAACTTTCTCCAGAACGTTTCGATCACCTATTCTATTTCTTAGCCATATAAATAATTTGTTTGAATTCGAATTGTCAGATGCAATTTTATCACAAGGGTATTTAAAGCGTAAAATGTGATGAATAAGAATGATTTTTCTCACCCCGTGCCACAACGAGCAGATAATACTTTGAACATTTCAACAATGTTTTGTTTTCTGCGAGTAATTACTTTCTGCACTTTCTTTTTAAAAAGCACATTTCTTCAAAGACATATAAAAGATTTATAAATTGAATCACTAATTCCCATGCAAATATTTTATTTATAACATTCAGAGTTTTCAACAAATCATACAAACAATAAGGAATACAAATCATCATACATTAAGAAACAATGTGCTATCAATAAATTATACTAAAATTGAAAGTAAATATCTTGAATATCCTATAAACCAGGAATGTTTCTAGTAAATCATTTCTAATAGCACCTATATGAAATATAACATATTTTGACTTAATATTTTCGAAATAAGATTTGGATAGGCTGCCTTATTCCAACTGAATGCTTTTAAGTTTCAAAATTATATCTGTATTGCATAGAGAATATTTACATTTGCTCTATCCAAGAAATTAAATATTGAGAAAGAGTTCAAAAGTAGTTCTCTTAAATTTTCTGAAGCTATATTTTAAAATGTGTAAAAACGAAAATATCTGGGAAAATATCCAAGAATGCATGTATTAAAATTTAATGACGTAAATGTGTTTATTAAAAACTTTATAAATGTCTTTACAAAATACCGAAGCAATCATATGCCAAAAGTCAATAACTTTATAACTTTTTTACAATTTCTCTTCTTTTCTTTTTTCTTTTTTTTTTCTCGTAATAAGAGAAACCTTTCATGCCCTCGCTCCCAGTAGTAAGGATTTACAGTCTGAAATAGATTAAAAGAAAATTTATTTGGAATCCATAATGTATTTTAATGTTGGCTATTCCATTTTGATTGTCCTTGTTTTGTGTTCATAGGAACTTAAATGGTCCTAACATACAAACTCATCTGATTAGGAAATAGCGCAAAAGAAATTTCGATTTTTAAAAACTATACCGAATATTTTTAAATGTTAAATATAGAAACAAACAAGAGCATGCGATGAGAATCTTTTGACCAGTTTGAAGCATACAATGTGTTTATAACAATGACAATTTTTCTCGAATTGGGTTTCGTTTCCAGATTATTATGTTTTCTAAAGTTCTGAAATGGATTTAAATCTCACCTAAATTATCCAATTCATATGTTATTAGAAATCCAGAAATAGCTTAATACTTTCATATTAATAAAAGCTGCAGCATATTGTCTAAATGGAAAGATTGAACAAAACAGATAGGAAAATACACTGAAGTTCAAGGGTGTTAAATGTTGATGGACAGAGAAAAAGATTTTTCGAAAATACTTTATTAACTTTGAGAATTTTACACTGTGCTTCTTCAAGTAGAATTAAAGTAACTGAAAGTTATATTTTGTCTATTTTCTTTTTTTTTATGTAATCTGAATATTTTTGAACCAAAATAATTAAGTTTTAAGTAATTCCATAGGAAAGAAGAATTACATAGTAAAGAAGAAACTAATTAAATGAGGATTAATATTATGTTTTCCATAACAAAAGATTGTTTTTGCAAATTACATAATATGTGATTTGTTTCGAATGAACATAAAATGAAAAATTTATATTTTTTTTAAATCGGAAAGATTATGTTTTTTTCATAATAATGAAAAAATATAATGTTTCCCATTTTAGCGAATACTAATTTTTAACTTTCATCTAAATGGCTATAAAGATTATGCTAATGATGATTTTATTATTATTATTATAAGTAGAATTTAAAGTAAAAATCAAACAAATTTGTTCAATTTTGTGAAAAAGATTTAACACTAAAACTGGTTTATCTAGTAATAAAACTTTTGACTTCGCTTTTAATTCAAATAAAATTGCAAAATAGTAAAATAAACGTTTCCTGCTTAAGATTCTCTCCTGCAGAACAAAGGAGGCAGTATAGAAGATTTAAATTTGAAAAAAAAAATCAGGATGTCTTATACGAATTCAAATTATATAGAAAGGAACAAGGTAAAACAAAAGGAAAAAAGGAATTAAAAAAAAGTTTGCCTAGAGACAGGAAAGAGACTCTGTTATAAAAATGCCAAGAACGCACACTTTGTAACCAGAGTCACGTAATCATGAGTTCTTGCATGACAATGGGAAAGATGGAACGAAAATCCAATTTCGAGTCTCTGGAAAACCTTTGGATGGAATAAAAAAAATAAATACAAAGGAACACATCCCCTATTGATCAAAAAGTAAATAAAATGCCTTTTATTGAAATATGAAGTCAGATTTCATTATTCTAAACACAAAATAGTCTTTGGAACTTGGTAGAAGAAGAAAACATGTTATTTTGTTTCAGATTAAAAATCAGAATGCAGCCTTGACGTAGATTTCCTTAAAGCCTGTAAATTGTTTTCAGATAAAGAAATCTTTTTTTTTTTCTTTAAAAGTTCGGAAGGAACAAAGAAGCTGCTATTTCCACGCATTTATAGCCATAAATTCGAATAAAAAAACATAATTTATGTATACTAAAGTCAGTTGTGAAACGCCAAATGATGCTATCTTAATCATTTATCAAATACAGAAAATAAGTTTTATTGAATGGACGAGGAAAAACTTATGTTTTAAATCATACAAGAGGATAAAAGTTGAAACGTGATATATTTTTAAGAAAGATTTTTGCATGTATTACGTACATGACTTATGTTTTTTTCTTCTTGACATTGCAAATGATAAGAATGAGAACAACATAAATAGAAGATTTCGTTTGCTAAAATATCCTGGTTAGATGCTTAAGTTGCATATTGTTTTCTGAATATGCAACTTTTCTCGTTTTCTGAATATTTTCTTAAAATGTATAGGCTTAAATTCATCTATTTTTAATATCTTTATTTTTAATGATACAAAACGTCCTTTCAGTCAGAAATTGTTCTTTTTTGTAAATTTATCGAGGTCAGTATTCCAGAGTGAATCTAAAATTCTTTACGTTTGTCATAATAAGTAGTAAAGATATTTAGTAAAAACAGAAAATATATATTTTCGGGAAATTTAAGTATTTATGTAAACGTTTCGATAATTGAATAATCAAGTTGCATCTCACTTTGCTGACAGTTCTTTTTTTTTTCTTTTTTTTTTTACTTTCTATTTTAACAAAATTAGAATTTATAATTTTAAGATTATGTTTAAAACTTTTTTTTTGAAACACTATATTTTAAAATTTTGTGATTATTGATATTAGTATTTTAGTGTTGATGTTTGATATTTCTATTATTTTAATTAAAAGATAATAACGAAAGTTTTTTTTTTAATTTTACTTTGCTTGCATATTGATTAGAAAAAGAACATAATTCATTTGAATCTTGCTTTGAATTTTCAAATTTATCTAACTTATCAAATTTTTTCTACTTATATTTTTTTTAATTTATCACAAAAGAATTGTTAATAAAACAGAAACCAGACAATAATATGCTACATCTTACACTACCTGCATATTTTGTTTCCCTGCATGTATAAGCAACTGCGAATATATTTACGAATGAATGTATTTTGTAATCAACTATACTATTCAAAATAATAGTAATTAATATTATTTAAATAATTCTGTTCTCTTATTCATCAATGAATTAAAGTATATTAATTAATTTAACAATTACAACAGTTAAAACAGTGATATTTACATTAAATATATTGGAATCCGCTTAATGTGAGTGGAATGTATGAAGTTCCTAGTAACCCATAGAAATTACTTTTTGACATCATTGCTTGCAGAGGAATAAAAAATATTATTAAATTAAAAATTGTGCATATTATTTTGCTTTGTTGAAGCTAGTATCAAAGAAATATATTCAAATAATTGTATCCCTGTTATTTTCGAATTCATGAGTAATTACGAAACAAAGGAGTATTAACTGCTTCTTTTTTTTACATTTTAACTCAATAAGTTCTCGGCACCGAAACGGAATGTTAAATTAGAAACAAAATAAATATCAAAGTATTTTAAATTAGAAAATGATGAGAGTATATCAACAGAATCATCGTGTGTAAAACATGATTCCTGAATTCAGTTATCTGTTAATAATTTTACTACTCTCACTGGGCTAATTGGAAACTTGAAATAGGAACTTCCTTTAGGATATTATTATGTTTTCTAAGCTTCTTTTAACTAATTTTCTAAGAAGTTGTTTTGAAACAACAAAGTCTGTCTCGGATTTTATTCCATTTCTCTAATGCTCTAATTTTCTTTATGAAAATGACTTATTATTTTTTTCTAGAATAAAGAATAATGTCCTTTTAATAATATCTTATCTTTTAATTCTTCATATCTGGTCTTTCGAAAATTTATAATTTAATGAAGTACCTGCTATTTTATATAATTTGTGGATATTTCCTTTTAAAGTCTGTGTTTTTGCTTTTGAGTGATGTAAACTGCAGAATGTTTCACAGCTCTTATATATCACTTTTTTCAAAACATACATTCGCAATTTAGATCTTGGTAACATCATCACAAATAAAATTGAAGGCCACAACACATGGAAAAAAGAACTGAATTACTGATAAGACTGTGCGAAACGTTCAGGCAAAATTTCCTCCAGAAATATTCGATAACCTGTTGGCGGCTAATGCTTGACTCTCAAATGTCTGACAAGAGCTAGATTCGAGGTTCTCTACTATTGCAAATCAATGATGATTTGCAAATCATTGCTTGAAATCTGCTTTAATAAATAATAATCATTCATCTTTTAAGCCCTTTTTAATACATTAATAATAAAAAAGAGACAATGGTCTTAATGTAAATATTTTGTATGGCACAAAATGTTTAGACTTGGATATTGTATCATAGAAATTCAAACATTCCATCAGTTAAATACCCTACCTCTTCTAGAAATCAATAAAACATTCGATATGATATCTCCTTGAGTTACATATAATAATTTATTCTTTCTCTTCCTCCAAACAGTAATGACGTCCCCCTAAATTCATCTTCATATGTTTTTATATGCATAATTTTTTTTTAATTCTTCTCAAATTTTAGTAATAAGAAATGAAAATTGATTTGTATAAAAGGAACAGCAAAAATAAAAATCTCTCAACGTTCTATAATTTATTTTACAAACAATTTATATAAATTTACAGATATATGTATAATTCTTGATTTACTATTGGTAGAATAAATAAATTGGCAAATTTTTAACCATATATTTTTTATATTATAATCCTACTCATAATACCTTAATTTAAAGTATTCAACTTTAAATAAATCAAACTTGAGCCTAATAAATTGATGTAAATAAAATTTACTTGTTTGAATTTAAGTCAAGAATAATATTTCTGCATCTAAAGTTATTATTCCTCTGCTATTAACCTATATTTCTGTTAAAAATCAAATATGTTCCTCTTCAAAATGATATAGAGGTTGTCTTAAAAAGATGTATCGATAATAAATCTAACTAAATAAAATTATTTTTGTGGTAGTTCTATAACAGATAAATTATCCTGGGAAATGGAGCAGAATCATCGGTTAACCAATTCAAAAGAGCTGCCAAGAAAAATTTTCTCTTCCGAAAACAAATTCGAAACACTTCCAACGATTTCCATCGCCGAAATTCTTATTCGACTCTCCAGTGAAAAGAACCGTTAAAGCGAGAAATAAAGACAGTGGAGCCAGTGCAGGAATTAATGACACATATCCTGCTCGCAGAAAAACCACAAAAGGACTGTCCCTATGGTAAGACAAAGGTGCAGCTAAGGCTCGTTACTTTTGTGGTAACAGCCAATTATATACCGAGAACGAACAATACAACAATGTGCTCTGAAGTTAAAACAGAGATTAAATGAGATAATTAAGTACCACACTTAAACGTCTGAGATAAAATATCTGTGGTAAATGTCTTGCTGGTAGTATAAACTTTTGGAGAAATTATTTTACTCCGGATTCTTTTGTGGGAGGGATTTTTTTTTTTTATCAAACACCTTCAGCTTTCTGTGATCTGAAAGTGGAATGCTAAGTTCTCGTATAATTCCCACCTGGCTTTGTAGTGATAGCAACTTCATTGGAAATAGAATAAAATGAGTTTCGATAAGCGAATATATGGCGGCAGAATGACTTTTTTTTCGAAATCTAATTTAATTAAGTTGATCGATATTTTCGCTTTAATGCCAATTATCATGCTAAAAAGGTATGTTTAAATTACATTGGTAATTTAAAGATAGATTACTTTAATTAGAAAAATTGGAAAAAAGGGAAAGTTTAAGTGTAGTTCATGAATTGATTTAAATTTTCTTAATTACATAAAGTAAAAAATGGTTCATGGGGAATGATTTTTTGAAGGAATAAAGGATAATTAAATTATTAAAGAACAGCATACCAGTAATTTGTTTGTACTAATTTTCAAAGAGCGATTCTACAGTGTAGTTTCGTAATATAATAGCTTTTTAATCGTAATTACATATTTAAAGAAGCTAAAATAATCAGTAAACAATTAAAGCAGGAGGATTTAAACTAAAAAATTCTATTTTATTCAAAATATAAATTTAAATGGGAAAAATCAAGAGATGCTTTCTCAAAAAGAGAAAATAATTGCTTAATTTTATCATAAATCTATTTTATATGTTAGATTGCAGAAGATTTCGAAAATTATTGATAAACAAAGAAATTATTGGGAATATATTTCTTTATATTGAAAGACTGACTCATTACTAGTACCATAGACCCGGAACTTCAGTCTCAGAAATGCAGTTCAGTTATAATGGTTCTTTCAATATGGATCAGCAATGCTCACATGATAGACATATTTAATCGACTACAGAAAGTTTGATCTGCAGATACAAAATCTGGCACTTCATAGCGATAATATTGAAATTTTAATTAATTATGATTTATTACTGAATTTTTATTAATTTTCCACGATTATTGCGAAATTTTATGGCACAAAAAGGAAATTTACATCGTTTCGAAATTTAATGATTAACAAAAATAATTCTTACAACATTTCAAAATTCAAAAATTGCTTTTATAATGATATCAACAAAAAAGAAATTCAGAAAATCATGCAAATATTTTCTGAATTTTTTTTTTTTTGCCTAATTTTCAATAATAGGTTACCTGAAATTCCAACTGTTTTTATTGTTTCGTCAAATATTTTCTTACCTTATTTTCCTCCTTTATTAAAAACTAAAGAAAGATTATTTTTATTATTTGTGAAATTTACAGGACAAATAAAAAGTGAATTTACAGTTTCTAGAAAGTTAGAAGAATCGGATATTCACTTTTTTAATAACGCTATGATGCCATGAGTCTGATCTCCGTAAGAAATGTCATGTGCACAATTATTAGTATAGCTTATAGCAGATTAATTTTAATGTTTGACAATTTCAGGGAATCATGGATATGAAATTATACTTAAAGGATTTAACTGAAATTTAATATAGCCAATATTCCTGTCGAACCAGCTTTTCGCTGAAGGTTATTAGTATTGAATATGTTAAGTAAATGAAATTCGTCACTATCTCAAAGTTCAAATTGCCTGAAAATTACATTTCCTTCGCAAGTAAGAAGGTAATATATTTATTAGTTTCGTTTGTTTCTTATAAATATTTTTTATCATTTTAATGTGTAATTTTTTTCTTTCCAATTATTTTTTGACAAAATACTTGCTTTTCCTAAATTATATTGTCATAAATAATATTTCCAATTGATTCTTCTAAATTCTTAAAAAAGTAAATAAGACAGTTTTGCAAAATTTAATTATTAAATCAAGAATCTCCATAGCATAAAACACTTGAAAAATTGTGTCAAAATCTCCTGATACTTGAAAACTTCAAATTACGTAATCTAAATACCCTAAATATGAAATAATTTACTCCTGGTAATAGCTTTTCCCTACACATTTAATGACACTATAAAATTATTTAATAATGAATAGAAATCTTTAAAATAACAAGGTATTCATTTGTATTTAATTAATTATTAATTAAAAGATAAGTAAAAGTAAAATAAAATTTTGCAAGCAAGCTTTCTGATAAAAATGCTCAATTACTTTCAATAAAAATAAATTATGAAATATCTTAGAATCACAAAAGTTTTCCCAGGTAAGTTATATATTAAATAATTCACTAATTAATCAGATTAAGTTGTTCAAATATTAATCGTTACTCCCAAAGTATGATTCATATTTATTCTGAAGTAACTCAAGTAATTTTTAATTTATTTCATATGAAATTAACTTTATAAAATGAATTTCACAAAACATTACATTTTATTCTCTTCAAGTTCAATTCTAATGAAAATTAATGTACCAACTTGGGAATTTGCTCTGAAATGAACTGTAAAAATTAAAACAACAAAAATTGAGTTCGTACTTAATGAATGAAAATTCCTTATTTGAACTTTGATGTGTTAATATTTTATACCTCATTTTCTATTTAAAGTATAATTATTGATATGAAGAGCACAATTCCAAAGCACTATCTTGTTAGGAAACGGTGGTTCCACAGGTTTATCAAAGGCCATTTTCGCAGAAACATTCTTAAATATATTTCTGTAGAATAAGATGAAGCTCCTCAATCTGCTGACATAAAATTAATGAACATCATTGAGTATTTCATTTACGGCAGCATAAAATAATTCAAAGTGCGAAATTAGCTTTATTACCGGTATTAAAAATTCAGCATAACTAGTACGAAATGAAATGAAATGAAAATGAAGTAAAGCAACAAAGTTGGGCGCTAATCAGAGCAATTTTAGAAATAACTTTTGAATGATTGTTTCAAACGGAAAAATCATCCATGTTATGAATGAGATACATCGTTTGGTCTTTAAATGATGCAAACAATAACAATAAAAATCGTTTGAGGTTTCCAATAGTCACTACTGGAAGTTGACCAGCAAAGTATACTTATACTTCTCACATAGACATTTCAAGGGAACTGAAATTCTTACAAAACAAAAAGTGGAAAAAATTAAATTAGATGCTTAGGTCAAAAGAAACAAAAATCGGGACACATAATAAATTTATCATCTGTCCTAAGCATCTCAAAGAATTTCTCGCTTTTTTCCCCATTTAAAAAAAGTAATATCAGCTAGAAACGAAAGATAATATAAATGTATCTTAAAGGAAACAACGGAAGACATAAAATATATTTTAAAGAAAGAGTTACTATTTTAGCGATCTAAAATGAGGATCCGTGGAAAAAACTTTGAGGTCAAACTAGTTAAAGACCGATATCAACGCTTAATTGTGT
Source organism: Argiope aurantia (assembly GCA_026543865.1). NCBI lineage: Eukaryota > Metazoa > Arthropoda > Arachnida > Araneae > Araneidae > Argiope > Argiope aurantia. Next base: position 153,506 of record JAPMOR010024891.1, on the reverse strand, counting down.
AAAGCATTTTTCTCTCTAAGAAACTTTTATAAACTTTATAATGATTTTATTTTCATTGAATTTCAAAACTTGATCTTTTGAAAATAAAAATTTAGATATTAATTTAAATAGGTTATTTTTAATAAAGTAGAATAAAATTTTAATTTTTAATTTTTCTATGAATCCCTCCCTTTATTTTATTTTCATAAAAAGATTTGATGAAACCTAGATAACATGATTTACATGATTTAATAATTGATCAAATCTGAAAACATGTTAATGATTTAATTAATAAAATTAATAATCTGTAAAGAATAAAATTTTTAAAAGAAGAATTATTTCTGTTTCTAGATTATTTTACTTTATTTTATGTATTCATTTATTAATATTAGCAAACAAATAATATTCTGAGCAGAAAAATATTAAATTAATCAAAGCTTAAGACACTCTTTGTAAAACTTATTATCATAATTATTAGTTTCCAATAATCTCTGTTAATTTCTTACAAGCAAATATATATTCGCATCCTTAATGATTGTCTATTACTGATTTTATTTTTCTAACTTTTAAGATAATCAGAACAATGATAAATAAATTTATATTTCTTGTTTCAAGTACAAAATTAAATTAATATCAATTTGAGTAATATATTGCAATATTTATTTTATTAATTAATTATTTTAAAATTAAAACTATCTAAATAACTCACAGTAGAGAAAATTTAATTAGGATGGTGATAATAATGTCAAAACTTATTAAGTTTCAGTGAAATAATTTAAATTTTAAGCTCACTTATTAAGTAACATGGAAAGAAAATCACTTTATAATTTCAAATAGTATAAAAATGATATTTAAGCTTTTAACCCTTAATTTATGTCCTTTATTTAATCATTAATTTAATTATTAAGCTTTTAATCTTTAATGTATAATGACTGTGTACTATAAATATCTATCGTGTATTATATGAGACATTAATGTATTATAATTATTTGAACTTTTTCAATATTAGAAATAATTATTGATACATTTTGATACAATTTTTTTTAAGTTTCCTTTACTTCGAAAGTTTTATACAACAAAACATTTCCAACAGTAAAAATTTGAAAAGATTTCTAATTGTTTGGTTAATATAATCATTTTTAAGACCATACACGTGTTTTCGGAGACATTCACTAAGATCTGACGGCAAATTTCCGAATTTGGAGAATATTGCTTTCGTGACTCTAAATCATTAAACAACCCCAAACTAAATGGGCCTACTACACATGAAAGATAAATTTGCATTAAACATCTAATTTTTTATATCCACATTCAGTTGCAAATGCTTGAGAAACAGAAAGTCAAATAACTAATATTGCCAGATAAAAAAGCTATAAAATACCAGAGAAAAATGCCCTTTCCTTCGGTACCAAAGATTTTTCATAAATGGGCTATAAGCTTGATAGAAAATGATTATAAAATCTTTAGTTTATAATAAGTTTATTACTAACAATTAATTTGATTATTCTGTATATCTTGGTAGAGAAAAGTGGTAATAACTTCCGCAGATATTCAAAATACTAACTGAGCGGTGTTGTATTCTTCTTACAGCTGAGTAACGAATGAGATGATAATATGGAATGTGAGAGCGCATCTGGAAAGACAATTTTTGGAATTTGATATATTATGAGTACATCAAACAGAACAAAGTTTCCATTTATTTATTTGTATTGATGAATTCTATTACTTAAGAACTTTAATTGTATAGTTGTCATTTTAAAACTAATGGTAATTTTTCATTTAACTTAAAAATGAGGAGCACTTATTAAAGCACGATGAGAAGGAAGAAAAATGCATTGTATGTTATGAATTTAGATCCTATTTAAAAAAGAATTCTATGATCTTACGTCAGTCATAAATCAATTTTTGAAAGTTTGTATTTATTTTAAAAGAGGAAACAGAAATCAAATATATTATTATCACTAATAGAACGCCCCCCCCCTTCCGCACTTTTAACACCTGCAGTTGCCCTTACCAGATAATTCCGCAAGGTTATCTTTCATTTTCTAACTAAAAAAAGTAATAAAGTGGAAGAGAAGAAATTAATAACTATAGCGAGACATGTTCATAGATGCATTTAATCTACATGTAACTATTTCATCAAAAAGGATCGCATTTAATAAATTAATAATTAGACATTAAATAAATGTCGATTCATCTAAATTCTGTCAAAATTAAGCTGCATGTTACACTCGAAATGGTACTGATATCTAACTTCAATTATAATTTAATGTTCGCTTGAAGCTTAATATCCCGTATAAAAGAATAATATAGTTAAAAAATGGAAACATAAAATTTTCTTTATTAAAATTTATAAATTTGAAACACTGAAAATTATTTTCTTCTTAAGAAGAATATATATATATATATATATATATATACACAGAAGCAAATTTCCAGTGAAACAAAGGAGATGTTGAAAGCATGGGGAAATTATTACATAGAATGTTGGAAAGCATCACCCTCATAAGACAGTAGCTATGCACTTTAAAAATTCATTTAACAGTATTGCCATGTCTCATTTTCGCCAAATTTTGTAGCATAGCAGAAATGAAATGTCTTTATACAATTTTCTTGTTAAGAAAACGCATGTATTATAAATAATAAATTACATTATTTATAATACATAATTTATTAATTCTTTTTCATTTGTTTTTTAATGGAAAACATCGTCCTATTTCACATATTCTATGGACAAAACATGTTTCGCAGGATTTCAGAAGTAAGTTAAGCGAGATTCAACTGTATTTAGATTAGCAAGTTTTCATGCTACTACATCTAAGATTGTCAAACTTAAAAAGATCATGCATGATATTTGATATTAACATAACAACTATCGCTTGTAATAATTATTTTTAACTTCTAAAATTCAGACATTTGTTCGGATCATATATATATATATATATATATATATATATATATATTGTTACAAACCTGCAATTCGGCTTCCCAGCATAGTTTGTTCCATCGTCGGAAAGAAAGTTTTAAAGTCATCGGTACTAGACGGCGTCCAGGTGGCGCGTCGAAGGTCCCAGAGCTTCGCGACAAACTTGGCGAGCATTTGGCGACTTAGCGACGAATTTGGCGACTTTGGCGCCAAAATAGATAATACCCGAAACTTCTAGAATTTTCTCGATCCGACCAGTAAGAACCGAGATACGCCTCGAACGTTCCTGATTGGTTGAAAGGCTTCTAGCCCCGCCTCCTGAGACCTGTAAAAGGGTCCACAGCTGCCAGAGCAGGCGAGTAAAGTCCGAAGACGGAGCGGAGGAGTTATAAGCGACAGAGCGGAGCAGGCGGAAACGACGGTGAGCAGCGACGGAGTCAAGTTCGTGCTGAACTGAGCTGTGCGCTACTGTCTGCAGTAGATTCTGGTTGTATGCTACACGTCTCGGCTGAAGATAGTCGTCTCTATGCTGTATATAGTTATCGTTTTTGTGTTGTCCTGTGTGTCTTCGTGTAAATAAACGTAGTTGTTTTATTTTCTACTGCTGATTGATCGTTCCACACACCATATCACTCCCACTATCCAAACGAATCCCGGCAGGAAATTCCGTAACAAAATATATATAAATTCTCTATAGAATAAACAACTTCCAAAATTCCTTTCGTTATAGGAACTTAATAAAGCTTTAAATTTTATTGGTTTCACAATAAAATAAAAGTAGATTTACAAACTCTACTTTAACACAAAAATAGAGTAAAGCTATAGAAATTTCAGATAAACGAAAATTAAGTCTTAGAAAGATAAGGCTTACTTCTTAAAAAAAAAATGTTTATCACTTTTTAACTGCTTTTGCAATATGTATGTGAATTTATTACTTACATAAAAATTTAATTTCAAAATGCTTGTTTGCATTTATCACTATTAAAGAAAGTTTTATAAAATTGAATGTATGCAAAATAGGTGGTTTATTGCCTTAAGTTTTCCCTATGAACAAAATATTCTTCAAGATATATTATAAATCATATGAAATAAAATAATTTTCATCGTCATCAATAATTTGCTTATATATTTTACCTGGAATTTGCAACAAAATTGTTAATAGAAAAAAAGGTTTTTTCAATAGAAAAAAAGTTTTTTTTTATAAAAAAAAAATAATTTTTTAATAAGTTTATTCCGAAAGGAAAAGCAGATTTAAAAAATTAGGATATGTATGCAGAGAACTAAAAAAGTATTAAAGTCGTTAAAAGTAATAAATAATTATCAATAGATTTCAAATGATTTTCTCAGAAAGAACAAAAATTCTCTTTAAGGTTAAATTCTTTAAAAATGTATCCAAAATTTAATTTGTATATTTTAAATTGGATGAAGTCAATCATATACAAATAAAAATATCGATATATTTCAAATTAGCAGGCTGCTATATTGAGCACACAATAATAAATCTTTGAAGCATTTTGCTTTCTTTACCTCAGTAAATAAAGTATATTTCCTGTTAGCACAAAATGTCAACAACTATGTTACAATATCTTTAGATTATTTCTGGTATTCAGAATATTGAGCAACATCTTGCAAATATAGTATTATATTTTGTGCCATCATCTTGCTGTGGTTCATTAAAAGATCAATAACTTTGCAGAGAGCATTTATGATATTACTTCTTTACCTATTTATCTGATATTTTGGTACAATTACGTGTTTACAGACAATTTCATATGTGATCTCAAAATAGTTCTTAAAATTACTCTCTGTGACATGACAATGTATCATTGTCATGCATCATGACATGTTACATGACAATGTCATTTGATTCTTATGTTTACTAAAACTGCAGGACGTTTTCACTCTTGAAAAATATTTTTCGTCGGCATGTATGTGTGTGTGTGCGGGGGTGGGGAGGTGCTGTTGATCTCAGTGCGAATTCCTTATATAAATTGGTTAGTAGTTACATCTGGTATTTCGAAATGTTTTAAAATATTTTCATTTAGATGGCAATTTAGAGGTTTATTATTTAAATTAATGTTAAAAAAATATTTATACAAATTTAATTAAACAAATTTTTCATAAATTATCAAAGAAACAAATCTTTTATGTAAAAATAATCTACAGAGGATTTTTTTTTTCATTTAAAGCAAGTTAAAATAAGTAATTATTTTTAAATTAAATTTACTGAAAAAATCAATTTTCTTTAAAATTTATCTAAAAAGTATCTTACAATTATAACTCTTCAAAAGCTGAACAGTTATCAATAGTATTTTACATTTTGTCCCCTGACAGTTAATTTCTTTTGTAAATTTTTATGTCAACTCAAAATGTGTTACTTTTTTTTAAATTTAAGAAGAGAGAATATTCCTTTTAAAAGGCGATAAAACTATGAATAGAGCAAACTTTTTTTGCATTATTGTTTTCCATTTCAAATTAAATAGCAGTAAAAACAATATTTTCATTGATTGCTATTTTTATTTTAATAAATGCTATGAATAAAAGGTAACATTTTATTAAAGTAAGCAAAGAAATAGGTTTACTCAAGGGATTATCTAATAAAAATTAGAATAAAGAAAAAAAAGCAAAGTTCAACATTTCTCATTTCAAAAATTTCCGATATTATATGTTTCTCAGTGGGTTTACTGGTGAAAGTTTTCCAAACTACTGATTTACAAACTTCTCTTTCTTATTGAATTTAATTATCGTTATATTCAATACAATAAATTCTATTTTACTGAATTCTGAATCTTAGACTATTTATAAAAGAACCGGATCTAAACCAATAGAATTTATTTGATTCAGTATTTATAATTCACTCCGTACTATCAACAAACATTTAATATTTGAAACTCTATTATTTTTTTTCTCTATTGAAACTCTATTATTTGAATTTTATTTCAAATTCATCGCTATTCAAATAATAAAATTGCTTTTTAAGAACTGTCAATATTTGTTCGAGTATAAATATAGTAATAATGAATTTTTTTTATGTTTTAAATGGGACCTTGTTATGTAATCAGGAACTTAATGCAAAATGCACGTTTTGTGTTTATGTTCTGCAATATTCGAAGAATATTACAAAATAAATTCTAATGCTGCATTTTCTTGAAATCTTTCAAAAATTGCCTTTTATTCAATGAATTATAGTTGACTAAATTTTATTAAACAGATTGCATACTCTTAGGTATAAATTGCAACAAAGCATTCTAAACTCATAAAAAGTGACTTATCCCCGATATTAAAGTTACATTTAATTATTCTTTCAGCCCAAACTTATTTAGAGAAACAGCTTCTTTTATTTCTGATATTCTGTATGGTAAGAAAACCCAACAATTAAATCTCCACTAATTATGATTAATTTAGAAGATGATATCTTTAGTTTTAAAATCTGATAAATAGTTTAAATAATAACTTAGTTAAAAAATGACATTTCAATTAATAATATTAAAAACCCAAATCGATTTCTTTTGCGTCTAAACTATAATTTTTAAGTTTTCAACTACACTTTTTTTCGCCTTTTATCAAGAAAAATGAACAATTTTAGCCTATTTATCGCTGTTGTTTGCACTGCTTATGGAATGCATTAGCATTTTTTTTTTCAATTATTTCACAATTTATTGACCGAATTTTTTTTATTTAAAAATCTAAACATGTACATATTTATTTTTTTTTCAAAAATAGTGTTTACAAATATTTGTCTTTAAATATACTACATCATACTAATTTGTCTACCAAAATTTTACTAAAAACAATTTGATAGAATAATTATACATAATTTCGGTTCTTCAAACACATTTATTAAATTTATAAATTATTTTTTACTAATAATAAGCTCTAAAATTTTTAAATCTTTAATAATCAGCCTTTCTTCAAAGCTTATGATTTTTTATCGTAATTTTACCGTAGTTAAAACTTTGAAATCCCTTACGTTCACAACATCATCACATACATTTCATAGAAAATAATCTTTTATAGCATTGAACATTGAAGTAAAATAATTAGCATATGAAATTTGCTTAAAATTCTCAAAAATTGAAGTCTACACTATGCAATCTCATACACTTTAATCACTCATAATTTAATTTTTAATAAACAAGTATATTTATGAAATAATATACTTGTAATAACTAGTTTGATTTTAAATAAAAAATAAATTTATTTATCCAAAATTTTAATTGCCTACATCTCTGCATTACAGAAGATCTTAAACAATTTCAGAAATAAAATCTTTTAATTAAAATTTTAAAAAATAAAACCAAAAATAATTCAAATTAATAAATTTTAATTCAATTCGCTTTGTTATTCTGGAATAATTCTTCCATTGATTTCAAGCATAAAGAAAATTCATCATTAAAGTTTTTTTTTTCATGAAATATTTCACTTTAAAGTAATAATTAATTCTGTAAAAGACTTTTTGCATTCAAAACTTGTTTTCATATTTCGTCTTATTCTTTAAATTTTAATTAAATACGTTGCAAAGCTGTCTAGGTTTTCTAAAATGATTTTTTTTCCTTTTTAATTAATATTACCACAACTTTTCCTGTAAAAATACTTTTGAATCTTCAAAAACATTAGGATGAAAAGTCCTTGGAGTTAGATTTTGAATGAGAAGATAATGAAAGGTGCTTTATTTTACTTCACATAATGAATTCTCATTAGAAAAATGAGTAATTATCTGAAATTTAATATTAATATTTAGTTCTTTATCAGTATTAAGAAATTGTTTTGTGTTTGTTGAGTTTAAAGTTACTATTTCTTTTCCTAGAGCAAAATAATAAAAACGTATATTTGGATTCTAAAGTAACTCATTCAATAGATATTGTGAAGTTTCTTAATACTACTGTTAATGATAATTATTTAAATTCTTATATTATCAGTTTCATCTATTATAAACCTATTTATATAGAATATGCTCTGTTCAAATTAGGACTCTAAACAATCCCTTTAATCAGATATAATATGTATGAATGTATGTAAGAAGAGATATGTATCTTTGATATAAACTCTTTAAAAGATTTTAAAATATTACATGTCTTGATATATCTATCTATTATATAAATAATTTTACGTAAAAATTGCTTTTAATGCTCTTTGTGATTGGTAGATAGCGCGTCACCCAACCCATGGTATTCAAGGTTTGTTTTGCCAATATTTCTAGAAATGTTAAATGAAAATTATTATTACGTCGAGTAAGTCTTGCACTTGCAAAATGGCGATGAAAAAATGAGAGGTAAAGCTTTAATCAACACCAAATTAACAGAAACTGAGTTTAAAACAACATTATTAGTTGATTTTGTTTTCAAACACACCGTTTGCGGCAATACTAAGGAATAGATTTCCGGTTTTTTACATGTTTCACGTAATGCATATTTTTTGTATCCTCAGCTAGCAATCTTCTGAATAACTAAGCAATAGACTTGTTAACTCTGCATTACTTTTTAAATAGTAATCTGGCATCAATTAATATCAAATGAAGGAAAAAATGTGGAGAAAGACCAAGCAAAAATCTAATAATATGAACAGGAAAGCTGATTGGTAAACTGCTAAATTGTGAAAAATGTGAAATATTGATTCAAAATGTGAAAAATTGATTCAATGTTTAGATGTTGGAAATATAAGCCAATATTGTTTTCTTTATAAGGTCAGTTTTGAATCGGAAGATGTATGCACTCATAATGGAAAGTTTAAGCTTCCAGCACTGAATGAATGCCAGTGTAGTTTAAAAGCTTGCTAAATGCTCATTTTCGAACTTAATTGTTGATTTTGATTTTCTGTTTTGAGATCCTTTATAAGAAGAAAAATGTTATCACGGGACCTAATGGATCAAGGACCATAGTTCAAAATTAGTGGATCCGTCCAAAATATTCATTGAACTACTTTAAAATAGGAAGCTAATAAAAACTACAAGAAATAAATTAAGAAAATAATTCTAAAAATGTTTCACATATTGATCTGCATTCTGAATTCATTTAAAATTAGAAACCTCCTTCTAAACTTATGATTAATACCTCCTTCTTAAAATTCTTGTATATTTAGTTGACATGGTTTAAATCTTTTTTAAACATTTTCTTAAACAAATTTAAATTATACTGTATAAAACCAAATAAAATAAAATAAAAAGCAATCTCTTGCATTAGAATGTGAGAAAAATGGAATTTAGTATTTTTTTAAACCAGAATCAGGTCAGAATGAGCTCTTGAATGACAGTGAAACTGATGGAATAAAATTCCAGTTTAGAACTCTTAGAAAAATATTTTAGAATAAAAGTAATATTATAAATGAAAAAATATGAAGAAATACATCACTACCCTTTCAAATAGAAAATAAAATCTCTCTTATTGAAATATGAAGCACATCTTTATTATTCTAACTGCACAATAGTTCGTTGGATGTGGAAGAAGAAGAAAGAAGGCTCGATTTGAATTTAAAGGGGTATCCCTAGACCTGATCTCCCTGACAGATCTATAAATTGTTTTCAAATAAAGAAATCATACTTTTTCGTTTTGAAGTTGTAAAAGAACAAAATAACGGTTTCAGCGCTTTTCTTTGAACGAAACCTATTTTTGGTATTCTTAATAAACTGAAAGAGTAAAGAGAAAAATAAAAAATAGAAAAATTGCAGCCCTAAAACTTTACGTTAATGTTTTGTGGAAAGACTAATAAGATCGCATCTTAGTCTACGAAATTTTTGTTTATTTTCTGTTGTTTTTTAGAATTTAAATTGTTGTTTCATGAACTGTCATAGAAAATTTAAGCTAATATAGCTACCTATTTTTATAAATTTATGCATTGCAAAATTTAATTTTAGAATGGTTTTTTTGAAACCGATATTTTTAACTTTAATGAATTTATTTTATTTAATGAAAATTAATGAATTAAATTTTAATTTAATGAATTTAATTAAAGGAATAGAAGATTGTTTTGGTTTGATTCATTTTGATTGATTTGATTTGATCAACTTACGCCGCACGTTTACGCTTCATTTACCCAAGTGGTAATAATAGTAAAGAAAGCTCCAGATTTAGAATTCTTCCCTTCAACATATTTGACTAAAGAATTAAAAAAACCATATTTAATAATTATTTAAAAATTAAATTAAAAAAATACCTTTTTTTTACTAAGATCCCTTACAGATAGGTTTAATGGGCAATGATACGTCCCTTCTAATCTATCTATTAATTCACTCATGATGTAGCTAGTTTCGAATCTAAATGTTTTTATTTGCTAATTAAATGTATTTCCAAGCCTCTTCCAATCAAAATACACTTAAGTTATCAACTAATATCTGTTAAAATGAGTAGTTCTCATTTTTTTTCTTTTTCCTGTTTAGTAAAAAATATAAATATAATAAAGAGTAATTTTAATTTTTACAAACATTTTAGATATTAACATTTTGTAATTTAACACAGTAATTGTAAGTAAAATAATAGATAACCAGTGTCACCATTAATTAATCATCCTCATTCTGCATTAGTAAACTCGCCACCATAAATAATAACAAGTGCACTAAGGTCGGTTATAAAATGACCATCACTGATCTCACTATTCTCACAGGAAGTAAGTATATCCTGTCATCAGAGATGTTGCCAGCACAATCGCACTATCATCTATACTACCATTATAAATGTGAAAGTTTGGATGGATGGATGTTTGTTAGTCAATCACATCAGAACGGCTGAACGGAATTAGATGAAATTTAGCACAGAGATAGATTATAGTCTGGAATAGGAAATAGGATACTATTTTTTTCGATTAATTGAGTGGTTAATTTTTTATTAATTAAAAACTAACTTTCATGCCCAAAATCGCCAAATGAGTAGCTTTAGGGAGGTTTTTTCCCACGCCAATGAAATTAGGCTTTACATGATTTTGACTATTATTTCAAACGATTCTGTTTATATTCTTAGTGTTCGATACATTTAAAATTAAACATTGTTGATTAATCCATCTTTCGGATTCATTCTGAAGTACTTTTGAATTAAAATAAAACAGAATAAAGGAAATTAAAAATTTATAATCTATATTGCGTTACCCCAACTGGCTTAGAAAATTCATACATTTGTGTTGCCCCAATTGAAAATCGCGCATGCGATAAAGCCATTGAGGCTATAAATTCCAATCTATTTCCACGCATACGAAGTCGCGGGTAAAAGCTAGTTGTTATATAAACAAAAGGAAGTGAGAACCTGTTAACTTATATGACGGATTCTCATTCCCATATTTGAGGCATACTCGATAAGATAAAAATGTAGCATATTAAGTCAAAGAAAAGGAGCTTCCGAATTTTACCAATTGGTAGGAATATGTACATATATATATATGAAAATTCTCCGTCAATATGCAGAGTTAAAAAAATAATTTGAAAGTTTAAAAACTGTTTGAAGAGAACAATTTGAAAGCTATATTTATTAATTTAATAAAAAAAACTATTTTAATCTGAAAATGAGAGAAAATAATAAATTCTATTTATTTTAACCTTTTACGTAAAAAAAAGATGTGAATGATATACTCTATTTATCCTGTTTTAAAGTGTTACGTTGTTAAAGCATATTATATAATTAAACAAACCAATATTAATTCAAATTTTTCAAACTGGAAATTTTTATGAGAAATGCGGGCCTCCTTCTTGTCAGTCAAGTCATAAGAAAAGTAGCGAAATCTTAGTGAAAAAGTATATATGAGTAAGAAAATTAATTTCATTGCACTATTAAATAAGTAAATATCGACTACGAAATGATTTTAAACCTTTCGGAGAAAACTGCAGGTAAAAACGAAGAAATTTCGAATATCTTATCCGTGACGCATGGTGACATGATGATATATTGTCATGACAAATATACATATTTATTTTCCTTTGTATAATGCTATTTCATTTGCATTTCATCACTGATTTTGCATCAATTTACATATTCAAAAAATTATATTGAAATAATACAAAATGAAAGAAACCATCTTGAACCTTATAACTTTAAACGACCAATTCGATTTTATATTATATATATATATATATATATATATATATATATATATATATATATATATATATATATATATATATATATTCC
>JAPMOR010024891.1:75649-141394 GCA_026543865.1 Argiope aurantia | reverse complement strand
ACCAATTTTTATCAAATTTTATATTTAGATAAATACTAGACATACTCTTTTTACGTGTCTTTCCTGAGAAAAAAGAACACTTTTACACACACAAAAATTAAAACTAGCTATTAGAATAAATATATTTAACTACCTCTTCGAAGTGTGGGCCGTGTAGTATAATTGTCAGAACAACATGAATGGCGCGGATCTTCGGTTGGACACGCACTTTTTGCTTTACTTTTTTATTTATGTACTCATATTTAATATTTTTATTTTTTGAGTTTATCTATGTAGGAACTTTTCCTGAAAAGAGGCTATTTTACACACAAACAAAACATTTTTTATAACTAATTATTAGAGCCCTTTTCTATATGCTCTCATGCTGACAATATCATACAGCGCTGTCTCAGACCCGATTTCCCCATGGTAAGAGTGTAAGTTCAAAACAATATGTAATGATAAGCAAACTGTAAAATGAATATTTTAATATAGCAGATTGTATTGAATAGCATGTTAAACTGAATGCATTCATGTTTTTTTTTAATTTAAATGACTAATTCATATGTATGTAAGATTGAAAAATACGTAATTAGTATGATTCGTGTCTAAATAATTTCTCCCAAAAAACACAATTTTACAAAAAAAAGAAACTTTGTTTTCCACTTACTTTGAAACTAAACAGCCCAAGTAATTCTTTAAAATTAAATAATTAGTAAAAATAAATTATTTATTTACAGGATAAATGGTTACATATTGAAATAAATCTCAACAGTTGAAAACCTTATTGAGTATCTCAATAGCAAAAATAGAATGGTCAAAATCTATTGTATAATAAATTTAAATAAGAATTTAAATTTTTTATAGAAAAAATGCAAGGATATAAAAATGCTAAAATTATTATTAGTCTTTAAAATGGCAAAAAAATTATACGATTTTATGTTTTTAAGGCTATTAAGGAAGAGCACCAATTATCACGCACAAGCAATTTGGTGTTTAAAAGAGACATGATTGGATAGTACCAACTCTCATGAATCACATTTCCATCAAGAAATGCGAAAAATGATAGGCAAATATCTTATTATTTGATATGAAAATCTGGACACGTGTGAAAATTATTGAAGATGATGCGATATAAAGATCCGTTAATTGAGGTAAAACGAACCAGGCGTCTAGCTAAAACGATCCTATCTGAGGATTAATAGAGTACATAGAGGACATTTTTGAAACATGAAAAATTGTGTGCTGACCGGACGATAGAGTTTGATATTTGCTATCAGCAGATAATAAGCTTAAAATAATAAACTGGAAAAAAATCACGTAAATTTATTCGATATTTTTCAAAAATAAATAACTATATAATATTTGTATATTTGATGATCCATAAGCAGCTGAGTGGACTTGTTTAAGATGCATTAATACTTTTGCAATGTTTCATTGAGTTTGAACGTCTCAGTACAATCCGTTTCTTTTATGGAAATTCTATTAACTGTCTAAGAAAGGATTTTATTTTAAAACAGTATTAAGAAATCCTATACCATTGATTTTATCAGGAAATTGCGAAAGATGTATAAGAAAAAGTTATTTTTTTACAAGGAAATAGCAAAAGATTGCTTTTCAAAGAAAGCATTTATATGTTTTAATAGGCAGGAAACAGGAAAATTAATTATTTCAGTCTTATTGTGAAACACGCTGGAAATGTTTTCTTGTACTAATGCTTCCATTGTATTTATTTTAATTAAATAAATGCACAGAGACAGAGAAGGTATAGAGAATTTCCTGAAAGTAAATATCTAATTATTTTAACATATTACAGATATTTAATGGTACTTTTTTTTCATCGTTAAAACTTATCTTAGAAATGCAAAATATTGCTTTGGTAATCATTTTAATGGTTCTAACGGTGACAACAAATGGTAATATGAAACTTCTTTTAGTATATTATTATTTTTTTTTTATTCTTCTACGAAATTTGAAAGATATTTTTTTAAATCATTGTAATTATTGTTAAGGTGGGGTTTTTTTTTTGTCATTTTACTATTTTTCAGAAAATATATTTATTCTACAATCAAAAATAAATTTTCATTTTTGATTATTTTATTCCGTACGTTTAATAACTTTGCGGAATTTGCTGAACAACGACATCTGGAGGTCATTAAAAATTTCTGGAGGAAACGAAGTTCTAGAGACCAATCAGAATCATTGAACATTGCAAGCTTGGAAACGTAACCATCACAGTTCGTAATAAGGCATCTCAATAGGATAAATGCTAATATTTTTAAATTTCTCTGTATCTGATAAGATGTTTCATGTGGTAATATTTTTAAATTTATCTGTATTTGATAAGATGTTTTATGTGGTAATATTTTAAAATTTCTGTGTATTTGATAAGATGTTTTAAGTGATAGTATTTAAAATTCTTATAATTAGATAGAATACCTCTGCAATTTATATTATTAATGCCTCAAAATTTTCAATGAAAATCATTTAACTATTTTTCTATTTTTATTTGACTTTTTTCCTCGATACATCTTTTATCAGTTGCATTTCTCATTTTTAAAAATCATTTATGCAGAGCATTAAAATATATCGATGCAATGTAGTTCAAAATTCAACTATGAATAGAACAAAAATACAGTCAAAAATCATAGAGGGAAAAAGGGATCTAAAATGCCGTTTCGCGATTCTGCATTTGGAATGCAGTGTGAATGATTTAGCCTGTAACTTGAGCTAAAATGACTCCGCTTTGTTCATTAGCTATGATTATCACGTGGTATTTTGTCCTTGAATACAATCATCTCCTCAGTACATTCAAATTCTTCTTTCAAGGAATGTTTACAAAAGTCTAAGTATGAAAACATGCATATAACCGAGGTATTCAATGTTTTTAATTTTTTTGTTGTTATTTATGGAGTTATTGACTCCAAGTCTCTGAAACTGCTTTTAATTTGAATAATGCTAAAAGAATAAGGAAATATTCTTAAATAATATTTTAAAATATTGTATTCTACATTTTTGTTTGTTAAATTTTAACAGTTATAAATATTAGTGTAAATCCGTAAAATCTAAACTAAGTAAATACTCATTAAAAGATTGTGTAGATTTTTCTTATAACATGTTTCAACATTTAGTTTTATAACATTTAACATTTTTAATATTAACATTTTTAACATTTTTGGTAACTAAGTGGTTTCCAGAATATATTGCGTTTCCAAAATAAATTCCAAGGCTTTTTACAAAAGAAAAAAATATAATAATAATAACAATTGAGTTATTTTAGCTCCTTGTCTCTGGCCACGTGAGGAAATTCATGTCTTCAATTACGGGTTAAAATTCCTACAGTTTACAGGAAACAAGTTAATAAACGATTATATAATGGGATCAACAAATGTATGCAAAATTCCAGGTATTTTCTGAAGGTTCGTCAATTAATACACTGTCACTGGGGATTTTAGTTTAGTTTGTTATATTAATGGCCAGTTTTAAAGCAACTCTAGGGCTAGGAACCACACCAGCGGGCGGAAGTTTGGCGCCGATGGATTTAACGTGCACCAGACACGCTTACAGGGCGGTTCTTCGGTGGAATCGACTCTCAAACATGAACCCCTCCGGTTCCGAAGCCGTGGCCTTACACCAGATTATCGCGATCAACATTGTCGCTGGGGAGGAAATGTTGTGATTAGCAAGAATTTTTCATCAGTCGTAAACTAGAAGTGTACACATGCTGTCCCGAACTAAAGCTTTAAAAACAATAAATTTGCCTTTTCTTAGTTAAAATTCGAAATGATCCTTCAATTTATAACTTCATTTACTAATAACCTTGTAGCGTTTCTACATATTGATGAGTGATTCTACTTTATCCTTTTTTTTATCTCGTCTTAAATTATGGAAGTCACTTTTCGCATCGCTTTGCATTAAAAAAATAACTTGGAAATACTTTAAGTCTTGTAATTACATTTTTCTCTGGCTTTAGAGATCAAACTGTTTGGCCTAACTCTACAAAACTTAGAATCTGTTTACTTCGGAATGTAAAAACAGATATTTTGGAGCGAATTTTTCAGATTTTTAATTAGAATCTTTTTGAAGAGGAATTTTGATGTTTTCCCGCATTAATTCCGAAAACGTTCTCATGTGAAAAAAAAGGGTTTTTACAATATTTCAAAATACAAAATTTTGTTGATGTCTATTTAACAACCATACAAAAATTTCTTGATTATTCGGTAATTTCTTAAAAATATTTTTTGCTTAATTTCTACCAACAGATTAAATAGTTGATCTAAAATTCAAATCTTTCATATTTTTTTATGAATATTTAATCTTAAAATTTTCTTCCACTATTGAAGGCTTCGGAAGAAGTATTCTGTAAAAGATCTTCATGGGACTGATGTCATGAATGTTAATGATCACAATGAACAGAAAATATGAAAGAATATTGAAACAAAATGGTTTTAATGTCTGCCAATTTGAGGAATCATGAACGTGAAATAACTTCTAAGCGATTTAACTGATATCAAACAGGAACAATATTCCCAAAGAGCCAGCTTGTGACTACAAGCAGATAGTAACTAATATATCACAACTCTTTGATCCCCTAAGAACTTTCTATTCAATGCAGAAGATCCAAATTCTTCTTTCTGCTCTAAAACTCCAAATGTTGGGCAAAACTAACTTTGTAAGAAATGAACCTGGAATTCCCATTCCTATTTTTTGTACACATCAAAGTTTTAATTTACCTATCACAATAATAACGTCTTAAAATCAAGCATATAAAAATAAAATTTCTGCAGTTACTTTCATTAAAAGCTAATTTCTTGCACTTATGGACTACATTAATATTGCATCTTATAACAGAATTAAGGTATGAAGCTGTCAGACGATATTTGGGTTCAAACCCTGTAATTGTCAAGATCAATCGTCTTAAGGCCCGCAGAGTAAAATGTTCAAATAATAGCAGTGAAAAATGCATATGACTGGTGCTTATAAAATGTTGCAGGTCGAGAAGACTTCTTAAAAACACAGACTTTTATTTCTTGCAACAAACATTTAATACATTATAACATATCACACCGACACAAACAACGAACACAAGTTAAAAAAAAATAAGAATCTGAAGCAATCTATTTCTAAGTATGCACGCACAAGTGCTTCTGCTCTTAGATAGAGTGAAAAAAATATTTGCCTAAGACCGTCAAATAACACCTTGCATAAATAATTGGGAGCATCCTTTTATTTCATGTGATAAATCGATTCGAACGGGGTTCGAATCATCAACAGTTTGTGTACACGCATTCGGATGGAAAGAAAAACCCAATATGAAAGGAGCATCCTATTTCTGCTAACAGAAGCCTTTAAAAGAATATTACATCGCAGCTAACTTTAAAAGATACCAATGATCAGTCTAATCCCTAAACCAAATTACTTTTACGGATTATCGCTGAAAATCTAACAACTTGCACACACAAATTACTAAACCGTACATAATAAATTTGCTGCGACTTCCAGATAAATCAAAGAAAGTGTTTTACTTCAGCAAAAATTTCTTCTTTCCATATTTTAGTTACTATTCGATTCCCTTATTGAAAAGTCAGAGGGGGTTATAAAGACAGTCAAGACAGCAGAAATCAAGAACACAGATTCTGCTTTGAGGGGGAAAACTACAAAAACACAGGGAATCCCTGTGGTACGAGAAAAAGCAGAGAAAAACCCGTTTTCTCCGTGTAACAGCCAATTATATACTGGAGCTAACAATAGAACAATGTCCTGCAAAGCTAACGGGCGGCAGATTAAATGGAATATTTAAATATCTCACTTATAAGTCTCTGATCTGTGTTAGGTATCGAGCAGAAGCATGAATTCCTCGAAAAACTGTCTTACCCCGAATTATTTTGTGAGAAGTTTTCCTGCTAATTTATTTATTTTTAATTAGTAACTTTATATTTCCCGGAAGTTGAAAATATGTTTAGTCTTCGAGTGAATTCTCTCCTGACTTTGTAGTAATAGTAAATTTATCAATAATAAAATAAATTAAAAGGGTTATTGCCTTTCCTATAAAATTATTTTTGTGAATAACTTGCTTCGCCAATAAAGTA
Organism: Argiope aurantia; assembly: GCA_026543865.1. Lineage (NCBI taxonomy): Eukaryota > Metazoa > Arthropoda > Arachnida > Araneae > Araneidae > Argiope > Argiope aurantia. The sequence continues at coordinate 135,326 of JAPMOR010024891.1, read as the reverse complement.
ATATTACAAATAATATTTCCAATTTAAGACTTTAAATTCCTATACTAGAATTCTGAAATGAACATTTACCAATTTTAAAGGAAATTAATCTTAAATACTTTTATGTTTGATTCTGTTATGTTTCATGAGACTTATAAAACAAAACCCAATTAGTGAAATCGTAAAATCGCATTATGAGAAAACCCTTCAGGTAAAATAAATATTAATTTCTCCAATATAATAAGGAAATTATGGATGATTCAGCCATGAAGGAAATATGCAATAATCCATTCACATTACTAAATTCATTAATTGCTAAAGTTTTAACTATTATTCATGGAAAGATACAGCTTCAAGAAACAGGAATTAAGTTAGAGTTTTGGTAAAAGGGGGATTTACAAATATATTATAAAGTGAGTATAATAAGATCAGGTGAGTTAGGATAAACGTGGTTATATAGTAACAAAGTATTTTTTTAAATTTTAAATACATTAAATAACTTGATTTCAAAAATTTGGGACTATAATTGGTATTTAAAATGGGATTTAAAAGAGGCTTAGTAATCTAAAGACCTTTTAATCTAATTAAGAGGGAAAGAAATAAAAAGAAACCTTACGTGATAATAATGAATTGATTGATCGTTTTCTATTAAAAAATAGAAACTAATAGATATAGAAAGACTTTTTTTTTTCTAAAATCAAAGATTATTCAATCTAAGCAATTATAGTAAATTTTTAGTACGGAATTTTTCCCAAGTCATTTTAGACATGCGACCTATTTAAAGATAAACATAATATACAAAAAGTGAAATGACGACATTTCATCATAACAGAATCTTCTTTCTAAATTATTTTTATTTCTTTATATAAATAAAACTATTTTTAATTCCGTTAAAAAATTTCTTATTGACTTTTCTATTTATTTCATCAGAAAAATATAAGTTTGAATACCCCATGAAATGCTTATCGAAAAAATTAGTTAACATTATAATTATGAATTTTTTTCTTTTATATAGAATTATTATTTTTATTAAATGAGTTGCTTCTCTCACAATTTTTTGTGTTCATAGTTTGATTCTTCAACAAAATAATGTTACTAATAATATTTCCATTTTAAGGCTTTAAATTCTTATTATTAGAGTTCTGAAATGACATTTACCAGCTTTAAATGAAATTAAACCTAAATACTTTTATACTTGTTTCTGTTTCAGGAGACTTAAAAAACAAAGCTCAATTAGTGAAATCGTAAAATCGCATTATGAGAAAGCCCTTCAGGTAAAATAAGCATTAATTTCCAATTATAATAAAGAAATTATGGATGATTCAGCCATGGACGAAATGTACGATAATTCATTTACATATATAAATAATTACTCAAATTTTAACTAATTATTCAAAAAAAACATACTGCTTCAAGAAACAGGAATTAAAAGATTTAGTCAGACTCTTAGTAAAAGGATTATTTAAAGATGAATTATAATCATAAATCAACGTAATTCTAACCACAGGTTGTTGTTTGTTTGTTTGTTTTTTCAACAACACCAGATATAACTAGATCTTTGAACTTATTATTCGTAAAATTGTTAGCAGAATTGATCGCAATAAGATCAAAATCTCAAATGGTATACATCGAAATCGTTTTAAAAATATTAAGTTCAGGAAACAGGACGTACTAAAACAACACTGCATAAAATTAAACATGACGTCAAATGAAGTATAATAATTTTTTCTGTATAAAAAAGAGCTTTGCCTAGAATCCTAAACCTATTTTATAAAATATTCAAAATTATTAATAAAATTTTATGATAAAAACATTTTTATTAAAATATAAACAATTTCAAGTAAAAACTAATTCAATAAAATCCTCAAAATTATGCTAAATTTTCTAAAATATTTTTAAAACTGCAAAACCTTTAGACTTCTCTATATTTAAATACGTCAGTTATTCTTCAAAATTTCTAGAATATATTTAACTTTTATGCTATAGAATCGACAAGGCTTTAAATTGTTTCTATTCTTAATCATTAATTTAAAAACTGAATTCAGAAAATACTCTCTATCTTTATAATTTCAAATATTAACTTTCAAGTACAAATTCCAAAGAAAATTAAAGGTACTATTAGGAATTACATGCAGAATTAAATTGCTAAACTGAAACAAACTTCAAACATTAAGTACCTACATGAAACACTAGCGCAAATAACTTTTTACAGCTTAAAAATTATTAATCATTTCCTATTTGAAGTCAAATGAAAGATGTAAATGCTGCACATTTAGAAGCTCTCATGATAGCTTCATTTTGCTTGGAAATGATGCATACACAAGCGATTATCAAGGACAGTTCCTCCGCCAATGTTCTTTAACGTATTTCTGTAGAATTCATTACTTTCTTTCCAACAGATGACATAAAATTAATAAGCATCATTGAGCGTTTCCTCCATATCAACATAAAATAATTAAAGTTGGAAAATATTTTACTGCTCGCATTAAAAGTTCAGCGTCAGTGGCAACTACTGAAACGAAACATGAGATTAAAGTGAGTCAATAAATTCGGCTGTTATCAGAGCAATATTAAAGATTAAAGCGTTCGAATGATTCCTTCAAAAGGGAAATGTCTTCGACGATACTGATTCAGCCTCATGAATCGCTTATTCTTTAATCGATAAAATAAGCTTCAACAAAAATTATCCGAGTTTAAAAAAGCTTCATCGTAGCCTTATACAGCGGATTTACTAGAAGAAAGTACTTCTATACCATACCGACTTTTCAAAGGCGCTAAGCCCTCGAAATAAAGAGAAAGTAGGGAAAAAAATGAATGAAATGCTCTTGGTAGAAGAAATAAAATTCGTTCTATATAACAAAATTGATCATCTGTCCAAAAAATCATGGAGAAGTTTTTTTTTGTAGCTTCTTTCTTTAAAAAAGTAATATCAGTGCAAAACAGAAGGTGATGTAAATGGCTGGTTAGGGAAACAAAATTGAAGAAATAAAAAGCATTGTGAAGTAAAGAATGTGGTTCTAACCTCGGATACCTAAAAATAATCTTGAAAAAAACTGGTTAAAATAATTTTTTTAAATGCTTTTGGAATATTTATTCATACAATGTTACTTTTATTTTATTTTTTTATTTTTTGATAATGCGAATGATTGATTGCCATTCAATATAAAACCAGATTTCGTTTGTCAGTGAAAGAATTAATTTGAAAATATGTCTCTTTTGCTGGCATAAAATAAAAAATTCACTTTTTATTCATTTTTGTTGAGTGCTCTTTGTGTAGACTTTAATTTTAAGTAATTGTTTTTCAATATTAAATGTAAAAATATATTTTAACAATGAAAATAATACCGAAATTATTCCTGTCCATACAAATCAATGAAATTCTTGTATCTAATTCATTTTATAAATTTGGATTCACCAAGACTTCTATTTACATGATAAAATTACAAGAAGTATTATTTTTCACGCTCAAAGATGAGTCTTTTAGGATAAAAGCATTTTTATTAAAATATAAACAACTTCAAGCGAAAAATAATTCAGTTTATACCAAAACTTTTTCTTATCCATACAAATATTTGAAATTTTTGTTATCTATTTCATTTCATAAATGAGTCTTCACGAAAGTTTCTGTTAACATGATAAAAATGCAAAAAGTGTTAGTTTCCACCTCAAATAGGAATCATTCTTTAACATCCTGTTTGGTCTTTTTCTCTTTTTTAAATTATACAAATATACGTAATTGAGTTCGATTAAAGCCGATACAATTAATTGGAACTTAGTTTTTCTAATAAAATTACTTCATAAATATCAATTAAATGCCTGAATATTTTTGATTATTTTCGAAATAATAAAAAAATAATTTTATGTAAAACCATTAAATGGTCCAAAATAATTGTGAAAAAAGTGGAAATGATATTGATGAAAATACCATTCATTATGTAATACGGACCGGAACTGCCCTTTAGAATAATATCCTATGCTCCATTTCTATATCAGAAATTTAGGTTGTTGTTGGTTTTTTGTTGTTGTTGTTGTTGTTGTTTACTTAACATACGAAAGAGTAGATTTTTATTATTTAATTCCTTGTTGCTCCCTATTTTTAAGTCTTATTTCCTTTTTGCCTAAAAGCAAGCACATCAAAGAAATGTTTTTGCGTTTAAAATCAACTATTTAAAGGCCAAACTCACAGTTCTGCCTTTTAAATAATTGAATAGTTTTTAGAGACTCAAAACAGTTTCTAGAAATACAAATTGTTTCTACAAACTGTTTTCTCAAACAGTTTGTAGAAACTCCGTAACATTGGTGGGGATGATTGTATTAAATGTTTCATTTATTATTTATTAAAATCAGTTTTCAAACTTTTCGCTAAATAAATCTATTATAATTGGTTAAATACGTAAATCGTAAAGCTCTGCATTGCTTCATTGTGTTATTAAGTATAGTGATACCATGTTTCGTATTCTGCATTTATAGTTCGAAATGGTTTATTTTTTGAAATAGGAATCATAATGTTTACATATCCTTAAAATAATAATTTAATTTGCTCCTTGTTTTAAAGGTGTTATATGTTAATATAATTGGAATAAATACTGAGTGTTTAAATCTTATAAAGGAAGTGTTATACATTTTAGTAAATCTGAATTCAATACAAATTCGAAAATAAAAAGAAAATTTCGAAATTTGTTTAACGTATATATTAAATGTATATATTAATAAATATGTAGGAAAATAATTCGAAACGTTCATATTTAAGATAGTTTTATGAATCACTATGAAATTTACAAAGGTGAAGTTTGATATTTTGCTGCAGCAATTTATTGTGACACTTTTCCTATGTTAATTTAAAAGAATTAAAAATTATTAAATAGATCAAAAGAAAATGGAACTAGTTTCTGCTAGTTTGAAACTGTATTTTGAATGAGCTGTTAGATGTCGTACACTATTATGTTTTTCAAGTGACTATGATCTGTCATGAAATTATTTTTTAATTTCTTTTTATTATAACAGGTGCTTTATTTTTATTCCTGTTTTCATTATTTAAAGGGTCAAAATTCTCCGAAAACAGATAACTGGATTCCCAAAATGTTGCTTAGCTTTAATTCGGACAGTTATTATGAGATTAATGTATTAAAGGATGAAATATTTTAAAAATGCTTTCCTAAGCAAATTTTTAAAAGAAAACTAAATATATGCAAATTCAACAATAATTTCATAAGCAAATTAACATTGATAAATTATAGTAAATATAAAAATAATTATCCGAATGGTAATCAAATTTCTTTTACGTTGCTTGCAATGCCTGCTTGCTTAATTTAATAAAAAATGGCCAAAAATATCTCATCTTAAAACAAATTTAATAATCAAGTTATCCAAAGACCCCACACAAGGAAAAATTTAATTAGCCGCTTCAAAGTCAAAATCAATTAAGCTTACATTAATTCTTTTCTGCATAAAAGTACTTTTGATAAATGGCATAAGACGAAGTACTTAAGAATACCTAAATTATATATAAAAAATTAAAAATGTTTCAAAATTATTTATAAATTATTTTTCGTCATTTTGGTGTAAAATGGAGAGATATTTATGTGTCAAAAAAGCTCATTATTATTTTTTTAGAATAGAATCATTATAGTATTTTGACAGCACGGCAACAAAAAAACATTCCCATTTGTAAAATTCGAAAATAAATCTAATTGAAAAGGTTAACTATGAAATTGCTGCTACCATTTCTAATTCTAAAAAAATACCATCGCAGTGGTTTAATGGTACTATTCCGAATTAGGATATCATGATTTTCCAAAATTCATATCTTCGTATAATCGAAAAATTTAGCAAGTGAAGTGTAGCACACTTAATTTGTTGGAATTTATCAGAATTCTACGCATTCGTGTGCTGTAAAGTTTTGGAAAGTAAGAATCGGCTGAAATATCGATCTGTCGTCTTGAAACCTCCATTTTTATACTAGCAGATGTTCATTTTACTAAATAATTATTTCCTTGATAATGTTTAAAATAGATTTCACTTAACAAAAACGCCATAATTCAGCTTAATTAAAATGGTAATTAAAATTTTTTTTAAATTTCTCTGAGGTACACATTTCTATCCTCAGATGTATATACACGCTAAATTTGGTAGTTGAAGGTCAAAAAGTCTGGCTGTAAAGCACCAACATATGCGCACATACAAGCACATTCATTTTTGTTATTAGTATAAATATACATATAAAATAGCTATTCTGCCCAACTAAAAGGACAAGAATACACAAATCGCACAAATACCTTCAATTAATGTGAAAAAATTCAGTTCAGAAAACGTTTATTGGACAGAATAGGTGCAGCAAAACTTACAATGCACAAAACAAACAAAAGTGCTACAATATTTACTCAAAGTAACATTCACGGAGATCATTGCATAGATTACATTTGCAATAAAACTACTGTAGCACATCTCAATGATGCAGTATTCTGTGAAACAATCGAAATTGTTACAATCTTTAGTTTCTATGAAACAATCAGGACAAATGTGATGTCTGTGTGTTTAGAGATTTTTGTTGTTGTTCTCCATTCAATGTCGAAAGGATGGAGTAAATCAAAACTAAATTACCAAAATCGGGCAACTACAATTTCTACTAGGAATACGAGACCCGTTGACCAAGACCCGTTGATAGAAAGAACTGAGTAGTTGAAAAACAAAAGAATGTAAGACTTGAGACCAATATAGCATTAATAGAAACTGTGGAGAATTCGAAATTGAATATGTCGACTCTAACAGTTCGCCATCAAATCAAGATCTCTAGCCTATTCAGCTGAATTCAAAATAAAAGTTCGTCTCAAATGAACAAAAAAAAACCAAAAGTTCTTCTTTCAACTCAAAACGGACAATGACAAAGTGATTAACATTTGCAACAACAAAATAACACGTAAAAGGATTTTAAATTCTGAGATAATATTTTATAATTAAACGAAAAAAAATAGCAACCATTTCGATTACAAAAGTGTAAAAGAATGCTGCATTAATCTGGTGAGGCTAAAAACAAATGAAAATTCTACAGATAACAAAACAAATAGTCAAATGTTATAATATAAGAATAAATTTTTCTCTTAAAAATGTTTGCTAAATTACGAAATTTGACAGTAAATGGAAATCTTTTCATCTCATAACCTGAAGAATTTCACCACAAATTTGCGTTATGAATTAATAGTATGCATTTCAGTAAGATATTGACTCAAAAGACAAGTCAAAACCTGCCAAAGATTATTTTTCTTAAAACGAGATTAAAGTACTACAGTGCCCATAACAAAGTCTACTCCAGTACTAATCATCCATTGAAAACTAATAGTCGAGGTTGATGCAAAAATTCTGTTTCAAGGAGATAAAAATAAAAATAACTTATTTTTAAAGATGGTCAAAGATAAATTGCGGACACAAAGCAGCAACAGGTTGACAGTTTGAAATAAACACTGAAAGAAGTGATTGGAGCCAAAAAAAAGTTGAAGTAAATGTCAAGTTAAATACTAATATCAGAATATATATGGATAGATAGGTAGATAGGTATTCCTTTTCCACTGTCAATTTGGGATCGTGCCAATAATTTTGAGAAATACATGGCTTAAACTTGTCTTATAAAACAGTATTTTGACATATTCTACGTTAAGGTTTAAATTCTTTGAATTTTATTTAATTAATCAGGGTGAATTAAAAGTGAAATTGATATGTTAATATATATATACCGGGTGCGGCATAAATTCGTGCAAACTTCAAAAAATCATAATAAAAAAAGTAATGCTCGAGAAAAATTGCGGTTTGCGGGAATATGTTCAGAGAACCTTTGGATTTTGTTATTTCTATTAAAAAAAGTATATTTTGAAAATGATCGATAGATGGCACTCACACGTCATACCGAGACGGTTTATACAAATCAGGAAAACAGAGCACAGTAACATTATAGTACATTTTATTTTAAAGCAAAAAATGCTCAACATGACCGCCACCACAAGGTATTAAGTAAGTGAGGTGTGTAAGATGTCGGTATCGATGCCACCAACAACCAATTGAATGGCATCTTTCAGTTCCATCAAAGTGGCAGATGAGCTCCGGTAGACACGAGACTTCAGGTAGGAACGTCTTAAAGGAACTAACAACGTGGGGCAGGGTCCCATCCTGCATGAAGGTGACGGAAGATAATACACGTCTTTGCTGCAAATCAGGCATAACGTGGTCACGCAAAAGCCTAAGATAGCGTTCTGCAGTGAGGGAACAGGTTTTCCAACCGGATACAAGACAACGCTCTTCAAAAAAGAAAGGGCCTAGAATGAAGGACGCAGTCAAACCGCACGAAACAGTCACATGCGGAGAATGTAGTGGTTTGGTCGTGTAAGCACGAGGGTTTGATGTCGCCCAGATACGACTGTTTTGCGTATTGACGTCACCATGCAATGAAAAATGGGATTCATCTTTCCACGTGACGTTCAGTAACCATTCTGCGTCACGTTCCATTTGTACGAGTACCCATGTTGCAAAGGCTTGTCTTTTCTCGGAATCTGCTGGCAACAACTGGTAAAATGCCTCAATCTTGTACGGTTGCAGTTTCAAGATTTCGTGCAGAATGCGTCAGATCGACCTTTACGGAATTCCTGTTACTTTACTTGCTTCACGATACTACAACTGCCACATTTCTCATCACCCTTTGGATAACAGGGACGCGGTCAGAGATGACGGATGGTCTGCCACTTCGTGGACGATCCTCTAATCTTCCCATTTCCTCAAAACAGCGAACTAAATTCAATATCTCATTCAATGAAATTGGGTTTTTCTTCGTCTTAATTCCTTTCACCGTCCGTAACTGTCGCAATGCTTTAGTCGCGGATTCACCGTTCTTATAGAACATTTTAACAACTAATGCTAGATTCGGCAGCGATAGCATACTACTGGCGTCGAATGACAGATCCATTTCCAACCTTGTGTTTTATAGCTATGCTGATTTGCATAAACCATCTTGGTATGACGTGTGTGCGCCATCTATCGGTCATTTTTAAATACACTTTTTTTAATGGAAATAACAAAATCCAAAGACTCTCTGAACATATTCTCGCAAACCGCAATTTCTTTCGGGCATTACTTTTTTTATTAATGATTTTTTGTAGTTTGCACGAATTTATGCCGCACCCGGTATATATATAAAAGTTCATAATTTTCCTTAAGGTGTACTCCATAGAATGCCTCATATACAAAAAAAAAGACCGTCACGGAAAGAGACCGTTTCGGTGGTCCTGGAGTTGTCGTCTGGGGAGGCATTATGATGAACGGGCGGACTGAGCTCCACGTTTTCGACAGAGGTTCTGTAACTGGAGATCGCTATTTTCAGGAGGAGATCCTTCCCCATGTGCGTCTGTTCCGAGGTGCCATTGGATCAGACTTCGTTTTTATTGATGACAATGCACGGCCACACAGGACTCATGCTGTTGAGGAGCTCCTGGAAAGTGAAGATATCACTCGAATGGATTGGCCGGCGTGCTCCCCTGATTTAAATCCGATAGAACATGTGTGGGATGCTTTGGGGAGACGCCTTGAGGCACGATTACATCCTCCTGGAAAACACCCAACAACTTAAACAGATGCTGATTGAGGAATGGGCACTCTTACCTCAAGAACTGTTGGACAATTTGGTGCTGAGTATGGGGAGACGGTGCGAAGCAACCATTGCAGTAAGGGGAGGGCATATTCCATACTAAGGAACATCTGCTTGCTGTTCTTTTTCTTGGACAGACAATCATGTGTAACGATACTATGAGTTCAATAAAGCCCTTTTTTGTTTGATTCCATACTGTATGCATTGTATTCATTTTCTGCGCAACTATGCTTTCGTCATTCTTTCAGAACAAAATGCTGCATCTCATTTCTGAATTTCATGTCTCTCAGATGATTTCTCGTGAAGTTATGGCAAAAAACATACCTGTTGCTTAAGTTTTGCACACCAGTGTATATATTATATTATTCCAAATCCCGTTTTAAAGTACTTGAAGATTTAACTATGACAAAGAAACAGGCGAAAACATTTAGCTCTGAAAACAGTAATAGTAATTTTAATTAATTCAGAAAACTGAAGTTGCTTCATCTTGAAAATAAAAGCGATTAACATTTGTTCAAGTAACAACGTTATATGAGACGGAACCAGAGATTAATATAAAATATTTTCGTTGTGTTGGATTTCCCAGTTACTCAACTTATATTTCTAGCCTATTTTCATCTCACAAGTAAAAATGTTATATTCTAATACTCATGAAATCAAAATGATGCAACAACAATTCATAAAAATTACTTTATTGTTGAGAAGAAATGTGGAAGTAAAAGAGAGCGAATATCAAAGAATGCAGAAAGCCTTTACAAAAGCTATTGCAGTAATTGCGTAACCATTGCGTTTTCTGCAAGATGTGATGCAAGAGTTTTTCTAATTAATCACAAATGAAAAAATCCTTTATTTTTTTTGCTTTTTCCATGTTGCTGTGAATAGTTTTGTTTGTCTTGCAATGTTTCCAACTGTCCCATTTTGCTACAATCGATATTTCAATTAATTTGCCGTGAATAAAATAATAATAGTTAAAATGCGCTAAAGGAGAGCATGGAGTTCTATTATTTTATGCGAAATTAACATCTAGATATGTGAATATAGAGAATAGAAAGATATATAGAAAAGATATGTATTAGAAATAATGCGTATATTTTTATGAACGAATGAAATGTTTCTACGCAGCAAAAAAATGATATTTAAAAAAATATTACTTGGATAATATTTTTGAAATAATAATCTTCACTAACCTTATGTGAATATATATGACATACCAGATGTTTTAAAAAGCTTTATCCCCATGGCATGCCTTAAGCATATACATAATGCTTTATCTCCATGAGGAATAAATGGGAAATTAATGAGAAAGAAAATAGATATTCAGATTGGAACTCGTTTTAGAGCAACAAAAACAATAATTGATGAATTTATTAAAAGTGTAAATATAGTTATAACTGAAAATAACAGTCGATAAAGAATGGTTAAATTTATTTCCTTCAAGCATTGATTCTTCTGTGAAAAAATATGCTTTTTGGAGCAAAGATGTGAAATAAATTGCTTCAACTCTTCAGCATAAATATAATAAATATATTTCTCCTTTCACCGTCCGTTTTTATAAAGAAATTTTGAAAACCGTAATGATGTAATTTGAGTTTTAATCCTTATTGAAAATTTATTTCCAACTAAATAGAAACGGGGAGATTTTCTAAATAAAAAATTTATGTGAAAAATTTATATTTAAAACTCTCGTAATAGAGAACAAATATAAATACCTATATTACAGTTTTAGTAATCTGCTTTCATCGTTCAGCGAAAAATTACATTTCAATGAAATTAATATTTGTTTTTCATAATTCTCATCCGAAGAACAAAGGAAGCCCAATATCAAAGAAACAATGTTTTTAAAATTTATTCAAGACTTCTTTTTAAAAATACAGATTTTTTAGTAGCAAACAATGTAAAAAAAAGAAAACGCAGTCCCGTGTTTAAAATTCTTAAAAATATGTCTACAGATGCGAAAAAATGTTGTTTTCTCTTCAAAAAAACGGGAAACATACATTTTGTAAAGAAATCACGAGTTCTTGCATAACAAAAGAAAAAATGGGAAAATATCCGATTCGTAATTTCTGAAAAATCATTCTATGAAAAGAAAAAAATAATAATAATGGAAATAAAATAAAGTATGTTTCATCCCCGTTAAAATCTGCGAATAAAATAAAATGCATTTTATTAAAATATAAAGCCGAACTTCATTATTCTAACCGCAAAAGTCCAAGAAAATAAGAGACAAAGAATAAAGAAGTTTTGCCTTGAAGAATAAAAGAGCAATCCCATCCCCAACTTTCCTGACAAATCTACAAATTGTTTCCAGATAAAGCAAATCTTTCTTTGTGTTGTATAGCCTGGGAGAAACAAAAAGTTATTTTATACGCTTTGCTGGAAATAAAATTGCTTGCGGTAACAGTAATAAATAGTAAGCATATCTGACAAAGACCGGAAATGCCAATTTCCCCCTTTAAACTTAAGTTAATGCTCCGTTAAAAGAATGATGAAATCATTTTTTAGAGTGTTAGAACTTCTTTTTGTTCCTTTTTTTTTAAAGTTTCAGCTTATATTCTGAGGTCTGGAAGTAAAGATTTGGTCTGAAAAAACTTCGTTAAGAATTTACTAGAATTGAAGCTTCATTTTAAAGAAAATGAGTGAAATGAACACGATCAAGTTAATTGAGTAAGTAATTTCAAAGAGTTTGAAGTTTAATTACTTATTATGAGATAGTCAAAGAGAAATAGTTTAATAATTAAGTATCTTGACAATTTTATTTAACTATTCAGGAATTAGTTTTAATTTAATTCAATAAATTAATTCTCCATTTTTATGCTTGATGTATTATGCCAATGGAGTATTAACAGTAGAGTGCGATAAATCAAATTCAGACATTTTTTTTCAACGACAAATCTAATAATAAAGTAGTTTATCATTCATTTCATTTCTAAATTATAGTTAACAAAATTTTAACTTTCTAATGTTAAAATAAAATTTTGAACATTTATTCACATCTTAAAAATTTAAAGAGTGCTGAATGTTTCTTATTTGTATATATAAAGTTAATAAAAATTTATAATACAAAAAAGCAAATATAATCAAGAAATTTTCAATATTTTTAAAACTAGAAACGTTCTTCCAAATATTGTTAAAACTAGGCCCAGCTCCTCTGCTTATAGGAATTTATTAAATAAGAAAGCATTTTTTTGGTCTTGTTACAGCTTAAAACCAGAAACAAAATCAGTTGTAAGAAAACGGACTAAATAGGATATATTATATATAGGATTAGTAGTCAGGATATATTCATTTTCAACATTTAACATTCACTTCTCCCCAGAATATATATTTCAACATTCCACCCCTCCCCCGTAGAATTAATTATATATTTTAATTGAAAGAATAATAATTTTACAAGAAACTTATAAATAGCTTTTGGATAAAAAAAGAACCCGTTGAGGTGGACATTATTTTTAAAAAATATCGATTAAAATACGGAAAGTAATTTGAATTTTACTATAAATGAAAAATTGAAAAGAAAACGTCATGAAAAAGTTTTTTCCTTAGCTGGAATGTCTAATTTTGTTAACAAATGTTAAGGAATAAATAGCTTTTAAAAGTAACGTGAAAATAACTTGATATTTAATTGTTTAAAATCGAAAATAAGGAAAATCTAACTAAGACTTTATCGCCCATAAAATATAATCAAACTACTGAAAAAATAGTGTTCCGGGAGCAATTTTAACTTCCCCACAACGCTAATTGGTAACCATAAACCTCTTTCAATATCTTATCATACGAATTTTACTTAGTATCCTTTTTAAGGAGTTTGAAAGCGATTACGAAATCAATTATATATATTTTTTTTTCTCTGTTTCTGTTGAGAAGACATATTTGATGGGTAATGGAAAATTAATACAAGAACTTTTCTTAATTCTTAATTACAAAAATTATTTCTGGATTTTTCAAATAAGGTGAATAAATGGTAATTTTTCAGTTGATAAACGTTTATCACGAGTTTTTTTTTCCTCCTGTAATGCACTTAGTACTTGTTGCTGGTGATTTATAAATATTCTAGCTGTTTCAATGAAAAGAATTAAAATTCTCTGGAATGAATAAAATGAGTTAAGATTTTGATTTTTGAAAATCTGCTTAAACTCAATTTCGGGCACTTATGGGAAATCTAATTTTATAATCTGAAAAATATATAAAAATTAGACAAAAAAATAATAAAATATATAAAAATATAAAAAAATTAGACGAAAAAATAATAAAATATATAAAAATATATAAAAATTAGATTTTTTATGGTTTATTTCTTATTTCCGAAAAATATCAAAGCTTCTAAAGACATTTCAATTTTATGTCCACCATCTGATGGGACATTTTTGAAACCAATTCAAAGACAAGTATTATATTAACACTTACCACTACACCACAACCATTTCTAGAACTCATTTGGCAGCTTTCCAGTTTGGTATAGATGTAGGTGGACTTTATTTTTTTAAAAAAAGGGGAAATTACATTGGAATCAATTGGGAAGAAACGTACTAATGACAAAATATGAAAACATATAACATAAAAAAAATGAAGAAACTAGAATGACAAATTTCAATAAATATACAATGAAACTGGATGAATGAATATGAAAAAGTATGAGTAAAAGAATAAAACAGTTATAAAATAAAGTAAATTGGGACGCTTATGTACATATTATGAATAAAATGCTAGGTGTATTAAATAATTAGTTATATATAATATAGGGTTAATCTTATTGGAATAATTCTCCATGATCAATGAGGAATTTAATAATCTTTCTGATTCATTTTTTTTGGAAGATAAATTGTTAAGGATTCTTTTGTACCAGAGACTGTCCAGCAAAGATGAAGATTTCTGAGATGCTATGAAAGAGTAAAAGGGCATGATGACTTCAAAGTGGATGGGATGGCCGATTTCTCAACAATAGCAATCATCATCTTCTGATAAATGGAAACGATGAAGAAAAGAAGGGAATTTCCTGTGACAAACAAGATTTCTTCACGAGTCCAGGAGAGTAGTTGCAATTTTACTGTTTTGATTACTTTACAAACAAAACGGCCATTATTTCCACTGTCCCAAAGACTTTGCAATTGTCTTATAAATATTTCTTGGAGACATTGTTTAAGACGACACCGGGATTTTGGAGTTTCCGTTCATTCCACTTTCGATGGTAGCTACTTTTAGGAGAATATCAGATTCTTCATTATCCAGATATCCAGCATGGGCATTGATCCATCTGATGTTTGGTTTTGGCGGAATAGAAACTGGATGTCTCGGACAAGTTGATGGGAAGAATAGGGATCTTGTACAACTAACCAACTTCAAAGATTGTTCGCCATATTTTAATTGTCTCACTTTCGTCACCAGCTCGTATAATGGCCTTTTTCAGTCCAAGCAATTCGGCCTGATGTATTGTAAGACAAGTATTATATAATGTATAAATAGTATACCAATATATCCTAAAATTATCTATCTATCAAATTCTATGGTGAGTTGAGATAATTTTTAAGCTTTTCCAAGTTGATTTTAATTTTTTTATACATTTGCTAGATTTACGTATTTAATGATTGTAAATATTAAAAACATTAAATGTTTCACTGTTATGTCATTTAGAGACGTTCCATTTATTATTATATTTTTATATTATACTGACACATTATAAATATCGCATATGATGATCAGAAATTACTTGTTATGATTCTATCAGCATAAATAAGGCAATGTTTAAAAATCTATCGTAGGAATTGATTGTAAGAGAAATCCGATTAAGATGCATCAAATAGAAATCAAGACTGAATACAAACTTTAAAATTCTTGTATCAAAGGTTGTTTAACTAATAGAGACGTAAGCAATATTCTTCCAAAAATGAGAAACTATTCTTACCTGGGGTCAGGAGGTAAAAATCTGTAAAAATAAATCTAAGCAGTGATCTTTTGATCCAAGAGGCAAACACATTCAATTGATTTTTATACAATCGGATAATTTTAGTTATTTTTTTTAAATATTCTCTGATTTTTTATCATCCACTTTATTATAATTTTCTGTTCACTTACTTCCAAGTCATTGCTAAACTAAGGGCAGATTTTATTTATTGTTTATTGCCCAAAACCCATTGGAGCTAGACTACATCAGCAACGTTCCGATACAAGATTTTGGATGAAATTCATTTCTGTTTAAATGAAGATATATATGTTTTCGCTTGTGGAAATGATTATTGAAATTAATTACTTATAGTCACTTTCTAAGTTCAGAAATTTGAAATTCTTGAGAAGGGGCAGCAACTTTTAACTCAACATGTAAAGCATTGATAAACATTATAAACTTCGAAAACTATCATGTACAAAGAATTCAATGAATCAAAATTTAGAAGAGAAATCAGTGATTATTTTATGTCTCATTTCGGGATTATTCCTTTTGATATGGATTTCATGCATTCATTTAAAACAACCATCAAACTAGTTGATTATAATTATTCTATCATATGAAATGCAGCCGTAATCATTGCCATATCTAAAACGGGTATAGGGTGTAGATTTATAATTGAAGCTTTGGTACTGGAAAATCAATAGAAGAATTCTGTCCTTACAGTAATGATGGAAGTTTTTAGTGATAAGATATTTTAGCTAAAGGATAATGTGCTCTTAATTTTCAAGCATAGATTTTTAGCTAAAAGATTCCATTCCACTCAATAGACCCTTGAGGAAAATTAAAGGATTTTATTTTACTAAAATACATAAGTCCGCCAAGATTTCACTCTAAGAAATCGAAAAACTGAGTTTTAGTTTCAAAGAAAACTACCTACTCCAGGAGTAGATTAGGTAGAGCAGAAAATAAGACTTGTTAATATCTAGAGATATTATGCGATCACTTACATATTAGTCTGAAATAACCAAGATGAATCTATCAACAAATGATGAATCGAATGACTTTTGAAATAAGCCCACCATTTCTTCTTTGAGAACACCTGTTAAAAATTGTCAATAATTATTACATCAGGAACTATCCTATACCATTATGTTACTGTTTAAGTCAGATACAATTTCAACGCTAATTGTTATACCCTTACACAATCGTACACTACTACATATATGTGCTGGCACTGTAACTTAATGCATAATTCATTACATTAACAAATTTAAGTCAATAAACATTCTGATTTAATAAAAATGCGTATCACTTCTATATCAAGTATAACTATACTTCCAGTTATTAGCATCATTATAGAGCGAATTTCGGATTTTAATATATCTAATATATCAGGAAAATTCATATGTGCATAATCATTCAAGAAATTATTTTCCTATCATAAAAGAAAGTTCAAATTTTAGCTTGTGCTGGAACTTGTATTTCTTTAAAAGTATGTGATAAAAGGATTTTTTTTTATGTTGAGCAAGCATATGCTATCATTTTGGCACAGTTTGCAATCTCATAATCTGTAAGCAATAAAGTTTATTTGCAAATATTTCAATTATTAAATTTAATCTAATCAAGCAAATATAATAAAAAAAGCCTTTGAGTTCTTACTTTAACAAAAGAAAATTTCATCGTTCCTTTAGAACAAAGCAGAATAAAACATGATTAATTTTATAAAACGACTATACATAACAACATTCTACGTTGATATTATAAAAAAGTTTACCATAAAGACAAACAACAATAATAATTCTTATAGTACATTCAAAAACATTCCTTAAGAGAGGATGATATCTCAAAGACAGCAATATCAGTAAAAAATTACGCGCAGCCATTGATTAAAAGCGTCACATTTTGAGTTTTCATATATATCAGATTGTAATAAAATTTTCTCCTTGGCAAATCCATTTAAAAGACTCTCATCGTCCTAATTTTTATTCGCTTTCCCAATCGAAAGGAATGTCGGATTAAGAAGTAAAGACAATCACGATTGTACAAGAATCGATGACGCAAACCCTGCTGGAAGAAAAACCGCAAATTTCATGAAACTATTCATGCGGTAAGACAAAAAAGGTTAAATAAAAGCTAATTCTTTTGTGGTAACAGCCAATTATGTACCAAGCACGAACAATAAAATAATGTCTCCCAAAATTAACGCACAGATTAAGTGGGATAATTAAGTACCACATTTAAAAAGCTGCGAAGTGGTAGCTGCAGTGCTTGCAGTATAAAGTTCTGCAGAAACTATTTAACACTGAATTCTTTTGTGTGAGGTTTCCCTCCGTGCTCGCTTTTTTGTCAGCAACCCCAGCTTTTCTGGAAGCCAAAAGCAGAATGTTTAGTTTTTACGTGATTCCCTTCTGGCCTTGCGGAGATAGCAACTTCATTGATACCAGAATAAAGTGAGTTTGGATAAGCGTAGGTAGGAAAGTGATTTTTATTTTTCAATGTTTAGCTAAGTTGATTCAATACTTTTGTTTTTGTATGAAACTACTCATTTAAAAGGAGGATTTAAATTGGATTAGTAACCTAAAGTCTATTATTTTAATTAAAGGGAAAGAAAAAAATATCTTAAGGAATGTCAATGACTTGATTTATCTTTACCCAAATAAAATAAAACTATCCAAAGAAAACTATTTTTTAAGAATCAAGGATAGCTTTAAAATGCCGGAGTATAAGTGGAGAATTTGTAAAATATAATTTAATTAATTAATTTTGGACTATGACGTATGATTTCAAAGACATATCATGACATTCAAAATCGAAAAGGGCATTTTATATCAACAAATATAATTACAGTTATTAAGAGAACAAATACTTTTTAATTTGAAAGTGAATTGAAATTTAAAAATTAATTGATATAAAATGGACATAAAAAATAAAGTAAAACAATTCACTCATTTAAGCCCTATTCATTTTTATAATTTCATCGACGCCAATTTCGTAAGCTGACAAAAAATATTTGTTTGGATTTACTTGCAACGAAAAGTCATTTTCGACTATGCAGAGTCAAGCATGTGGTGAGGATTATAAATCCTATTTTCAAATTTAATCAAAAAAATTCTGTCACATGTAATGACCAGAAAAATTATATAATCTCTAAACTTTTTTGCCGCAGAAGTATACGGCTTCAAAAAATGAGTAAAAGCATTCAGAACAAAAAGTAAAATTCAATCAGATTCAAAAACAATAAAAGACTTGATGAAATTTGGTTTTAAGAATGATACAACGAAACTGAAAGCAACTAATGGGCTGATGGCCGAAATATGGAAATTCCATTGAATGTTTGTGCTTTATCGAACTGGGCATAGGAAATTCGAATATCATTGGAAATCTTTGGCATAAATATTTGGTGAAAGACATCCTTCTATCAACATATTTTTTTTACGTAGAATGATTGAAGCTGATTATTAATTGGGAAAAAATTATCTCGAATTTTTTGTTGGACAAATAAGTCCAACAACAAAAAATTTCTCTATTTAAATGAAGTTTGCAAGTTTTTGTAAGCTTCCACTCTGTTCACTGTTTGCCGTGATTTTAATATGCCTCTTGCTTTCGGATGTAGCGACATAGAATAAAAAATGTACGTGAATTTCGTTTACTTTATCAACTGGCAAATACAGAAAGAATTTAGATAGAGCATCACAGCTTGGAGTTTTCAAGCCTTACACCTATTTAGATAAGTTGGATCGGAGGGGGTCTATAGGAGATCTCATCAATAAGAAAAAGGTTACAAGTACTTAATTAAGGGAGTGAATTCAGTTTCAATGGCATGCATCGAGCCAGAGAACCAATTGATCTTTAAAGGCGACTATTCGTATTAATATTCACATAATAAAGTACATTTCATCATAAATTTTCTAAAACGGTTAAATTTATCAAGTTTGCTTAAAAAGTAAGTAATTAATTATTAATATAATTATTTAATTATTTTATAACTATTTTTGTCTAAGTTCTTCATGTTGTCTAAGCTGCTGTATTATTACAAAACTGAAATTAATAACATTTTTTATTGAACCTTATTAAAAGTTTCTCGTAAATATTAATTCTTGAGATCACTAAGATTATAGAACGTTTTCCCTAAAATCAATAATATTAAAGTTTTTAAAACATTAAATAATTAAATTGTTTATTTCTGAATTTCTGCTTTCCTTCTCCGCAACCGAAATAATTTTTAATCAATATCATATGAAATTACCACATTGAAAATAAATTTCAATATGCTACATATTTCATTTGTTTATTATCATTAAGCTAAAAGTACACTCCAACGAAAATCATTAAAACCAATGACTTGGAATACAGAACCGAATTGGGAAAATTATAATTGCGTCAACAATTAACCATCTACTTATGATGCCAAAATGAACTATTGGACATTTTATTAGTTTAAATTATGATTCAAATTTTCTATTCAAAGTTTGCTTATTTATATAAATTACGCAATTCTTCAAACCTATTTGTTTAGCAATTTCTCACTCTACAATTACGCCTATGCTCTATTTTACCAAAAACAGTTATTTCAACAAAGTTCTTCAGCTTGTTTCTCAAGAATGTATTACCATCTTTCAAACAGAGGATATAAAAATAATGAGCATTATCGAAGTTCTTTATCTACGGCAACATAAAATAATTAACATTAGAAAATAGTTTTATTGCCTGTATTAAATGTTCGGCATCAGTGGCGACAACAACTAAAAGGAAACACAATATTGAAGGAAGGTAATAAATTTGGCTGTTATCAGAGCAATATTACAAATACATTAATTCCTTCAAAGGGAATAAATAGCTATCGACGATGACGATTGAGGATCGTGCATCATTTGTTCTTTAATCGATTATAACAACAGCAACAAAACTGATATGACGTTTAAAAATCTTCATCGGTAGCTTTGTGCAGTGGATTGACCAGAAGAATGTACTTCAGACTTTTCTCCTCGACTTTTCAAAGGCGCTAAAATCCTAGAAAGAAAATAAGGACAATCGAGCTATATAACAAAATTTATCATCTGTCTAACACATCACGAAGTTTTTTGTGTGTGTGTTGCTTTTCTTTTTAAAAAAGTAATATCAGCTCGAAACAGAAGGTAATGTAAATAGCTCTTCAGAAAAAAAATGGGGGAAATAAAATATATTTTAAAATAAAGAATGTGGTTCTATTTTGGATTCCTAAAATGTGGCTTAGGGAAAACTGATTTAAGTCACTTTTTAGTGGGTCAGTACGAAACGTATTTCCCACTGAGTGAAACTTTCAGGGAACATTTTTTATAATAAAAGTGATTGATTCTTTTAGATTCTGAGTATTTTTATAAGATGAAATAATTTGCATATCTATGAATAAAAATGTTCTGTTTACTGAAATTATATTGAAAACACTTTGTGACGTATCTTTATAATGTATAATAATAAATTAAATTCTTAATGGACACATAAATTATGATTACTAATTTGTAATTAAAACAGGTATTTTACATTTAAATAAGAAACTTTATAAAAAATGATAATTTAATGCTTATGGATCAAAAGATACCCTCATTATTTCTACATTGCTCTATTTATTTTTCTATTTTACAGGACCTCATTGAGTGTGATTGTTTTTTAGAATAATTTTTCGATTGAATTAATTTAATAAATATTTAATTAATGTATTAAAATTTATTAGTAGAAAATACTTTATTCTTTATATTAACTTCAAAATTCACTGAACGAACAATAAATGAGTTGGAATTATAATTTACTACTCAAGTTATATTAAAATAACTTCTAACTAAATATCTGATGTATTAGAATTTTATACTTCATTTCTATATTTTTAAAATTAAGTTATTCTTTTCTGATCTCGTATTCACATAAAGAGTATTAAAATTATAGTTTTATTCCTGGTGTTTGCCTTCTCCACACTGAGGGAATATGTAAATAAGAAGTTGCCAAAATATTAAGCAAGCTCTCACTTCCCTCGTATCTATTGGGTTAAATTTCTTTCACATTGATGATGAAACATACCTCTTGAAGAAGAAGCTGAACCGGTGATGACTATTAAGACTATGCCTCCATTTCTGAATCTCTGAATATTCCGGCAAAGACAATTATTTAACTACTTTTGATATTGGTAATTGGCCCTGGTAACTTTGTTGTTCTTTTAAAATTCAATTTTTTTCTATTCTCCACGCTTACACTATTTCGAAAACAATTTCACGCTACCTCTCATTATTGACTGACAACTCCCTACATCATTTCCCTCCCTACCTACCCTTTTTTTTTCGTTTTTAAAATCTGTTGAATTTTACATTCTAATTTAAATATTCCTTTTACCATTATTAATATTAAATTATTAATGAACTGTCAATATTTGATCACTGTAATTATATTTTTATTTTTAAACATTTCAATTAAATATTATCTTATATAATGTAATTATGTATATAAATCTACAACAGTATGGTGAAAGAATAGACAAAATCAGTTCACTTATTTTACGTGAAAATATACGAGCATTTAAAAGGATTTCTTTTAACAGAATTAAATGTATTTTAGAAAAAAAAAGTATAGAGGAAGAAATATGTTTAAAATCACTGAATTAAACATTTCTTTAAATATTTATTCAAACAAATCCTGAAATTAAGTAATTCTTTCTTGAGTAGATAAATAAACAAACTATTAATTTTAATTTATTTCATTGTGCTATTAAAATATCGAAATAAAGTTGTGTATTCACTGTTCCCGTTCTTGAAAAATTTCTTTTAGAATCGAAAATATAATATCTATTTACGTTTTGAAACATTTATTAATTTTCTCTTGTATTCCAAATTATTAATTTGTGATATGAATAGAAACAGATTCATTAATTATAATTAGAAAAATAGAATCTTTAATTTTCTAAAAGAAGTAGTCATAAAGCATTTTTCAAAAACTGAATGAAATTTTGAAAACTCTGAACAAATAGAAAATTCACAACTTCCTTTGATTTATTTGATTAAAAAAATATATTTAAAAAATTCTGAATAATTTTAAGCATCTCTTTTGTGTATCTAATTTTATATACTACAGCCAACAATTAAATAAACAATTAAAAGATTTCAATTGTTATTTGTGCAAAAATAATTATATTATAAGTTGATACTCAGTTGTTGAGAAAATATTAAAAATATGCTTTAAATATCTTCAATATGAAAATTTCCTGAATCATGTAACAGAAGATGATTTTGAATTGTATTCCTAATATGTGATTTAATCGTAATGTATGACGATTTAATGCCTAATGATGATTTAATACCTAATATGTGATTCGCAAGTTCGCAAACAAATGAATAAAAAACAGCACATTTTAATTCCTTCCTTATAATAATTGGAAAAGTAATTTTTCAGTTTTTTTGCATTCACGCATGCGAATTATACTAAAAAAAATATATTGTATTCATAAAAAAATCAAAAAGAATTTGATGAATCTCCACATTTTATACATCTCTAAGTTCAGAAAATTAGTTTCTGAAATTATACCTGTATGATTTTGATCATGACGATTAAAAAACGATTCAAACTTACCAAATGAAATTTGGTGTGAGAAATTCATACCATATTTAAAGATTTCTATCAAATTTTTTGTTAAATCCATTCACAGAAATTTTCTTTGCCACAATTTTTGAGATTTTGAACCGAATCCATTAAGGGGTTGACCGTTTTTCAGCCTAAACATTTATTTCAATACAAATGCGATAACTCAAATGGCAATGACAGATAAATAAAATTTGGAGTAAGATCTTTTAATAAACTCAATTATTTTTTCAATAGATCGATGAAAAATCTTCCAAAACGCATGCTCGTTTTTTTGTTCAACAGTGAATTTTGGTTTAATTGAAGTAACCGTAGAGTCCACGTCCTTCCCACCAAATCCTCGTTTTCTTTTTATCCTGATTGGAAGATTATAACACTTTCATTAAGAAATATGCAAAAAAGTTTTGGAGAGAAAAATTCCATCAGTTTTTCTGGATTTCGAGTTAAAATGAAGAATTACAAAACATAATTGAAAAGATAATTAAAAACAAATTAAAGAAAATAAAAACTGAAAAATGAGAAATTTGCAAGCAGTTTACCTGTTTTTATTGAATATTTTCGTATACTTTGATTTAAATAAAATATTTCAATGAGTTCCTTACACTCCTCAGCAATTGCTTAAAGGAAATAAATACTCACAGAAATGGCGATAATTTAATTATAACTTAAGTTCCCAAAATTAGAGTAACTAGAATTTAGAATAATAACATTCCAGTATGCCTTATCGTTTATGCGTTACATAATTGCATAATTAAATTAATATAAACGAATTTAAAACTTCTAATAAAATAATTTGTATAATGATTAATGCTATATGGTTGCTTAAAAATAAGGAAATTTATTTAACCTGGTCTACTTAAAAGTTGGTTAGGTTTTCAAATTTAAAAATATGTTTGATGAGTAACATGGAAAACAAATTAATTGATAATTCTCAGAATATATTAAAGTTAATTACATTAGTTTAGTTTTTATGTCATTTTATGTATGTCATTTTGATGCAATCGAAAATTATCACTTTCTTTTAATAAGATAATTTATTTTATACAATTATTTATTTTTTCATTTGTTTTGAAAGTGGGGCATTGGAAAATGTTGCCGACTGTATCGATTGAAAAGATTTGCTATTTAGTATAAAATTGTAAATTTAGTGGTTTTATTTCCAACACCATGCATTCATTTTTAAATGCATTTTACATCAGCCTTAGTGCAGTGCTTTGAATCACGAAATCGGTATTAGATTATTCCGAAAATTACTAATATATGTTGACCTATTGCACAATATTATTATACTTGTAAATCCAACTAACCCAGTCATCGGATTTTGATAATTCATCAGTGGAGGAAGATATATAATTTTTTAAAAAATCATTCATAGAGGTTTACAAAAAAAATGTATTCTCGTCATTTTTAATGTGAAAATCGGTAGAAGTATTTTAAATGCACAATGCCAGTTCAATGCCAATTCATTATCAGTGACTGTATTAGTAGCGCAATGCTCTAAAAGTATTGGAAAAGGAAAATATATGAAGGTAATATTAATATAAAAAATATGAATTTGAAAAATATTATTTCCTTGTGATTCCAAGATAAATTTTCAGTTATTTTAAGCTATTTTTGAACATACAATTTTGCATAACTTCTAATACAGCAGTATCATGGATAGAAGAACTATTGGTTTAATCACGTGTTGACAAACATTGCAATAGGCTCGCCTACAATATGTTTTTGATAACACTCAATACTCACATCAATCACAACTCACTCATGAAACTCACTTGTTGCTGATTGGCATTTAGAGAGGTTTATCGAATCTATACTGTAGCCAGTATGATAATCTAACCTGAATTTGACTGTGAACATATGGTACACTTTGAAGAAATAGGTTGTTTTTATTCCCTGCCCTTCTCTGATAATCTGATAACTATAGACTTAAGTTGTATAGACACGGCACATAATTTACTGAACCATGTTGTAAATCCTAATCTTAATTCAATTTTAGGTTTTTGGGGGTAACCTTAAACTGCATTTATACTATATAAAATTCCGAACAAAAAGATTTATTTACAATTTTTTTTCCAAATATTGAAAGTTTAGAGTTTTCCACACTTGAGACAATAATTCATTTATTAAATTGAATAAAATTAATTTTAGAAGCCATTTTTCCTGAAGACATACGTTATAGAGAAAAAAAACATCTACTATAATCTTTCTCAAAATAATGTTTGGAATATAATATTCGCCACTTGTGTAATCACGGATATAATAGCTTATCAATTGTGCTGATCAAACTAGCGAAGAATGGGTCTCCCATATCTAAATACGTAGAAAATATGGCGATGATAGTGATCAAAAATTGAATTG
Organism: Argiope aurantia; assembly: GCA_026543865.1. Lineage (NCBI taxonomy): Eukaryota > Metazoa > Arthropoda > Arachnida > Araneae > Araneidae > Argiope > Argiope aurantia. The sequence continues at coordinate 109,881 of JAPMOR010024891.1, read as the reverse complement.
TAATAGCAAGTCTCAATGTATAAATAGTTCAGCATGGGTATTTTACTATAACCAATCAAGAGGATGGCATTGAAAAGTCACCAGACTTATCAAAAGAAGATAATAAGACTTGGATCAACATTGACGTAAATTGAGAGAAGACTAAAAACAACTATAGAAAGAATAATTTGTCATGCACAGATGAATCGAGAAGATTATGGCATTCAACGTAAGAACAAATAATGAAGTGAGGCCAAAAAGGAACTACCATAATCCCACAGAATTCTGCTAACTATTGGATCCTTGAAAAGTGTTGTGAATGGCATCCTCTAGCCAACCAATCAGAGCCAACTAGAACTGACGTCAGCTGTTTTGTTTTTCATTTTGATAGACGTACTAAGAATCTTCTTGATGTAACACTGCGTTGTGATTAAATGTTTTATATGTCACATACTTGTTTATTCAGTAATTGTTAAATTCACAAAGCCAAAACAGACATCGGGTAGATGTCAGTCCAGCATAATTATTTGAAATAGTGTGTAGCATGGAGTTAAGCTACAGCAAAATTAATCCAATACTGATTTGAATATTATTCGTATAAGAAGCTTAAAGAACGAATACTTGCTAACTTAATAGTATCGATAACTTTTTAAGAAAGTTTATAAAAGATAAACATTTATGAATATTTTTAATTGTGTAAATGTTATCGATTTCCTGTTTCTACTAAAAAGAAATTAATAATATAAACTGTATCTTGTCTGCTTTTCCACATGTCCTTTTAAACTTAGAAATCTGTATTATTTTTAAAGCATTTTGGTTACAAAATCACTTTGGCATGGACGTAAAGTTACCCTAAAAGCATTGTTCATTATATAAATATTTTATCAAATAGCTGAATAATCTTTTAATTTTGAGGTAAAAAAAATATTAGTTTGAACTTTTTAAATAAACGTTGCTAAATCCATTAGCAGCCAAATATTTCTCTAAATTTATTGTTATTGCTTTCATTGTTCGAGGAAATTAGTTAAAATAATTCTCAGTGTCTACAGAATAATACGTATTTACAAGAATCATTCTGTAAAATTTTAGTTTATGAATCTTTTCACATCGCTGTATCCTATGATTAAAAACGTAAATATTAACAAAAAAAACCATGTAACGATATTCAACGTTCGTTATGATGAAATAATTTAAGTACCTAAAGGGATTTAATCTTTTTTAGATATTGAATTAAAAATAAGTGTTTAATAACTTTTATTCAGTCATGAAAGTAAAATGGGATCACTTTATAGTTGCAAATCCTCTATTTTGTTTTCAAATTAATGCTACTTCAATTTCATGCCTTTTTATTTATTTTTGCATAATCGGAAATTAAAATAGACAAACTAAATATCAAGCACAATTTCAAAGAATTCTTTTTTAAAAATAGTTTTTAAAAAGCAGTTTGATTCCCATTTTAACATTTTTTACTTGAAGAATACTAACAGCATTTTTATTGCTGTTAACGACTTAAGTATTCTATGTTTCTTTACGCACTCTGTAAACTTCAGATAAGTTTTTTTTTTTTCTTTTTCTGATAAAATAAATGCATACATAAAGATTAAATGTTTTTCTCAAAGGAAAATAACATTATTTTTATCGTCGGTTATTTTGTTTAAATGAAAGTAAATTATTTTGTTTGGCCATTTCAGGTAATAAAATAAAGGTGAATTATAAAGTAGATGACAAAATTTATTTAAATTTTCGTGTAAGGTTGACTTGCGATAAAATCTCATTAAATTTAGTAATAAAAAAACTAGCAGAAAATTTTGATTCCTTCAAAGGTTAATGATTAAAATTACAAAGAATCTAATTTACGAGCATTCATTTTTATAAGTTGATTCCAAAGAAACATCAAAAAATGTACAAATGTCAAAAGTGCCGAATCAAACATTTGTCTATATATTGTACTAACTTTACATGTGTATTCAAAGAATAATTTTTACACAGTAAACTGGGACGATAATGATGATGTGGGTATTATTCTGGTGCAAGATACATTATAACCACATCAGCTTAATAATTCAATTTAAAAAAACCACAGTTCATATTTTGACTATTAGAATATTTTTTTGGAAAAAGGATTACCTTTTATTTGTTTTATATATAAGTAAATTTTCAAAAATTTATTTCCAAGTTTATGGTATAGCAAAAATTTTTCAATTCATTCTTGATACGTGAAATTTAGTTTTCAAAGGTTTTTGAAATAAAATATCAGTGAATACTGATTTTTACTGATATTTATTTGAACATTTCAAATTGATTCATTTATATTTATTTCAAAATACTCATTTCAAATTTTATTAAATATTGAACATTCAATCCTTTATAATTCACTTACGTATAAATGCAAAATATTCACTTGCAAAAAAATATTAAACAAATATAAAACGTCATTTAAAGCCCCGTAATTGTTTAGTAAATATGCATTGTGAAAATTAAAGAGAAATGTTGTATAGTATAAAATAAATAATCATTAAAATTTGAATATTTAGTTCCATTTTCATTCTTATGCATAAGAAAATATGTGGTTACATATCTTTAATTCAAATTAATTTATAAGTATTTTTAACTGTTTTTCTAATCCTCAATAATAGATAGATTCATTGTATTATCAGCTCTCATTAAGGCTGCTTTGTTGAAGAATATTTATATACAATATAAACCAAAGTAAGGAATATTAATTATATCACAGTAGTTGATGTTAAAATGGAAAACATATATGTTTTTTTAATTTAATTGTCAATCGTATTGGATTTATTTATCAACAGTGCATAACTATGATATCATTTATTTCAAATATTGGATAATCTGTAACGCATATTTATACTATTCTTGAATAATTGTTTACAAAAACAACTAGAAGTATATTTCTTGGTTAATCGGATCATGTTTGTTTTCTGGTAACAAATAAAAAAATTAAATCTGAATAAGAATAATAAACATTAAAATTAAAGAAATTCCTCTAGACAAATCGGAAGGCGAAGGTAGGTAGAGAGCCTTTGTTTTCCAAGTTAGCGTTTTTAAATTCTTTGTAGTCTTTAGACAAAAGCAATGAAATATTGCATATTGAAGCAACCATAGATAATGACTTTATTATTGTCTTACAATTCATAAAAACGGTATTTATGAAAAATAAATACTAATAAGATAACAAATATAAAAATACAAAAAGGTTTTCCTTGTGGTTTAAAATATATTATTGAAAAGCTTAGAAATTTAGGAAATGTCAAAAAATTGTATCAACTAGCAAGAACAAAAAATTTTCGGGGTCAGAGGAAAATCTTTTCTAGAGATCAAAAATTGTTGCAGAAAAAAAAGCAAATCATTGCTTGAATCAAACATTTTCTTTGGTGAAATAATTATATAGAACACAGAGAGAGCTACAAACTATTTCTGATAAATAATATTACCGACTTCTGATGGTAAAAATCTTTTGTATGATGAAAAGTAGTGGTAATTCAAAAACATCACAACTCTTTTTTTTTTGAGAAATAGTTTTCCACATAGGGAGGTATAACGAGTTCCTTAAGGAGAATTTACCGAATAAACAAACTCCCACTTTCCTGATGTGTAAAGTATTATTCTGGAGTCAAGATACCTCCACTCCAATTATAGAAAATACCACTTACAGAAGAGGGTGTATTGTAGCTAGTAAGGGAACTTAGGACTTAACCTTACTTTCCTCTTTTGTACTGTCGAAAGCTATCGCAATAATATCGATTCAAGTTTATTTAGCATATATCAAACTTGCTTTTAGATTTAAAAAAATGCATAAAAGACGCAACACATTGCCAAATAAAATGATACATATGCCAATTACTTTTTTCTGTATGGAACGTAAAAGTGCTTGTAAGCTTAAAATTATTTTACAAAATACCCCAAAATTTTATAAATAAAAAATTCTTTTTGATAAGAATTAAAAACAGTTTGAAGTAAACCTAACTGAAGAAGCTCGTTAGAACTAAAAACGATTTCTTAAAGATGTTAAAATTCGTATGCCTCAAATTTAATCAGATTAAATAATTAAGTGATTTATCATAATTTTTAAAAAGTATGATTAAATTTTCTGCTCTGAAATCTACGAAGATTTTTAATTGAATCCATTCTCAGCTATAAATTTAGAAATTAAACTCAGAGAATGCTCGCTCTCCTACTCAATTAAGAAATGAACTTTTTCCAAAGAAAATTAAAAGAACTATTTTGACTTACATACAGAATTGGATTGCGAAAATTATATAAATTATTAATTACATACTTAAAAAGTTAGCACGTATTAACTTTTATAGCATGAAAATTGTGGATAATTTCCTATTTGAAGTCAAATCACAGATATCAATATTACACTATTAGAAATGCTCATTCTAGCCGTATCTTGCTCGGGAGCAACGCTTCCCCAAGAGATTATTAATTAACACGTTTCTGCAGAATTCATTAACATCCTTCGAACAGATGATATTAAATTAATGGGCTTCAATTAATATTTCATTAATGGCAGCTTTAAATATTTAAAGTCGGAAAATAGTTTTATTGCCAACATTAAGAAATTCATTGTCAGTGGCAACTACTCAAAGGAAACACACGACTGAAGTGAAAAGAAATGTGATTGTTATCAGAGCAATATTTGAATTAAAGCTTCAAATAACTCCTTTAGAAAGGAAAAGTCTCCAACGATAAAGATTCAGGCTGATTTTAAAAAGCAGAGTCTTAATGTTCCCATATGTTTAAAGCATTTATTTAATATCCTCAATGTTTCAAAAGTAAGATATGAGTAGAACAATTCTATTGTATCTATAAAATACCGAGTGTTTATATATTATATTATATTGTGCACTTTTGAAAAACTGAATTCAAGCAAAATAGAGAACAAAGAGAAAATCTCAGATTTACGTTGAAGTATTTACTTTCAAAAAATATGTCGCAAAAGATAATTAAAAAAAGATTTTAAGTATCATTCATTGATAATCAATCATTGATAAAGATGGATTTTTTGGAGATAAATGGCAATTTCTTCGAAACATTTATAATGACACTATTTTTAACCTAATTTCTAGTTAAATTATTAATTAGATTGAAAACATTAATGGCACCAATTCTTGTTCAAATGAAATAAGACAAAAATCCTGTTTAAGTTTTAATTTTGATATTATATATGCTTCTTGTATAGCGAAAAGGAACAGGGTTCACAATATAAGTGTGATCTCATATGATTGCAGTTCTATCATTGGGATTCTTTTCGGAAAAACTATTTTTGTGTTTCTTAAAACGCATGAAAACAAAAAACATTTTCAATCGTAAAAGTTCAAAATAAGTCTAACTGCGAAACTCTGCTAATATAGAATTATTAGAAAACTAACTCTAGTAACTATAAAATTGTCACAACCAATTCTAATCCAATTCTAATTCTAGGTTTTTAAAACACTAACATTATAAAATGTTCCTTTATTTTTATTCTTACTTCATGTTACTGTGAATAATTTTTTATGCGTTATTTTCGATTCTACCATTTTTTCGCACTCTACATTTCACATGATATGCCAAATATAAATAATGAGTATAATTCAAATGCGCAAAACATGAATTTAATCTCCTACCATTGTACACCACACAAACACCTAGTAAGAATAAAATATATGCATTGCGAAATTAAATGTATTTTCACTCAACTCACATTAAAAGGTTATGCAGAGAAAACAAAAATACTGTTTTAAATTTTACAATTATCGAATTTTTCAAATGTTAATTTTAAACTACTTTCTGTATATTTATATTACAAAATATGTTTACAAAAGATCTTGTATGCATAGATAATTTCAGGAGGCAGAAATAGGATATTAATACAAAAAAGCAAACAAAAGTTAAATTGAACTTAATTTTTGAGCATTAAAATGTAGATAGAATAAGCATTACTAGTAAATGTAGTTGCAACTGAAAATAATAGTAGGTAATGAACTATTAAATGTATTTCCTCCTAACACTACATCCTTTGTTTTTTTTAAGGAAATATGTTACGAATTTCTTTTGTGAAAAATATGAAATTTATTATTTAAATTTCATGATAAATGTATTTAAAATAATGTTTCTTTGCAAATATCTCTCATGCAATTTTCTTGTTTTTTTATATTTTTCAAATCATCATCGGCGGTAAAATATTTAAATGTATTAAATAAAAGAATTCTAGTTTCCTATTTTTGTGAGAATTGTATTATTTTTAGAATCCAGCATTGTTTTAATCGTTTCTCCCTAACTTTAGGATTTACTGTTTTATAAAAACGGAAAAATGTGCTTTGGAACAAAAGTCTGAGAATGTGACGCAGTGTTCTTTTTTTTATTTTTTTAATCTTTTCTTAAATATTTATTTCTCTAAATTAAAAATTAATAGCAAAAACATTCTTTTTGAATCTTTCGACCATGGTCAACTGTTAACACATACAATACAGTTTTAAAAGTTTGCTTAACAACATAACAATAAAATTAATATTTCTCAGTTGACATTTTTTGCCTGTAGAACAAAGAGAGAAAAGCTACATGTTTCTTAGAAACATTCAGAACATTTTTAAAAATTCAAATATTTTCGTAGGAAATAAAGCAAAGAATAGAAAAAGGCAGTGCCTTGCTTTAGAATTTTAAGAAGTTGCCTAGGGTCGAAGAAAAGCTGTTTGTTTTTGAAAAAAATAAGAAAAACAGAGTTTGTAACCAGAATAACATAATCAAGAACTTTTGACTACTAAGAACCAAGAATGGAACAAAAATCCGATTTGCAGTTCTAGAATAATCGGTCAAAAGAAAAAAAACGCAAAACATAAAGGAAGGGAAATAAGAAAATTCTTTATCCCTGTTAAAAAAGCAAGCAAATATATTTTTTATGGAAATATGAGACCAAATTTCATCATTTAAACGGCAAAATAGTTCATGCAATGAGATTTAAAAAATGACCCTGGCTTTCCTGATAAACTAACAAATTGTTTTCAGATAAAAAAAATCCTTTATTAAAAAAATACTGAAAGAAAAGATTATTTCATATGCTTATTTAATATGGACATAAAATCATTTGCAGAAACGGTAATAAACAGTAAGTATATCTGACACAAACGGAATATCACAATTTTCAGATTAATGTTTTATTAAAAGAATTCTGAAATGAATTTTTAATGCACTGGAACTTCCTTTATTTATTTAATTAAAAGTTTTTGCTTACATATTGTAAATATTTGCAATTAAAAAAACTCTGTTAAGAATTTACTTGCAGAAATGTCTCATTTTAGAAGAAATGATTGAAATGAGCATGATTAAATTATTTGAGCAAGAAATTTTAGATAATTCAAAATTAAATTAAATATTATTGGTTAGGCATTAATAAATATAATATTTTTCATTAACAATTTTATTTTAATATTCAGTAACTTGCTTTCGATAAATAAATTTTCAATTTTTATACTTCTAGTTTCATTTCAATGTCATAATACATCATAGTGATAATTATATGAAATTCATAGTATATTTTTTTGTCTGCAACACATTTATCTATCTTAATTCATAACTTACATCGGTTCACTTAGCCCGAGGGCATGAAACGTTTACCCCTTAGTAGATGGAAAGAAAGATGTATGATAAAATAAGTAAAAATATTTTTTATTCGATATTACAATAAAGAACTACACTTGGAATTCCTGTATCACAAAAAGTAGTTATAATTATAAATAACCCAAATATTTTGCCAAAAAAAGGATGCAGAAAATCGAGATTTATAATATAAGTTGTTTTTTTAATAGTATCGTATAAAGGGCATACAGTATTAGCCAGAAGGAGAAAATCATATATATGAAACCTTTGAAACACATGCAACATACAACGTGATACCAAAACTCATTCAAGATTATTTCTCGCTATAAACTTAATATAAGCTAGCTTATACTAAAGGGATGTAATTCGCTACATAGAGGTTTTTATATTTAAAATAAGCACTGATTTATTTCGATATTAGCAGCCAAGATGACTAATTAATTCATAGGGAAATTTACATGTGTTTAATCTCAATAAAATGTGTAGCTCTGTATTTTTATTTTTTAATGAAAAAAATTAAGTGAAATCTCTATTTAAAAAAAAATAGTGCAGTCCAAAAATAATTTTAACACCACTTTAAAATCGAAAACATATCTTTTCAATAATACCTATTGCCCTATAATTTTGGTTTCAGTTTCAAAAAAAGTATTTAAAGCTTAGTTTCCTACAATATATTTCATACAAAATTTTTTAAAAATTAACTCTACAAGCACGTTATAATTGCATGAAAATAAAATTAGCTTATATAAGAATGTTGACATCATGCTGACAAAAGCTCAAATTAAAATATGGCTCTCACAGTAAGCTAAAGCTAGAGAAATGTTATTTTTAAAGTGTCTGTATGAAATAAAATAAATATGAAACATTATATTTTCTAGAAAAATAAAAGCAAGAGAATGTTTCTAAATTTTTTTAAAATATCTATATTACTAACTTAATATTTCTATATTATTTAAAACAACCTTATCTTAATATATACAATATATCCAAACTAATTCGACCCAAAAACTAATTTTTAAAGCATTAGTAATAGGTGTACATATCTAAAAAGAAAAATAGTCCAAGTGAAGTAAATAATTATATTTTCAGTAATCTGAGTCAATAAATACTCTTATAAATTAGATAATTTTTACTTTTTGCACAACCATGACCTATTAATAAAATATTCTTGAGATGTGAAACACAAATAAAATAAGGAGTTTGACGCATTTGTGGAATATTCCAGACTTTGAACCTCTTGAAGGAATCTATTCCATTTCTTTTTCCACAATTGTAACATCAATACTGTAAAAAATGGTTAATGTAGTATGGCGTTTACGATATAAAACCTCAAATGATTAATCCATTGCTAAAAGAGGCAAGAAAAATTCAACATTCTTCCCTCAAGAAATCAATTCAGATCCAGATTGAAGCGATAATAATTTCACACGAAGCTAGCAAGAGATTTTCTACCCTAAAGGCAGGTATTTAAGCACACATTCCTTTTATCAAGCATCAGTTAAAATATGGAAAGTAGTTAATTAAAGTAGAAGTAAAAGATGAAAATGTTCTTATATTTCATATCTTGATTTTCTTCATCCAGATTGATTATTTTTTGTTAAATCTGTTCTGGAAAAGAAAAGATCTTAAAACCTGTCTGCAAACTAAATATTAAAGTATTTTACATCAAAAATAAGGAAAATTCAAATTATGATTTCATCGTCCATTAAATTTGACTAAACAGCTGAAAAATAGAGTCCCAAGAATAATTTTAAACTTTCTCGCGACGCTAATTGGTAACACTAAACCTCTTTTAGTACCTTATAAGATTTCATTAATTTTTTTTTCTTAACATCCTTTTTAAGAAGTTTGAAAACCCTAATAAAATCAGGTTTTAAATATTTTGCTTTTTCTCTTTCGTGATGTTTCTCTTAAGAACATATATTTGATTGATAAAGAAAAATTAAGAACTTTTCTAATTATATGAATTTTAATTCTTTATTTTCTGAAATAATAGTTTTATTTTTGAAAATTTCGAATAAGGTGGATTAAAATGTAATTTTTTTTAGTTGAAGAAAATTTATTACAAATTTCGTTTCTTCCTGTTGTTTACTCATTAGATATTGCGGAAAATATTTAAATATATCGGTTGTCTCTGGGATGGACAGAGTGCAACTAAGACTTTTCTTGGAAGTTAGGTTCAATAGAGTTTCACGCATTTGCATCCTCTTCAATTCCAGGGTCCATAAACATGGAGTTCTCTTCTTTGCCTCATTAAATCTAAACTGTGCAATTTTTTGATATTTAGACCAATTATAGGAAGTTGAATTCTGTAGCTTTAAAAAAACTAATAACTTATTTCCCAGGTAATGAATTTATTTATGAAATAAGCGCAAATTTTAATTTATTTTGATAAATGGTTTCAAGACAACCTGGACGATAAAATAAAGATTTATTATATTTGTACCAGCCACCACACACACACGGGGAATCTTAGGCCGGCGGGGTTCGAACTTACAACCCGAGTGATGCAAATCCAACACTCAACCAACCTGGCTATCCGTGCGTAGAACAGAAAGTAGGAACACTTCCAGCCACGTAAAAGTGATATATCGATTCACAAAGATAAATGGGACAAGATTCTTCTGAATGATAAAAGTCTTACAATTTTAAAGTGGAAGAGTCATTTTAATGTCTTCATGCGTTGGAAATGCTCCGTTCCTACCTGCAATAGAGCAGAAGGAAAGATAAATATCAGCATGCCATAACCCCTACAATGAATAATAGTGTGCGTGATAAGCAGTTATGAGACCGACATTTGGCTTACTGCAGGTGCAGTATTAAAACTAAAAGAATGGTCAGTGCGAATATTTAGCCATCTTACGGATTTTGCTATTTCCAACTGCGAAATTTAATCAATAAGATTCCAAAAAATAATAGTAAGGAATATATGTTACAAGTCGAATATTGCATGACAATTGTCTTTTATAACCTAAATGGGTGAAATAGTTTTAGAAACAAAATTATCCTAGTTAAGGAACAATGTCTAATTCTTTCTATTGCCACAATTTTTTGACTGAAAGTGTGCATCCCACTCGATACACAAGTAAAATGAAGGAATTTTACCTGTCTACAACAACAACATTTCAAGCTTCAAATCGAAAAACAGAGTTGTATCTTCAGCGAAAAGAACCTAATTATTGATTAAAAAGACTTATGATAATACCAATAACTGTCAAGCTATCAGTCGTGTAATAGTCTGAAATAATCCAGATTACATCATATTAATAAATTAAAAATGAATGGTGCAACTTTTGATGTAAACACTCCGTTGCATCTTAACACATATCTGTTTCAAGATTACGGGCCACTGTTGCATCAATTAAAGATTTGTGTTATTGTTTTATAGCTATCTACACATCTAATTTTAAACTTTTTGTAACACTTAGACAAAATCGCATTACCACGAGTAGAACTTTAAACACAATTCATTATTCCTTATGTTAACAAATTGAAGCCAATAGGCAAATAACTTTATTATCATTACTAATATCTTCTGCAGAATATTCACCTCTAACATTCTATAGAGAGAGTTTCGAATTCTCGTGAAATACCTAATACATCATAGATAAGATCTACTAGTGCATAACCGTATAAATGATAAGGTCTACTCGTCCACAACCGTATAAATGATAAGGTAGCAAATTATAACTCTTCATAACAAAGTATTCAAATTTTATTTTTTATTTCAGGACTGGTATTTCTTTAGAAATGTAAGACAAAAATAATAAACTTTCAATTCATAATATCTTGAAATTCACTATTCTATAATCTGCGAACATTAAAGTTTTCTTGTAAACATTTCAATAATAGTATCAAAATAAGCAAGTAGAATAGAAATGAATACTTTATGCTTTAACGAAAGGTAAATTCATGGTTTCTGTAAAACAACCGAGTAAATCTCAATGAATTTCATACCGAGACTAAACTTTTTCGATATCCCTCAAAAGTTTTCTTCTTTGATATTATAAAGAATTACCTTAAAGCGAAATATCATTAACATTTCTAATCCGCTTAAAAAACGTTTTTTAAGCGGATGATCTTTCAAAGATAATAATAACTCTAACAAATGACACACAGTCATAATTAAAAACGGAACATTTTGGTGTTTCATACATATGACAAGGAACATTTTCTTTTTTGAAAGCCATTCAAACCCTTTCCTTCACTTCCTTTCCTACATCCTTTTATTCGATTCTCTAATCAAAAGGAATGTCAAAATGAGAAATAAAGGCAGCCATGACTGTTCTGGAATCAATGACACGAAATTTGCTCGAAGAAAAGCCACATAATTCACAAAATCATCCTAGTAGTAAGACAAAAAGCAAAGTAAAAGCTCATTCTTTTGTGGTAACCGCCAATTATATACCAAGAACGAACAATAAAATAATGTCCTCCGAAGTTAACGCACAGATTAAGTGGGATAATTAAGTACCACACTCTCTTAAAAAGCTGCGATGTGCGGTGGCTGCATTTCTGATAGTATAAAGTTCTGGAGAAACTATTTAACCCTGAATTCTTTTGTGTGAGTTTTCCCTCCGTGCTCGCTTTTTTATCAGCAACCCCAGCTTCTCTGGAAGCCAAGAGGAGAATGTTTAGTTTGTGCGTGATTCCGTCCTGGCCTTGCGGCGATAGCAACTTCATTGATACCAGAAGAAAGTGAGTTTGGATAAGCGTAGGACAAGGAAGTGAGTTTTATTTTCCAATGTTTTTACTTTTGCGCGATGATACATACTTAAAAGGAGTATTTAAATTTGATTAGTAGCACTAAATCAAATTATTTTATTTAGGGGGAAAGAATGAAGAATCAAGCAATGTTAATGAATTGATTTATTTTTTTAGATACAAAGAAGTAAACTTAAAGTTTTTTTTCCGGAACCAAAGGTACTTTTAAAATTTCGAACAATTGCGCACAATTTCTAATAAATTTATACGTGGAATTTAAATAAATAAATTTGAATGAATTAACGATTGTGAACGGTAATGAGAATGAATTTAAGAATTATTAAGAAACAACAAAACTACCATTGAGTTTTTCACGATAGTAAATAAATAGTAAATGCTGTTAAATATGAAAAAAAATTTAAACTGAAAATTAATACACATGAAACTTATATTTGAAATGAAATAAAACAAGTCATTTATATAAATTCCACTTATTTCTGTTTAGTTGATTGGTGCCCATTTTCTAAGCTGACAGAAGCTAAGTTCGTTTGATTTGATTGTGTTTAATGTCGGAAAGGCCATTTATGACTTTTCATATGGTGTAGCGTATTCATAAAATTTGCTGTAGCATATAATCTTATTTCCAAAAATTCTTAAAGTTAAATTTTTATCATTTAATCTTAAAATTTAATCACAAATTAATATCGCACGTGCAGACTTGCCAAGTTGTATAAAAGTGGGGTTTCAAAACACGAGTAAAATTATTCATTTAAAAAAGTAAAACCCGAGCAATTTTTTAGAAAGCAAATTATATTCGAAAATCACTAAGACTATAGATTTTTTTTTCCTAAAATCGATTAAAAGTCAAAATTTAAAAGGATTAAGCAATTAAATTATTCACTGTATTTTCAACTCCTACATCCATGCTCTGAAACAAAGCCTTTTTTAATCGATTTCACTTGAAATTACCACATTGAAAAGAAGTCTCATTATGCTTTATATTTAATTTGTTTTATTAACATCAAGCCAAGAGTAGAGGTAATCATTGAAAAGAATTACTTGAAAACAGAACCGTACCGAAAAAAGTAAAAATAGATAAAAATTAACTCTACTTATGGTGCCAAAAGGCATAATTAGATTTTTATTAGTTAGAATTATGTTTTAAATTTTCTATTCGATTTTCATTTGTTGACACAAATGGTACAATTCTCGAAATGTATTTGATTAGCTGCTTCTCACTCTAAATTCACGCTTTTTGCTTTAGCTTTATCAAAGGCCACTATTTCAGCAGTGTTCTTTAACTTGTTACTTAAGAATGCATTACCGTCTTTCAAACAGCTGACATAAAATTAATGAGCATCATCGACTGCTTCAACTACGGCAGCATAAAATAATTAATGTTAGAAAATAGTTTTATTGCCGGTATTAAATGTTCGGTGTCAGTGGCAGCAACTGAAACGAAACACGAGAAGGAAGGAAGGCAATAAATTCAGCTGTTATCAGAGCAGTATTACAGATACAGCTTCCGAATAATTCCTTCGAAAGAGAAAAGTCATTGACGATAACGATTGAGCCTCATGCATCGTTTGTTCTTCGATCGATAAAAGCAACAGCAATAGAAAATCATGCCTATTATTTTAAAAACCTTCGTCGATTATTTAGCGCCATGAGTAGACTAAAAGGAAATACTTGAAATTTTTTTCATTGACTTTTCAAAGGCTCTAAAAGTTTAGAAATAAAATAAGAAACCAAAATAAATGAAATGATGCTGAACAAAGAAGCAAAATTCGAGCTGTATAACAAAATTGATCATCTGTCTCAAACATCATGGAGAAGATTTTTCTGTTGTTTTTCTTTTACAAACATAGTATCAGGTCTGACCAGAAGGTAATGTAAATGGCTCGTGAGGAAAAAATTGGAGAAATGATATGTATTTTAAAATAAAAATTACGGTTTTATTTTGGATTCCTAAAATGTGTCTCAGGGAAAACTGATTTAAGTCACTTTTTAGCGCATGCATGAAAAGCGTGTTTTTCACCGGTTGAAGCTTTTATTTTCTCAATAATGAAAAGTTTACAAAAAGAAAGTATTGTAATCGTATTGTTTTGATCTCGAGTTTTTGACGAATCTTCATGTTTCGGATCTCTTGATTTTGAAAGGCACATTTTTGCAATTTGTCTGTCTGTGAACGCGTTAATTCAAAAATATTATGAGTTATGAGTTATGATGGATGAAATTTGGTGTGTGGATAGAATGAGAATAAGTTTCAGGAATATCACTTCCGCTGATTATACGAATTACTGATTGTTTTATTCCAACTCTTTCTTTCATAAGAGAAACTATTATAAGTATTGTTACGAATCTGTGATGCTGCTTCCCAGCATAGTTGGTTCCATCATCAGAAAGACTGTTTTACAGTCATCTATATTGGACGGAGTCCGGGTGTCTCGTCGGAGGTCCCAGAGCTTGGCGACAAACTTGACGACCATTTGACGACTTGGTGATGAATTTGGCGACTTTGGCGACAAAATAGATTATACCTGAAACATCGAGAATTTTCCCGATCAGTCCATTGGGAACCGAGATACGCCTCGAAAGTTCCTGATTCGTTGAGAGGCTTCTAGCCCCGCCTCCTGAGACCTATAAAAGGAGGCAGTCTGCAGGTGCGGGAGTAGTCGGAATCGACGGTAAAGAACGAGTCTTCCAGAGATTAGCAGAGCAGCGACGGAGATAAACTAGTGCTGAACTAAGCTATGCGCTACTGTCTGCAGTAGAGTCTTGTTGTATGCTGCTGTGTGCACGTCTCGGCGGAAGATAATTGTCTTCTCTATGCTGTATGTAGTTGTCGTCTTTGTGCTGTCCTATCCTGTCTTCGTGTAAATAAACGTCATTGTTTTTTTAACTACTGCCGCTTGCTGATTGAGCGTACTCCACACCATATAACTTCTATTACCCAAACGAACCTGGAAATTTCGGAACAGTATTTATTCTGAGTAATTTATCAGAATGTAACAATATATGTTAAAAAAAATTCTGAAACAAAATACATATAGTAAATTTTTCAAATTATATCTAAAAACCCTTTTGAGCTTATAGAGATAAATATTTATTAAATAATTAGTGGAATATTCTAATTGAACAAACATTTAATTATTACGGAATGAATACAATTGCAATAATTTCTATTTTTCATTTAATTCTTGGCTTTTTATAAAATTACAGTAATTTAGTATTTATAAACCAGAAGATATCTCATTACAACTACATTTCTCGGCATCTTATTCCTTTATGCAAGATCTAAGAACCTAAAAAAATGAATATAACTAAAAACAAATGACGAGCAATTGAGTGTAAACGATTTAACTTGTATTGTGATTTTAAATGCACTTTTTTTATTTAATATTAATTGCTTGGTTAAAATTTTATTACTAAAAATATTTGATACTTTTATTATTGAATTCTTCAAAATTAACTGATTGAAAGATGAATGACAATATTTAAAGTATAATTTACTTCTCAGCATCATAATAAAATTGAGACCACTTGAATATTTGATGTATTAATTATTAATAATTTATATTGGATGTACAGATTACTTTATCATTGCTTTTAAAATGAAATTACTCTTTTCTTTTCTGTATTCACATATGCAATGTATTAATGTTGTATTTTTTTAGTAGATTTGTTTCGAAAGACATCAGAACCACTGAAGTAAGTTTCTGGAAAAGTAAACAGGCTTTCTCTTCCTTGTGAATGCATAGTAAAACCTCATTAAATCGTCACTCAAGGGACCAAGCATTTTTGACGATCTAAGCGGAGTGACGATTTATACGGAATGGAAGTTTTCGGGGAAAAAATAAATGAAATAAAAAAACTTATATATATCAACGATTGCTGTAGAATTCGGTCACAAAAACAAGATTTTCAGAAATCAATATTTGTAAATAAATGAGTGGAAATTTTTTTTTAAAAAAATTATCGCTCTCGCATTTTATATTTTTTTAATTACTTTAAAATAATCCAACTGCTCTGATTGAATAAGGTGCTGATTACTGGATATAACTATCTTTTCTAATATACTTAAGACTTTAAACTATTTGTCTGTTGTACCTTGAATGTATGTTAAGCATTATCAAACAATCTCCAGGATTTCAGTTGATTCTGTCTTGTTTTTTGAGGTTTGATCCCTATTTTCGACATCGTTATTCTCATTTGAAATGTTTTGTTTTTCTTCCAAAATTTGTCTAGACGTCAAAGTTCTTACAGTTCGCTTTTGAGCAGATTGCGATATCATTATCAATGTTGATAAACACATTAACTTCACTGACATTGCATTCCTTTTCATTTGCGATTTGTAGCAAAGTCTCTAGTGGGTCCAGATCTATGATGTTTTCGCTGAGGATTTCTTTTGATTCTGAGTTTGCTATGAGCTCTGCATGTCGGAAACAATTCGATACAGCTTGTGATGAAAGGAACTCCATCTTTTGCTTGCATAGTTAATTATATATAAAACCGAAACTTTTTACTTCACATTGCTATACAATGATTTTATCAGATCCTTTAAAAACATATTTTTTAGTACTTTTGTTTAAAGTCACGAATAATATCTTGACCTGAATTCTGAAGAAGTATAGTTACATTTGGGGGAGGAAAAGCAATTTGGATCACTTTTAAATATTCGGGTTGATTGTGGGCAATACAATTATGGGCAATGATGACCGCATTTCTATTCTGGTGCGAAAATTGAGAATTCAGTTTACGAATATGTCGTTCCCAAATCTTAATAGTCATCCATGCATTTGGATTTGTTTCATTTTCAATTAGAAAGGTTTTTTAGAGTTCCCTGGCCTTTTGCTTTTACTAATCACATTAAAATTTTAGTTCCTCATTCCCACTCATCATCATTAAAATTATGTTCTAAACACTTAAATTAAATATAATATGTAATTAAACTCCACACCATTAATTTAAGATCCGAGATAATTACTGACCTATAAATAGGACGCTGGGCGGATATGGAAATTTATGAACACTTAGTACTTCTCCTTTGTTTTTAGTTCCTTGATTACGTTTCTGTTCCCAAACAATTAAACTTTAATATTTAATGCAAAATAAAATGAAACACAAATAAATTTGGCATTTTTTATTAAGTTTAAACATATTCTCACTATTTATGGTAATTTGGGAAACATTTTGTACATAGAGTTACATTACATTTCATTCAAAATGTAAGAGATTTTCCGGAACAATTTTGCATTTGACATCGTCTTTGTTTTTCTCTTTTACCAATTATATGGCCAACTCCATCCCGTCTAACAGTGTATTTCTTTCACTCGAGATGAAATTGTATAACTTGGTCTACCGATTTGTTTTTGTCCTGTCTTGCCTTTTTTTAGATAGGCTAGTGCAATATGGCTCCTTATTTCTTTGATACTCTTTTTCTCTGCATTTACCATGTTGTAAATACCTGCGTTATTTACAACAGCCATATCTACAATTCGGGTAAAAATTGGCAAACACCATTTTTTTTCACGGATTTTTATAGTATGTTTCTCAAAAAGCCAATCATGAGAATCTACACTACCCATGTTTTTGTTATATTGTTTACGAGACATGGCTGTTCGATTTTTTTTTCAGCATTTCCTTTTACACTTGAAACAGATGTTAGTGGCTCAATTATGTCAAAATTTGTCGCAAGTGTAATGCATTTGTTATCATTCCATTTTACGCAGTAATTTTATTTTTCACATCAAAGTAGAAATCATGTGAACCACGGCTTGTCTTTTTGAAAGTAGAATCAATTTCAAGGGGACAATGCTGTATTCTGTCACTTCTTATTGTTCCTGTTGCTCGAAATCCACTCTTTCTTAGGTCAACTACCAAATTATAGGAATTAAAAAAATTATCAAAATAAACTATATGACTCTTGGGATCAGTAACTGGCTGAAGATTTTTTTTATATATAAACTCGAGTTCCCAAAGGCTCTTTTGAACGAACCACGGTAGAAGCAGCATCGACAGCTTCCTTGCCGCAATAGAAATCAAAATTATAGCAGTAGCCATTGTTCCCACATAATGCCCACATTTTATACCCGAGTTTCAGTGTCATCAAAACCTTCATCTGTTAATTCATCTACTTCAGGTGGCAAAGCAATCATTTCGGACTCTAATTCCTCTGAAAATAGATATTCTACAGCTTCCTCGGCAGTTTTAAAACTTTTTTCCTCGACATCTTGAGCACCTATGAAATAAACTAAATATCAGAAAATTTAACGAATCCGCCCAGAGTCCTATTTTTAGGACAGTAGTTTAAATTTGTAATAAAAACTAATAAAAGTAAAAATAATTTTGAAACGTTATAAGATATCTGTTAATAGAGTATCTTAAATATAAATTCTGAAAAAATATTTAAACTTACCTCTAAAACCTTTTCGTACGATTACAATGAAATTCAGAAAGAAAACATCATGAAAATGGCGAAGTTTACGTATCTGCAGCTGGCTGAAAAATGCTTCCATCCGGTCCAAACCAGTTTAAGTAAGTAGGGTGAAACCATTACTCTTCAGGGGGTAGAAAAAGAATAGATGAAACGTTGAATAGCTTTATTTATAATGGTGAAAATGAACTGTCCTATAAATATGAAGCTGGGCGGAAGCGGGTTAAACCTTACTGGAATTGCTGGAACTTAATCATTGAAATTATCATTTGTTTCTAAGAAATTTCTCTAAATCTTATTTTCGACAACGTAAGTTTTAATTTAAAACTGATACTTTATAATTAAAGAATGCACAAATAAAGTAAACTCATTTGCTCTATTTTACGAGAAAAGGTGTTCGTATTTAAAACTAGTTCTTTTAAAAGAAAAGTATGCATTTTACAAAAAAAGTATTTATATGGAGAGAAAAATCGGAAATCACCGTATTAACGATTTTGTTAAATATTTATTCAAACCTATTCATAATGTTAAATAATTCTCTCTTAATTAGATAAATACGCATACTGAATATTTTACGTAACTTCATTGTGCTTTTAAACATAATGAAAAAGCATTATGTATTTATTTACTGTTTGCAAACTTGGAAAATTTCTTTCAGAATAGGAAATGTAACATCCGCTTATGTGCTGAAACATTTATTTTTCTTTAGTATTTCTATATTATTAATTTTGTAAAGATCTGTGTTCTATGATATGAATAGAAACAGATTCACTAGTTATAATTAGATATATAGGTGTTTTAATATTGCAAAAGAAATTATATTGCATTTTTCAGAAACTGAATTCAGATCAAAACTTTAAACAAATAGGTTCGAACTTCCTTTAAATAAACAATAATTTCTAACTTCTTTTGATCGATGATTTGAAATATATAGAAAGAAAATCCGGAATAATTTTAAGTATAGTTTTTATGCAATTAATTTTAATAATGGATCTTATGGGAAAATAAAATAACGAACAATTAAATAGGCTTTTTAAAAAATTTGAGTTGCAATTTGTATAAAAAATTCAGTTATTAATTAATACCAAATAGTTAAAAAGAATATTAAATAAACATTTCTGATCACTTCAATTTGAAAATTTCCTGAAACATGTAAAGCAGATGATTTTCATAGGAATTTATAAATTGAAAATTAGTTATTTTTCGTAAACTGCCAATACAGCAATCAATAGTAATTCAATAAAAAAAAGAAAGGAAATGTCAGTTTCTTCCTCCTAACCTTGGAAAAATATTGTTTCCCTTGTACTTTCTTGTACACGAAATATACAAAAAGAAAATATTGTATTGAGTTATTTGATTCAGATTTTGACGAATCTCCATGTTTGAGTCCTCTTTAAATTCTAAAAATACATTTATGAAATTATACCTGTCTTTATATTGTTCTCACCATCTGTCTATGTACAAGATAACATAAAATAAAACTTCAGCTAGAAGGATGAAATTTTGTATGCGTTCTTTTCACCAAAATTATAGATTTCAATCAATTCTTGAACGGAATTCATTCCAAGAAAGTTTATATGTTTGGCTGTCCGAATGCATGAACATGGCAAATATAAAATTTAAGATGTCTTAGGAGTTAAATTGGGTACACACGTTAAGCACTTAATTTGTAGATATATTACAATTCTTAATTGAATCTATAAAGGTGTTTACAATCTGTCGTTTTATATTTGCACATTCTTGTAAACGTAATAACTAACTAGCATTCGTGGTTTCCCTGTAACGTTCTCGCATATCTTCAATAAAGATTTTATCTCCCCCCCCCCACATATACGTACCCTTCTTGCATAAAATTATAGGCCTTGTGTAAGGCCACAAATGTTTTGCATGTCATCGGCTAAAAATAGCTACAAAATAAAGAATCTTTTGGCGTGAATATAGCACTTTTCTTAATATATCTTCGGATACATATTTTGGGCGTCTTTAAGTTTTAAAATCAAAATTTAACATGGAACTATAGTTGTAACCAACTATACTTCACATAGAGAACTATATTACGTTAAGTAATTGTTTTTATGAATTATTTGTCTATACGCAAAAGTATAGATCGACAAATGGTCAGCCCTTTGACTTTTTTTTTCAACATTTGATAAAAATCTACATTTTAGATATTAAACCTGAGCATCAAATTTTATCTGTCTAGCTTTCCACGTTTCATAATTATTGAGCTCACTTGTACTTGAATAGTCAACCAAACAGACTTCCTCTGCATGGATTTCGTTTAATATTGATAAATATTTACAAATATGATCTAAAATCCATTGATCGTATCTAATCCGTTCAGTTCAAAGTGCTTTTAATTATCTTTTCACAGACCAGTGTGAAAAATTGAAATCAAGGAGGTCTGAAAAATGAAAATACATCAAAATCTTGAATTCCAATTTTTTGATATTTTCTCTATACTTCATATACGGAAAAGTAGAAAACGCTTTTATTTAGATGGGTGGATTTCGGTTACACAGTTTTAATATTTAAAATGTCAATACTTATCAGATTTTGAACCATATCTGTCAAAATGTTGATCGTTTATCTGTCGATAGATTCGCGGGCTTATAAAAGCAATAACACAAAAACACTACTTAGATAAATAAAATTTGATATGTGATTTTGTTGCCAAAATTTTACTTCTGTGTACAATTTTGGTTTAAATCGGTTGGAAAAAGGGCATCCAAAATAAATAGTTGGCATTCTTTATTATGCTATGAAGAGCAGAACGCTAATGTGTAGAACACAAAAAAATAAATAAATAAAAATCTAACCACTCGGATTTACTATTTGCTCAAGACCCAGAATTTTATGTAGAAGATGAATGAATAACACCCTTAATAGCAAGAAAGTTTTGGGAAGACCACTTCAACTGGTCTTTTCTGAATTTCGTGGTATAGAAATTCCAAGAACATTCTTTAAAAAAATTAATATAAATTCTAAAGGCCATTCACTTTACTTATTGCTTTGGGGATAACAATTTTAAAGTATTTTTCAATTTAAAATAATTTTTACACTCTTCATCAATTACTTAAAGGAAATTAACTACTCGTATCCTCGACAGTAATTTCATAACTAATTTAATAGTTTTAAATCTAGAATAACTAGATGGTAATTAGAATAATAATATTTCATTTCGCTTTATCGTGTCTGAGGAGGTGCGCTGCATTAAATTAAAACTATTTAACATAATTTAATTATTAATTAAATTAACATAAAAAAATTTAAAATGTCTTATCATATGAATAGTATTATATACTGATTAAGTTTATATGGGTACTTGAAAATGAGGAAATTGATTTAGTTTTATAAACTCAATTTTTAAGCTTGTAAAACTTAAAAATTCATTTTGATGAGTTACATGTAAAGAAAATTAATTAGTAATTTCTGAGATATATATAAAGACAGTTAAAAAAGTTGTGTTGTTATATCACTTTATGCATACCATTTTGATGTAATAGGGAACTATCTTTCTCTATTATATAAGTCAATTTATTTTAATATAAATATTTCTGAATGATTCATCTACTTTCAAAAAAGGAATAAGGCAAAACATTGCCTATTGTGGTATTAAAAAAAATTTCTAATTTAGGGGCAAATCGTAAAAATTATTATACTAATTCCAGCGCCATACATTTATGTTTAAAGGCAGTTTTATTTGCCTAAGAGCAGTGTTTTAACTGCAAATATTCATTAAAATCTAAACTAGATTACTCTGAAAATAATCAATATATGTTGGCCTGTTGTACTATGTTTTATAGATTAAATTTTTCAAAAACATTTTAAAAGAATAGTGCCAATGCAATATTTTATGAGTGTTGAAAGGCGCATTACTAGTGACTGCATCTTGACTTTCCCATTACTTTAAAAGTAGCGGAGAAGTAAATTAAATTTGAAAAATATTATTTGTTTGTGATTTCAACTGAAATAATTTTCCTGTCATTTTAAACAGTTTATGATTGTCATATGCTATATAGTGACTCTTTTACAAATATTTATCTTACAGATATTTATTGCAATATGTGATGAAATTTTTGGTACACTTCTATAGCAATCCTTATGCAAAAGCAAAATATCTATACAGAGCTTAAAGCAAATCGGAATAGCGTTATTTTTTTTCAACACATTCACATTCAACACATAAACTCTAATTAAAATAATTTGGAAGTGCTTCAGAGGTATTTGTTGGAAGATGGTTCGTTGATTAATGGAGTTTATTGACGCAAGAACCATTTTTGATTAAACTGCGCCAAACATATGGTGAGATTTAATCTTATTTTAAAAGTTTTAAAAATTTGTTTCTAAATTTCATCATTTTCTTGGACCTGTCAACCTGTAAAAATTACAAAAAGTAATAGCATGATTAAACATAACTAAAAGTTATTTAAAAATCAAATCAAAAAGTAAAATCCAATCATTTTTAAAAAGGTATAGATGGGGATGGTGAACTTTATGAAAAATATCTTTTAATTTGATATGGGGAAAATGAAAGTAGCGAATTCGCTCATTGTTAAATCATGGACATTCTATTAAGATGTGAAGAACCGTCATAGGACACTGACATACTGTACATCGGGGTGCGGGTTTCCCCAATAGCAAATCTTTATGTGTGAACCGTGTGTGGCCAATTCTTAATCTGGTAAGAATGATATCAAATTTTCTACTGGGCCAACAGGGTCAACAGACGATTAGATGTTTTATTGCAGACTGGATTTAACGTGTTTTTTATGTCTTTTAAAGGAATTGGAAATGGAGTGGAGACTGCTACCAGTATATTATACTGGTAACAGTCTTCGCTAGATTGTCTGCTAATTCATTTTCCGGTACGCCAACATTCGAAGGAATCCAGCAAAAGAGAACTTTGAACCCCTTGCAAGTGAGATTTTCATGTAGTTTAAGTATGTTAAAAGTCAACGGTGAAGTGATGTCATTGATTCGAAGATACTTTTTGCGTCTGAATAAATGATATAATTACTAGGTGGACTATTTGAAATGTGAGATAATGCAGGAAGAATGGTAGTTATTTCTGCAGTAAAAATAAGAATGAAGTTAGAATGAGATCATTGATATTAAGGAATCAGTGATTGATATTATGGATCATTGATATTATTGAGTTGGAATGTTGTCATTGATAAAAACGCAAGCAAATTACTTACATGAAGAATTTTTTGAACCATCTGTCAATATTGGAATGAAATGTTTATATGCTTCACAATGATGAGCAAAATGTTGGAAATAAATCGCAGGGGCCCTATTAGATTTATCAAAAATTGTTAATGGATTTAAATATTTTAGTCCATGTTATTTTATACGTAGTGAGATAATATTTTACGTTTGGTACAACGAGGATATTATCTATGTTTAAACTGTTTAGAATGCTTGTTGCTCTTTTAAAGAATGAAAGAATGACGGATGGTCTGACATTTTTTAAGCGAAGTATGAATTGTCTTTGCTTGTAATAAAAACACGTTGATGAAAGAGATAAATGTGATGGAAGGGATAAAAGTTTAAAATAGAATGGAGAGTTAGCATTTTTTGTCTCTGATCGAGAGAGTGTTCACAACATTCAACGTACAGGCTTTCGACAGGAGAAGTACGAAAGGTGCCACTACAAAGCGAGAGAGCTGAATTATGAATAGGGTCTAATTTTTTTTAACACACTCTGTCTTACATAATCGCGTATTACACATCCGTAATCATCCTGGAGAGCACAGCTGCTCTGTAAACTCGAAGCAAGGATGTTCTGGAAGCCCCCCAAGGCATATTTGAAAGAACTTTTAAGATGTTCAAAGGCTTTTCCAGTTTCTTTCGTAAATATAAAACCTGTGGACCAAAAGTGAGTTTTTTTGTCTAAAATTAGTCCTAAAAATGTAATTTCATTGACAACATTGATGAGTTAACCGTCAAGTATAATCTCAGGACCTGGATGGAAGAAGTAAACTCTTTAGGCTAAACAGCGTTTATGATTTCAAAATACGTAGAATTCAGGGAAACAAATCTAAACCCATATTGTGTTGCTCCCGAATTCCACACAATCATGTTCGTTGGAAAATTCTGGCAGAATAAATTTGAGGATTCTTTTAATCCATGAATTGCAAGAATTAGTAAATGAGAAATTAAAACAATAATGAGAGCGGGAAATCATATATGTGTCCTTATAATAGAGGCCCGAATAATTATTGATGGACATGCAAATCTGTTTATCTTTCGAAATAGCAGTATGATGGATAAACAGAGCAAGGATTTGAACTATTTACTTTACCACATGTTAGTACTTACGATCTATTCTTTTAAACAATAGATTTGATTTAGTTTATGTCCCGTTTTAAAGCAAAACTAGAACTACTTTCGGCTCTTAATTTTGAACCGCGTTCAGATGATAAGTATGACACCTGAGCTCACACTCCCTTCCTCTAAGCTTCCCCTCCCAAATAGCGGGAGGACGTTTGGCCCGATGAATTTGACGTGCACTAGACTCTCTTATACGACGGTTCTTTGGTGGAATAGGGTCACGAGTCTGAAAAATGTAAGTAAATTGTTCACGGTAAATTTCACAGTTAAAGTTTCAGTTCGCGAATTTTTTTCGTGGCATTTATCTGCTGATTAACCCTTTCGAGACGGGAGTGTCATATGCATCACCAGCGACGTCTCCCACAGCCGGGAGTCCCACCCTTGCATTTCTGGAAATCGAACTCATATGACGGTGACGCATATATGCATTCTAAATTGGAATAATTTTTAAACGCTACTAGATGGCTCCCTATGTCCATTACTTTTGAAATAATTATATTTTTTGTATCCTGACCTTCAATTTGCTCATATTGGGCCTTTGGTATTTTACTATTCAGCTGTTGCGGGGGAGGAGGGTAAGAGTAATGTAAATAAACGGAGATGGGTTGTGTAACGTTCTACTTGATAGAAACATTTGCTTTTCTGATCTCGCGCCAAATTTTTTTTTTTTTTTTTTTTTTTGTTATTGATGTGTAACCGTAACTATTCTTTTTAAGTTTTTCCTTCATGTCTGTTTGAGTTCGGATACATTTCGCGTACTTCTCTTTTTATTACGAAAAGTCTTGGTTTAGGTTTATTATGGCATGAAAGCGCGATTTGCGCAGAAAAAATGTGCTCAAATTATAAATGAGCTAATAATCAAAAAAGGTAGAAAAAATGACGGAGTTAGGACTTAAATTTTATTTTTTGGGATTTATTTTCCAATTTTAGGTTTAGTTACGCAAAACCCCCGTCCTGCGGGGTGATTCCTTTCGCTTACGTTCCATCCCGTGAGTGCATCTAGGATAGAGGCATCCCGTCCCGAAAGGATTAAGAAAATAATTATTAACAAATCTGGTAAAACAATCGAAATACCAAAATCTATTAAAACTTTTCATTTTATGAGAGACATAATAGGAAAAATAAATTATTAATAAGCTTTATTCAATTATGAAATGTAAATAAAATGTTGTAGTTCCACTACTACAAAAAGCATATTCTAAGCAAAAGTTTCCATTTTGATTTTAAATGGATTGTTTTCATTTGATAAACTTCCTTAATACTTTTGTTTAACTTATTCAAAAATTGAATAGCCTATAAATATCTTACGCACCTTCAAGGAATTATTCACCAAAAATTATTTTTTAAATGTACTTTAATTCCCATTTTAGTATTTTTTTTTACCTGCAGAATATTAATATCAATTTTTATTACTGCTAACGACTTAATATTCAGTATTCACCATTTTTAGCGCTCTGTTAGCTTCAGATAAATTTGCATTCCTTTTTTGTGATAAAATGAATGTTTTCTCAAATATTAAATTTGTTTCGTAAAGGAAAGTAACATTTATTTTTATTATCAGCTATTTTGCTACAAAACCCAGAAAACAAAACTAACACAAAGCATTCAAACGAAAAAATTTATTTAATTTTCATGAAAAGCTAACTTAATATGGAAGAGGCGATAAAATTCTCATACTTTCTGTAATAAAAAAATGGCTTTCTGTGTTATAGCTTCATTTAGAGCTTAAAATTAGAGCTTAAAAACTCATAAACTACTTAATTTTCATATATTCATTTTTATAAGGATTTTTTAGAACATGTTGAAATTGCTAACAAATTATTTGAGTGTATTCAGAAAGTATTTGATATTAAGCAATTAAAAAAATAAGGATTTCAATTCGCATTCAGAATGTAATTTTTTTTTCTTCGTGAACGATTTCTTTATTTATTTCATTCGTTAGCAAGTTATCAAAAAATTATTTCTTTTTTTATATGGCCGAGCAGAAGTTTCTGTTAATTCTTTATGATGAAAAATTTGTTCTATCCTTTCCTGAATTTAGTTTTAAAAGGTTCAAAAATTATTTTTTCTTACTAAGAAATTATCAATATTTTTAGGAATGGAATATCAATTTGAAATGTGGTTTATTGTTTAGTATTTAATCTTTTATCTTTCGCATGTTTAGAATTGCAAATAAGTGCAAAATATTCAATTGCAAAAAAAAAAAAATATTAACATAAAATAAAATGTTGTTTAAAGTATCGGTATCATTCAATTCATAAATTTTCTACAAATTACATAAATACTAAAATTATAATAGCTATTCCAACTTTCTTCATCTATAAGAAAAAAGAGAAACAAATGGATATTATACGATTTTTTTTTAATTCAAATAATTCTTGGATTGACTGTTTTGAAGTTCTTTTAACAATCACTAACAAATTAACTGAGTTTATTGCTATGCACATGAAAACTATTTGACTGTGTAATATTTATAAACAAAATAGATCAATGTAAAGAAAATAAATTATATCTCAATTAACGCACTAAAATTAAAATCTCATATTTTTATTATTGAAGAACAGGTAATATGGAACATTGGTTTGAAAAATTGAATTTTTATAATAAGAATGTGTATACTATCTCCTCCGAATTGGAAATAATATGAATTACTTGCATATTTTTTGGAATATTTGCAATTTTTTTCATTTATCAATTGAAAGCATATTTTTGGGGCTTTTTTTTTTTTTTGGTCGTCTGGGAGCAAACAAAAGATCTATGTCTGAGTAAAAATAATAAACATTCAAAAAAGAAGCCTCAGTTTATTTATGATTCTACTCATGGCAGTTGGTGATTTCAAGTGTTTGTATTTGACGAAAGCTCTCATTCCTTTTCCATAAATGGAATTTCATGTGATATTTACTTTACAGATTTATTTGATAAAGTACTATTTATTATGATGTTGATTTATGTTGTTTGTCTGTTGATAGAATTTAGAAGTATTCTTAGTACTAAACAAATATTTCTAGAGTATGATAGGTGACATTATTTGAAAGACGAAATCTCTTATTTCTTGGTGAAATTCTACTTTTTTAAAATTAACACTAAAGTTGGTGAAAAATATAAAAGAATTATGATTTCTACCAGTTTTTTTTTTTTACTTCAGCTTGTATATCAAAAATTTCAAGAACAAGTTGTTAAAATCGCTTATTAACCAGAATACTGCCTTGCCCTGCTAGCAGTACTGATCTGCAATTTTAGTTAGGAGATATGATAAATAGCAATCCTATATTCAAATTGAAAATTGCCATATGATTTTTCTAAATGATTAAATTTGTATAGTTCCTAATTATGGAATCGCTCCCTTCTAGTGAATTTGATAATGAATAGAATATTTTCTGATATCGGTGGTAGTTGCTCCATATTTCTTTAAATCTAGCACCATCTATACAGAATCACCATTGGGCTGATTCTGTAAGTCAGATCGATCTAGGATCTTGATTTTTAAATATTTGTCTGAGATGGAGCTTTATATTGTAAAAAAGTATTATAAGAAATATATATATATATATCTTATAATACTTTTTTTCAAACTCATTACCAAGAATTTATCTTTCGTGTGAAATCAAAATTTAATTAAATGATTCATTTAACTGATAATCAAATCCAAAAAGTTTAAAAGCATTAAAATAGGATATCCTCATCGATATTATACACGTGAACAAAATCTGAATATTCTAAAATAACTGAAAGGATATTAAAAATCCATATTTTCTCTACAAATATGAAACAAATAGAGTTTGAAATTCCATATTTTCTCTACAAATATGAAACAAATAGAGTTGAATAAAAGTATGGGGAAATGTGATTCACTAACCTGGTTATGAAGGGATCAGATATATGAAGTTAGTATTTATTGATTGTATATTATATAATTAATTAATTATTATAAAGGGAAATAAATGCATAATTTGTCACAAAATTTGTATTGCAACAGAGAAAAATAGCTATCAATATTTAAGTATCAAATTATTTGAACATTATAATCTTATCATTTCATTACTCCTCCTGCTTCAATGCTTATAGGCTTGTACTACTTAACCCTTTGAGACGCGCTACCTTTTAAATTTTATATTCACACAAAAAAAGATTTAAATAACCAATTTAGGCCTATAGAAGTACATAGATTAAATTTCGTGAAGATTATACTTATCGTCTTGATTTTAGGGATGTTCCATCACCTGGAACACTGCGCAGCTACAGTTCCGGGAAGTGCAACCAAGTGAGCATTGCAGTGAAACGCGAAGATGAATAAAAATGTCTAGAATTTGAATTTAAAAAAAGTACAACGTTGCATCTGTGTAGCAGATTTAGCATGATCCAAGATGCACCACAAGACATGATCAGATTCACTATTGAAGGACAATTTTTGAAGTATTTTTGGTGTTTGGGAAAAATTTAGCCGATAGTTCTGGGCCCTTTTTAATATATAAAACGAACATTAGCGAAACTCGAAATAAAGAGCAGGAAATTCCGTGTAGCTCTAAGTAAAGATTTCAAAGATAAAAAATAAAGAAAGAAAGTAAAAACCCCAAAACTTCAGACTCATAGTAAGGGTTAACAATTTCCAAGGATTTTGATCCTCCCAAACACTGTTCATTGAGTTGAGTTCATTTTCAACGAAAAAAGAACAGGCAATGAAGACACAGGTGTTCTCTTTAAGACATAGCGTCCCGTCGAGTAACAATATCAGCTCAGTGTTCCAGCTGATGGAACACCTAATTTTATCTGACGATTAAACGTATGTTTTTTCTATGAAGAATTTAAAAATATATAGAATAAATAGTTTAAGATACAGCCAAAAAATAACATTGTAGTTACTTTTTTAACAATTATTTTTTACTATAAAAAATTAACAAAATTCTTTGAAAAAAATAGGCTTTTTACATAGCGTGCTATATCTGAAAATTATGAATCAATTTAATTTAAATCATCATCTACTATTAAAAAAGAAAGTTTAAAGTGACTCTTAAATATATATATATATATATTTTTATTTATTGTTGAATTTAACAATTTTAAAAGCGAGCGAAGTTAGGGGCTCCATGTAGTGGAACACAAAGGGCAGATAGAATAAAGCGTCATCTATTCTTACGAATAACTCAAAAATAACTTACTTTAATTCGAAACACTTTTTATCGTTTCACATATATCTTGTATCTTTTATACTTCAATTTAAGTTTCTTCATTACTAAATTAATTCACTCGACGCCGAGTCAGATAAAGAACATATTAAGATTTCAATTAAAGAAAGCGAGGGAAGTATTTGATGCGAGGAATTGAAGGGGAAAAAACTAAGAACTGATTAGAAACTAAGAAATATATTTACGTTCTATGCATTCCATTTAAACAATTCTGTGTTACCAAGCATTCATAATTGTCAAAAGGAATGAATCTTAATGGTAGCAGGAAAATATAACTCGAAGATGAGAAATAAAAAAAAATATTGTAACTCATTAAATCACTGAATTTTTCACAGATGAATTTTAGAAAAATATTATTTCAAAGAATGAGGTGTTCTTTTTTATTTATTTCTTCTTGTATTTCTATATTACTGGATTCAAGCATTAAAAATCAGAAAAACAATTAAAATTGCATTCATAGAAGGTTTTTTTTAATTCTATATTAATAACTTATTCTTCCTTCTTATACGAATCTTGCATTAAATCAGTGAAACAGTCTTATCATTAAAATCTGAGAACTATGTCGGTATACTCATATCTGTAAATTATTTCAAAGTCTTAATAATTTGAAATGAAAAATGAAACCCTCATTCGTTAGGTTCATCATTCGCTTCTACGAAATAATTGTTTGTCAAAAAGAAGACGAGTTTATATGAAAAGTTAGAGATATTTCTTTTTGTAACATAAGTTTAAAACACAGAGAATTAATTGACATACGAGCAACGTTATCAGTTATTTTATTTTTCATATAGTTTTATATATAAATTTTTATACATTAATGTTGTTTTTTCTATTTCCTTGAAATAATATAAACGAAGATATTTCCAGCAATACTTTAATCATAATGATTTCGCTTCGAAATAAATTAAATAAAAGAATTTATGTTTTTAAAAGTAGATATCTTTATAATTTAATTGCATTCAACTTTTTTGCCTTATATTAATAGTCATTTATTTTAAATATTGTAGACTCCTAATCAAGCATTTCTCCTATTCATAATCAGATAACACTACTCATATGGATTCAGATTTTTAACTACAATTAATATGTTTACTAATAATTTAATTAGGAAAATATTTCAATAGTAGATTATCGAAAATGTGCAGTTATCCAATTGACACAATAGAATTTTAAAGTACTAGTGCGCCAAGAATAAAGAGTTAAAAACCAATTATAATACTCTGTCTTTATACCCAAGAAACAAGTAAAATTAAGTAAAACTTTTCAAAGATAATTTTTCCATTTTATAACGTGTTTTTAAATTTATACAAGACAATTTAAAAAATTTCAGTCTCAGATAGCAACTTAACTCTATTTTAGATTACTTGAAAACTAGAAATATGAGAATCATGATTTTACTTTATTAGAAAACCTTTTACTTTCCATACATATATATTTCTGATCGTTTCTTCTACCATCAGACATTTATTTTATTTTTATTTTTTATTCTTTTCTTATTTAGAACAATTTTCTTTAGCTGTGAGATGTTAAAATCCTTTTTTTTAAATGAAGGTGCAATTTTTTTTATAAAAAATTAAATAATAGCAGAATAAATGTCATAAATGACAAGTTGCATTAGCACGATTCAACTAATCATATTTAAAAACATATTTTAAATGTTTTAAATGTTATCCACTTTCAGAATATGTTTGATACATACATTTGTACAATTTAACTTGTAATATATTTCTAGATAGAATGCATTTATCAACTTTTCCTCATTTCTTTATGTACTAGACTTCTGAAATTTCGTACAGTTGCTTGTTCCTGATATTAATATTATTTTTCATTTAATATTTTCATCTTTATTGACGATTAAAAATTTAATTAAATGGGATTTTTATTCCATGTTAGTCGTATCATCTAGTAATAAATATCATAAAGATATGATTTCAAAACTCAATAATATTCTGTAGAATGAGTTATGAAATATATTTAGGACTAAACAGTGAAAAATAGTTGTTGTTGTTTTTCAAAAATATGGAAGACAAAGCAAAATTATAGAAACATGAGACTCCAGTAATACAAGGGAATTAAAGCATAACAAATAATATGAGAAAACAATTCCTAAACATTTATAGAAAATTAAAATTCATATCAGTGTGAATATAATTCATCTTTATTTGAAGTGCTGGGTGATCATAAAATCTTTCCATGATAATAAAATATTATTCCAAAAAATTTATTATAATTTGAAATAGGGTTGTTTCTATTTACACTGACGTCAGTAAATTTTTGTATGAGCACCGTTCTTAGTGCGAAGAATTTCAAAGCGGTATTCCAATTCCTGTTACATATTATCGAGGATTTCGACTGTTACACTAGATACAGCAACTAACTTTGTCATACAGATTTTGAGCGTATCAATGTCTTCAACTCCTGCTGCAAATATTTGCTCACTAAAGTAACCCAAAAATTAATATAAACCATCTGTGAAGGCAAGAAATTGAAGGTGCGCTTGCCAACGGTCCACCTTAATTTCCAGAAGGGCGACACAAAGTATCCGATAACTTAAAGAAAGCGGGAAAAGATTTATATCTTCTAAATGAATTAATTTTCGATCTAAGACTGTGCTCCTGTAAACTATGTTTCCGCAAACAATCTCAGTGGGCGGGTCATGTGCGTGAGAGACAGAGAGAGAACGTATGTGTTGATAAATTGATTTAAAACATTCTATATCTTAGTTTATTTCAATAAAATTTCATCGAATTGAGTTTATTCAAATTGAAAAAGTTTCCTCTTTACTCATTTTACAAAAGCTGTAAATATGTGCTTGTTTTTTTAATCAAACTTATAAATAAAAATTAGCTTATAAACTTATATAAAAAATGTTTCTACCTATACTGATAATAATATCTTTTCAAGCGCAGTCTTTATTAAAATGAAATTAATAATATCGTAAACAAAATATCTTAAATTTTTTAGTGTTTTGTTTTTGTTTGTTTTATACACTGAATTTGAATTCGAACCTTATTATAAATATATTCGAACATTTAAATTCTATCAAATATTAAGAATTCTTTAAATACAAAAACTCATAAAGTGAAATCTCATATAGTATACATAGCAAAGATATCATCTTTCTTGATGAAATAAAATGTTGGGGAATTCTAATGAAGAACAGAAGTTTAAGGTATTTACAATCATTTTTCTTATCATCTGAACGGCACGATTTTTTTCATGAAAAAATTGTTTTATTAGTTTTACATATTTATTTTAACATCACTTATTTTTAATATAAAAATTTGTGTTTTATATAACATATTTAATCAAATTATGAAATTAATCAAATTATCAAATTATGAAATACAAGAATTTTAAAAGTTTCACACTTTTTTATCACCACAGCAGAGATTTTTAGTAAATTAACATTTATATTTGCTTATAATTGTAACAAAAAAATTCTTCAGCTAGTCACTGAATTTATGTTTGCTCACACAGTAAGAATTGAGCCAAAACTTTATTTTCCAACAAGTTAATATCATTATTTAAAATAAAATCGAACTGAAAGAATAAAAATATATCCAAAAACTTAAAATTCTTCAATAAAACTTATTTTATGAAACAAAACCACGGTCAACATAATAATGAAATTTCAATTCTTTCACAAAATATATTATAATAATCACTACAGTGAAAAAAAATTGAAAATAGTTTAGCAGTAACTCATTGAAATCGATTTTATAATTTTCACTATATTCATTTTTTCGACGATCTATACTGTATGTTTATATTCCCAGCAAATTAAAATCCTAAAAATTTAAAATATTTGTCTGCAGATAAATTTCAAAATTTTCGTATCTCTTCTAAAGGTTCTTGTTAAAAAAAATATCTTTTTCGTAGAATAGCTACTCCATTTCTGCAAATTTTATTCATATTTTTTTTATAATAATAACTGCAGAATGAAAAAAAAAACTCAAAATTCTTCTGTGGCAATTCATCGGAAAGCACTA
>JAPMOR010024891.1:49254-60934 GCA_026543865.1 Argiope aurantia | reverse complement strand
AAACGTCCTCCCGCTGGTGTGGTGTGGAGAGGGGGTGCCAGCTCAGGTGTCGTCCTCGTCATCTGACCGTGGTTCAAAATTACGAGGTCCGTCCCAAAATAGCTCTGGTGTTGCTTCAAACGGGACGTTAATATAACTAAACTAACTGTAATTTTGCTACCTGTCACGAATAGTGTCATCGTGGGAAAAACCGTGAAAGACCGTTGTACGATCTGTCCTGTGCATGCTGAGCTTGGCGACTTGGTGACGAATTTGGTGAGTTTGGCGACTAAATGGATCATAATGGAAAGTTCGAGAAGTTTCACGATCCATCCAGTAGGAACAAAGATACACTCAGATACGCCCTGATTGGTCTGGAAGATTCTAGCCCCGCCTCCCTGAACTATACTCTGAAGATGCAGGGAAGTCGTGTGTGAGAGAAGTCGGAATCACCGACAAGTAACAGATGAGAGGATTAGACAGCAAGCAAGCTGTTGAACTAGCGATTAAATGCGCTGCGTTATTATGATTGATTGGCGGTATTTGTAGAAAAAAAATTTGTAACAATATTTTATAATTATAAATATTAAGAAATCTAAAATAAAATATAACAGGTTTATAGAGGGCGTCGTCACTACTAAATAAATATTTAGGTAAATTAAATGTATTAATTAAACAAGAGCTCTAACTTTATTGAAATAACAAATCTCATTCAAAATATTAGAGCTATTGTAATTTGGGAAATGATTGAAATATCAATTATAAAATTCCATTTATACGCATATTAAACTTTTGATATTAAATAAAAGCGTTTAAAAAACAATTTTTAAGCTCTTAACTTTTTAATATTTACTATATTACTCAAAAATAAAAATGACATTAAATTAGGAAAAGAATTTTTTACAAAATCTCTACCAAACATAGCCTCGTACATAGAATTAAACTTTAATAATATCAATGATTCAATTGGTATTTAAATTGTGAAAATATAACGTCCTCTTATAGAATACATAACTGTACCAAATTTCATTACTCTAGTACTCTAAACCGATTTAATTACTCATTCTCTAAACCGATTCATTGCTCTAAACCGATTTAAATTTGCCATCATAACAAACAATAATCAATCAAAATAAATAAGTGTAGAAAAATATTTAACAAAAATTAATAAATGCAATTAGTAAAAACAAATAACAGTTTATTGAAGAATATTTTGCAAAAAAATATAGTATAAATTTTTATTTCATACCATTTCTCCTCTCTGATTGAAAAATGAACAGATCGCAGATAGAAATTCACAGTATCTGTGTTTATTTACAATATACTATCTTTGAACTTTCTCTATGTTAAAGCTTATAATATGGATACTATCTGTGAAGCACACTATGTATTACCTGATCTGCAGGATAGAAAAATGTCTTTAAATGTTTAGGGCAGACCGTTGCACATTGAGGTTACGAATTTGAAAGCAACTTACTCCTTTTGAAAATACTCATCATAAAAAAGTTTTTTTTTCAAATGAATTTTTAATTAAAAACTATTTGATACTTTTCTACTATTATTTCAAAACATATCATTGCATAAAAACAGTTTTAACTCAAATTAAAGCTGTAAAGATTAATTTTGCAATGATACCATCTTTTTTTCAGCAAATTATACCCGAATTTTAAATTTTAAGAAAATATTTTTAGATATATTTTACAAAAATACTGTTTTACTGTATTAAGTACAGTATTTATGTGCACGTGTGTTGAGATGGTATTAAATGCATTTTTTTTCTGTGCATTATCGCTGATAGAATTAAGATTAGGTTTTTTTTAATAATATATAGACGGTTAATATCAAACCTTAAAAATTATCAGGCTATGATGTTTTGGACAAAATGTTCAAATATCTAACAGAATCCATCTATAATAGGAGAAAAAAATTGACAGTGAAATTCTATTCCTATACATCTTGAAATGCAGAAGTTGTCAACTGCCTACACATTTCAGAATGCATTTGGAACGAAAGAGTAAACTAAAATTTGTTTTGAGAAATCTATCTTAAAAGCATTTGTATGTCCACTTTTCCAACAATAAACGTGTCAAGAAAACGCGAGTTTCAATTTTTACACCCAAAAAAATACTGAATCTCTGGAGTAGGTTAATATATTTGTTTTTACCACGATTGTATTCATCACTATTGCTTCTGGCGTTTTTCGTGAATATAGAATTCTTCAATCGCTTTTGCAGTTTCTATTTAATGAAAGATTTACTTCATTAAATAGTATTTTCTTATGAGAATTCTTTAATAATCAAGATTTCAAACTTAACTAATGCAAGGAAGAGAACTATTCTAATATTCTCAACTGAAATTTGCTTGAAAACATTTTTCTTCTCTGAAAGTGTATTTAACTTGCCAGAAATATTCACTGACCATAATAAATTTGTTACGGTTTATTTATGTATTTTTATGTTTAATTTCGTTATATCTTTTAATGCAGTGCATAACAAATAATGATACCTTGAATACATAAATTAACGAATGGGATAGTTAACTCACCTGACTGACATTAGTTGGATGCATGAAATAATAGAAAAATTCACCTAAAAATCATTTTTACATATTTTATGGAAATTTCAGATGGTAACATTTGTGTATTATTATGATTTATTTATATATATTTTTTATCAAGCGGCTTATCTTTAATGCAGTTAATAATCAAAAAGAATTTTTTCCACATTTCAGAAGTTTAAAAATATGTTCTCAAGTTTCCGACTAAAATACTCTTGTAAATTTCACTTCTTCTTTTAGTGTGGGCTGAATGGACTTTTGCATTTAAAATAGCAAGAATTCGAGAAAATAGCAAGAAAAAGTTCATCTTAAAATAAAACAATTTTTTCATACATTGATTTTCTTATTCATACACTTTGAAATGATATCCAGCAATTGCGAATGTGTTGTATTTGTGTAATAAGTTCACAATTTTACAAATTCTCTTTTATAACAGTATTTACATTGACTAATTAATGGTTCCAAAAGGAATTATTTGCAATTTTTTCAACCATTATGCATAACATTCAATCAATAATCTCATGTATTATTATCAAGAAAGAAAGAAGATAACTGTCATTTGGTCACTTGCGATTTGAAGAAGAAAAGAAAACTGATTTAGTTCTGTATGATATCCGAAATAGTAATTTTCGGGTGATACGAATGAAACATTTTTATGCAAGAAAAAAATATTTAAAAAGAAAATAGATTAAATATGTAATTCTGATACATAAGCATTCCAATACATATACTTTTATCTGAAAATCGAGATTTCAAGACTATTTATTAAGAAATATCTTATAATAAAGTTAATTCATGATATATGATAAACACCAAATGCTCTGCACGAATGAGTTTTAGAAGGCATTGCCATTTTGCAGGATGAAAAACAATTGACGCTATAGTCAACTTAAGGTTATAAGATGATACATGGTATATGACATGATTGTATACATATATGGTATGTGAATATGTATGGTATATGTTATGATGATACATGACATCCTCATATAAATTTGACGTCACATTCACATAATAATTTGACAAATGGGCATCACATTTGACGGTTTCATAAAAATTTAAAATCACTGTTATGTTGATTCACTCATACAGTTAGAATTTTATTTTTCTACTTTTATTAACTGCATTTAATCCTACTTTAACCTATTCATTTAATTCATTCTTCACTTATCAAAATCGTATCGAAACCAAAATTCATAACGTAATAAATATGCAAAAAAAAAAAAAATGAATGCTCTAAGAATGAATGTCTAAATCTGTTTGTTGAATTAAGTGAGAATCATTTAAAATATTGTATTATTGGAAACTCTGTATTGAACAGAAGCATGTTATTAAATTCCGTGCTATAATAGAATATAGGGTATTAGTTCAACGGCTTAAATGATATTTGAAAAAGAATAAAAAATTATTAAATACTATTATTTCTATGATAAAATCCTTTCATTACAAATAGAATACACTGAAAATATTTTCGTAAACTTAATTCGAAAACCTTCTCTATGAAAGCGCGATTTTTTCAGCCAAATTTAAAGCTGAATCTTTCACGCATTCCCTTAAAAGCTGCATCATGCCGAAATGTTTCATTCACTCAATTTATGATACAAAACGATATATTGTGCAGAAAACAGAAATTGTGCCTCCATTCAGAGACAAAAAAAGAATTTATTTATTCGATTAATTGCTCGGAAGTCCATTAGTTCGGGCTCAGTGAAACCCTCCAAATCTGCCTCTCTCACATGAATAATTCTCAGTGCTAATAAAAGGCAATTAAATAAGGTAGTCGCATAGATTTTTTGCGCTGTTCTTTGCGACTTTTTTATGCCACCAAATCTAGAGTTATATTTAAGCCTGGAATTTGAAATTAGTTAAACAATTCAAAAGCAATTTGTCGTGCTACGATTTCAAGTATTAAAAAAAATTTCTTCCTATTCTAACTAATGACTTTTACAAAGCGCATTAAGTAACTGTGGTATTTTTTAAAATTTTTTCTATACTTTAAAAATACATAAATGATTTGTAGAAATATCTTTGTGTTAGTTCTAATTAGAAAAAAAGCATTGGCAAATGTAGCTACTTTACTGTGCCTCGAAATGAAGTTAGGCTAATTATAAGTTACTAATGACTGAAGGAAAAAGGATTTTTGATTGAATTAGAAATGCTTATTTTTTTTCTTTGTTCTAGCAGTGCATTAGTTGCATGTTTCAAAAAAATTATCCGTACAGACAAATATTTCAGGGAAAAAATGTCGCAGTTAGAATTCTTATTTAAACTTTGAATTCTCTTTTTTTCTTTTTTTCATTTGTTTATTTTTTGAAATAAAAAAATTCTGCTAATTGATTTATTATTCAACAGGCATTCTTTGATTGAAATTACCTTTCATAAAGCAAAAAAAAAACTACATTTTTCAAAAGCATTAATTTCTAAAACTTTTTGCATCAAATTCATCATTTGATGTAACGCAGCTCGCTCAATGTTTTTTTCCCGTGATGAATGTTGTTGATGATAAAAAAATTTACAATGTGAGAAAAATTTATGTAAAATTATTTTTTGTGATTTCTAAATTTCGAAATTATTTTCGAGTTTGTTTGTTTTTTATGTAAAATTATTTTTTTATGGAAATTTTCACAAATTTCTAATTGAAGTATTAACAATTGAAAACATAAAACACTAAAAATTTTGAAATATGAATTGCATTTAGACTTTATAGAGTCCAATATCAAGAACTTTCAACAATATTTTTATTTTTTATTCTTATAAAACAGTTGTTTCAGTTTTACACATTTCGTGCATACATTATTAAAGAACCATACCTCCTTACCTTTTTGAAATCCATGAAATTTGAATGATCATTGTTTCGATATATGTAGAAAATAAAGGTGGATTTGTAACGTCATCACTGAAAGCATTCCAACCTCTCCTGATGTGGTACATTTCCTCATTAGAGATAATTCAACCCATACTATTATTACGTTATTAAAACACTAGAACAGTAAAAATATGCTGTACTTTTTCGTTTCCGAGGGTTGTTGGCGACTATTAAATTATGTTCGAAAAAATCGCCAAAAAAAAAATCGTGAAAAAAATCGCCAACAGTTTGGCGATTTCTTACAGCTCTAGGAAACGGTAATTATTATATTCCAAAGGCCTTTGGCGGTAATTAAATTATTTTCGCCAAATCGCCAACAAAAAAATTGTAAAAAAGTCGCCAACAGTTTGGCGATTTTTTTACGGCCCTCAGAAACGGAAAGATACCGAACATGCTTATTTATCCTGTAGCTTCACATCCCCGTAATATGATGCTCCCCGGATGGGTTAGTATTTCATGTGAATAACATTCATGTAGCCTGTTCAAATTTTCTTAGCATTTACCTTTCCTAGATCATTATTTAAATTTTCTATCCACCATAATTTAGCACAAACGATATCTTAGATCTATTAACTCAAGCAAATTTCTGCAATACGCCGCTTGACCATAGATATATTTTCGAACTAATTGATAAAAAGTATTGAAGGAATATAACTTAGAATTCATTTAGTAAATATATTGGAAACAGACAAAGTGCATAAAATTGCGGATAATGTTTTTTCCAAAATAACAAGAGAATATTATTGATTGATGCTTAAAAAATTAGTATGTCTGCTTATGAGAAAATGGGGCTACTCAAAGTTTAATTAACTACTCAGATAATGTACTTGTAATTAGAAAATATTGCATTCCGAGAGATCTGTGCATCAAACCTTTAAAACCCATCAGTTACCTTCAAAAGACATATTTTCAAATTAATCCCATCCCAATTTGAATCGTTTTCCTGCAATTTAATATAGGATATCTATACTTTAGTTTTGCATTTATGCATTCAGCGAAAATGTATTTTACTCAGCATCTTTATTACTTTTAACTTTTATTTTGTTTTTGTTTCTTATCTCCTAATCTGGGTACCGAATTTTATCTATCTGGTGGTCTTCGTATAGTAATTATCGTGCTAACTTATATTCGAACAGCCGGACAGACGAACTTCCTCTGTACAAATTTTGCTCAAAATGTAACATAAATCTGCAAATTTGATGTGGAGATCATATACCATATTTCAATTGTCTAGCTCAAAAGGTTTTTGAGTTATCTTTGTCACAGACAGACAGACGGACATTTTCTAAAAATGCATTTTTTGTACTCGAAGTAGTCTAAATCATGGAGATTTGTCAAAATCTCGAGTTCGAATTTTCTGATAATTATTATACTTTCTCTATAATGCATCTATGGTATCTGATGCTGCTAATGTTTTCTCTATATATACGAAAAAGTAATAAAGATATATCATAAATAAAGGTCCGATGCACGTTGCATATAACTTCGAGATTCAAACATCATATTCTTTGCCACTGTAACAAGATTAAAGAGAAGAAGAACAGCTCAGGTGTCGTCCTCGGCGTCTAACCATTACAAGGTTTATTTTAAAATAGTCCTCTTCTAAAAGTAAGGTGCTTTTTCCTATATCAAAACACTATTGATAGCTTTAATAAGCATTATTTAGATAACATTCATGCCATTTCCTGCTATAGACAATGTTTGTATTACACTTTTGTTCTTCATAATATATTTTTATGGTTACAGTTAGCCATAGTCTATATAAATATAAACAGTTTCGGGACAATCTGCACTGCTGTATGGCAAAAGCAAATTTCCACTTATTCCTTTAAATATCCAGATATTTCCACCTTACGAAAGAAATGAGGGACAAAGAAAGGTTTAATTCATCCCTCTCGAGAGTACAGGAAGCCCATATTTATCTCAGTTACCGTTTAGGATCCTCCTTTTCCGTCCTTGCTCACCGAACGCCCCGCCAGACTTAAGCCCTGAGATTAATGACAATTTTCTCTAGGATCAACGGATCTGCTGCGCCCCCTGCTTTTGCTGCCCTTCCTTACCGCTTGCTCGGCTGGCCATTTCTTTGCTTCAGAGACCTTCCCTACCAGAATTTTAGATGCATCCATCCTCAAAAAGCTTACATAACTTTGTTTTTTAAAAGTATGCGGTGCAGAAAGTATTTCTGTATCAGTTTTCTTTTTAAGTAAATAAGAACTGGTATTTTTTTTGGTTCAACACTGAAATAACATTTCCTTTTCCAAGTTCGTATTAGATGCTTTTTAAGAGGGATTTTGTTGAAACTTTTTGAATGTACCAGAACCGCTGCCAAATAAACATGTTATTTCTTTTATTTTAATGTACCTTTCTGTTTATTTTATTTTGATCAATATTCATAGTCCCTTACTCTTGCTTTGCATTGTCTTTCTTTTAATGTCTATAACACTTAATGTCTCTAACACTGAATTCTTGGAATATAGTTGAACAAGAAAATTAAATGAACGCAATCATGAACTGAGAACTGATTTTAGAATGAACATTTTGACATATAGTTGTTTATGTAGAAATTTACAAAAAGAATTTTAAAGATGCATTTCTCAAAATTAACTAATCTATTATATGTAGTTTCCTCTGTAATTCCTTCTTGCGTAGCAAATTCCAAACTTAAATATTATTTTTTCCCAATTATGTTTTTCCAATCATTGGGCCACGAAGAAACTATCATTTCTAATTATTGGGCTACGAACAGAGTAAAGATTCTCATATATTGAATAATAACTTTGTGCATTCAGTACAATGGTTTTTAATAACTAATTGAATCCAAGTAGTCCTCGTTTTAATGCTCGATGAAACGGAATATTGAATATAGACTTGATGATTAGAGTAACATTTCACCGAGCAGCTCTTTTTTTAACTACTAAATAACACCAGCAGAAAGATGTTTGGCCATACAGATTAACGAAACCAAAGTCAGTGTAAAATGTTTAAAGGATAAGCATCATAAGTGACTTTGTAGGCTGAGGCTCTTTTGTAGGCCAACGCACAGCCTTGTCTATTCTCCGCTGTCTGTCCGCCACCATTGTCTACCAAATCTTTTTAGTTCATTCATAAATAGTTTGACCATACAGAAATTTTTAAATGTGTTATTAACTTAAAATACTTTAAATGCGGCTTTTCTATTTCAAAATATCTTACTCTTTCAATAACTCGCCATTCTGTAGCGCGCTTTTGTTGCAATAGCATAAGAATTCTTTTTAATCGTTTATATATGAATAAAGACTTTTATACATTCTCTTCTGTTGGTTTTATAACTTCGATTTCCATGTTATATTTCAGCTCTTTGTAAAATAATCTTAAAAGTTGTGGAATGTTTAGATAGATAGCTTTGCAATAATCCATAAACGGAAAATTAAAAAAAAACTTTGATACGATTCGAGTTTTGATCATCTGCCAAGAGAAGAGACATATTTTGCTGCAATTAGAGGGGTCTTAAGATTATTGCTCATAATCGTATTCAATGAACTTTTATTATTGCCTAGATCTTCAACAATATCTTGGATGAACGAATCGATAGCGGTTTTAAAGAATCAAATCACGAATTTCCTTTACATGAGGATCACCCAATGGCATGGAAAGGTTCTTAGTTTTTAGATATTTTTTTTAATATTCTAACCGATTTGAAACAATGAAACCATCTATATCACAAAGATTGACTCAAAACATCTATGTTTCAATAAAGTAGTTGAAATATTTCAATAAAGTAGCTTTCCACTTATATGCAAAATTTTTCAGAACCTCTTGCTTTTTTTATTTTTGAAATTTGAAACAACAAAAAAAATGCCGAAACGCGCATTATCTTGGTTCACTCATTAAACAGCGAAACTTTACGTCTAAAAAAGTCCATACGCATTTTCCAGATTGATGCTGTATAAAGAGATTAAATTGATGTTGATAATTAATATGTTCCAAATTTATTTTGAAAAATTTGATTTAATCTTAAGCAGACCATGTATATAGGAAATCTATACAAACACTATCTCATTTCATATCCCCTGGAAGTTTAAAAGGTGTCTGAATTCTTTTTGCAATGGCATCATGTACGGGTTTTAATTCTCAGAGTTAGTTAAGCCTCAAAAGGAGGACTTTTAAAAATTGAAGTAAGTGGAATGCAGGAACTGACTTATTTCTTGATTTATGTAAAAGACGTTTAAAAAAGCAATTACTTTATTACTGGTTTGGATTATTTGTTTAATTTTATTTACTATAGATAGGCATATGGTAATGACTTTTATAGTCGGTTTAGTTTAAAATCGACACAAATCGAAAACTTGAAAAAAAAAATTCCAAGAGACACTAATAACTGTTTAAATTATACACTTGAAACACTAATTAAAGGTTTTAAAATGTTCACTTGAAGCATTAATTAGATGAATTGATTTACGATGGTTTAAAATAGTATTTCTCGATCTTTTTTCCCGATTAAAAATTTATTTTTATAAGAATTTGGATTTATGAGGCTTTGAAACAAATCGACAATGCGTTAAAGTTATAATCTTCCTAAAAGTGATAAAATATTCTTATAAAAACAAGCATGATCCCTAATAATAAATTATATAAAATAATACAAATATCAGACGAAGATAAATTGTCTCTCCGTCTTTCTACTCCCTTCAAACTGAATACCCGTCGTAGCAAAAGCCGATGAATCAACCAACAGTCACCGCATCTGATTTACTACAAATCTTCCTTCACTTTACACTTTAAGGTATAGATTCCCATTTATTCATACCCTTTATCGTGATTACGTCACGGAATCTTTGTTGCAGTGGACATAAATCTATGAGCAATCTGATATGTCACTCATGACTCTAGACTTTCTTTATGAATCCATACCTCTTTTTAGTTCGGGGCTCGCAGAACTCGATTTGATTTGTTAGATCC
This sequence comes from Argiope aurantia, assembly GCA_026543865.1. Classification (NCBI taxonomy): domain Eukaryota; kingdom Metazoa; phylum Arthropoda; class Arachnida; order Araneae; family Araneidae; genus Argiope; species Argiope aurantia. The sequence goes on along the minus strand of JAPMOR010024891.1, from coordinate 50,595 downwards.
CCCAGCGCTGGGCGTAAAGAAAAAGATCCAGTTCTTTCTGAAGAATGATTCAACGGACTTTGGACGTCTCTTTCCTCTTAGTATTTGGATAGCGATAAGACTTAATTCTCAGGAGAATATTTTCTAGTTGGGGGACATGGCCTTGTGTGTAAAACGCTGAATAAGAAGATTTATTCGTGTCAAGAAGGTTAAATGTGTTGGTGTCTAATAAACTTAAAGATATGACCAAAAGATGTACATTTATATAAAAATGAAAGAAAAAGGGTGAGCAAAGGTTGTTGAAATGTGAAAAGTGAATTAGTTTATCTAATTTCAACCCTTACTGTAAATACTCAAACTGCCAGATCTTCAATTTAATATTGGAAGGGAAAAAAATGATTATTTTATATTTATGTCAATTATAACGCCTACTTGTTTCCATAAATTTAGCTTCATATGGAAGTGAATTGCCAATATTAATACTCCCAAATGTTAAAATAAAGCATTTATAAAAGATGCAACAAAATTTCTTTGATGCATGAAATTAAAAGACTACAATGAAGAAATTATTCGAGATAAGAAAATTAAATTCTAGTTATTTGCATTTCAGAATATAGGTAAGCAATTGAGCAAAATGAACGATAATGAATGATAAGGCAAAATAGAACACTTCATAATGTTAACACAATTCAGTTTTTGTAGTCTAATAACTGAACGACTGTAACAAACAGAAAAAAAAATTAATGTAATATATATTAAAAATTATCATAAACATTCAAACAATTTAACTAATGGATATAAAATATATTTCGGAAAATAAGAAATTGTTGTTTTTACGATATACTCCTCTTTTTCCTAGTCTTCTTTTGTTTCATTCATTGCTAACGGTTAACCCTTAACTGGGGACGTCGGTCTGTGAGACCGCTAGCGATGGATTTTCCATCCCCCCCCCTATTCTATTTTTAGCTCAATTGAATGGATTGATCCTGTAGCTTCTTGTTTTGTGACCTTCAATACACGTGCACTTTTTCAACCGATTTCAGCTGATGCTTTTTTAAATAATTCAGTTATTTCTTTAAGTGCGGTCTCTAAGACCGCACCTCCCTGTTAGTATCCCAGTGATAAACAAGGCTTAGCAGATGACGCTAAAACTTGGGCCCTGAAATATCATCCATTTTACTGATCCTATAATGAAGCAATGCTCCAGACACTTTTAAATGAAGCAGAAAGTGGTTTTAGTGATAACGATAATTGTACAGAAGAGTTTATCGATGAAAGTTCGCATTCAACTGATTCTGATATGTATGTTCAAACATAACTAATTTTTCTAGTGATAATGTATTTTGAAAAATTTATAAAATA
>JAPMOR010024891.1:30344-49244 GCA_026543865.1 Argiope aurantia | reverse complement strand
TATATATATTTAAATTTTATTATAGCATATGTTCTACTATGTACATGTTGTAAATTGATTTAACGACATTCTCAGTATGTGTTTGTTCTATTGGCAACGACAAGCATTAGAGCTTTAATCTTTTTTCACATAATATTTAACAAAAAAAAAACAGGATAGGTTGCTTCAAGGCAACTTTCGGCATTTAAGGAACGAAAATTTATTATGCATTTTCGCACATATATGAAACATAAGTCCCTCAAAACATATTTCTAGTTTCAGTCTTTATTGTTCTTCAGGAACTATTTTTAACCAAAAATCTGATTTCAGAAAATCGGTATAAGTTTTTCGACATAGGTTTTCCAATTACTTAATTTATTATCTTCACGAATAGATCCCACTTTGGAGAGGAGATATAAAAAAAGGTCCACCGAATGTAGGGCCTTGGGCAAACATTGCTGTTTGAACATCCGGAGCTAATAAAGAAAATTTGATCAATGCCTAGATAAACTTCCTGATTACATCGGCAGATTTCAGCGAAAATTCGGCGAGTGCTTTCCTCTGTCTCATTAGAAAACTACGGAGAAAAATTGAATTAAATACAATTTAGAAATTTTTTTCAGCTCTTTTTATCGATCTCAATAAAGACGAAACTTTTGGCAAGATTTTCTAGGACTTGATGAAATAGAAGAGCAAGGTAATTACCGCAAAGTAAAAAAGATTTCTTGCTTTCTTAATTTTATTGTTTTAAAATAGATACTTGCTTGATATGAACATTTCTATGAAAATTAGAGCACACTCTGCTTTAAGAAATAAAGAAGTTTTAGCGAAACCCAATATTTACTTTTATTTTGTTAAGTAAGATAGTTGAAGCCCTCTCTCTTTATTGAGAAATTTCTTTTTAAAAAGTGTTTTATAGGGTAATATATGGAATTTTTAGTGAAAGAAACTTTTTATACTGATATAACTAAACAATAAAAAGAATTATCTCACTAGATTAGAAGACTAAATTAAAATTATTTTGCAAATATTATTCCACATATCTTTAAATGTGACCTTTATTAACATACAAATAAAGCGAAAAGATGAAAGCAACTCTGGAAACTAAAACAAAAGGAAAAGAATTTGAAATAAAATTGAAAAAATCTCGCATTGTGAATTTGGGATATAATATTTTTGGAGCTAGATGTAAAATTTCTACAGTTAAATATATTATTGTTTAAAAATATATTTTCAAGCAAAAGCTGTACCGCATAATTGGAATTCATTTAAAATTTAATAATAAATGGAGCTGTAAGACACATTCCAAATTTATACAAATAATAAATATCAAACCCTTATAATTATATGAGTATTAACTCTCAAGACTTTCTATATATATTTATTAATCATATCTTTTTATTTTCCTTAGTTTTTTTAACATAATATCTATTTTAATTTTAAAATTTACCGTATTATTCCCTTTCAAGTAAAGAAAATCACAGCACAGAGTAGTATATCTTTTTAGGAGAAATAGAAATTTTGATTTGATACATTTTTATATATTTTCTGCTGTCTGTGATACCTTTTAATGCATACCTTTTTAGAAAAAATAGAAATTTTGCTTTAATACATTCTTCTATATTTAATGCGTTCTGTGATATCTTTTAATGCATATATTTTTAGGAAAAATGGAAATTTTGCTTTAATACATTTTTATATACTAAATGCATTTTGTGATAATATATCCCCTCTTGAAAGATGCTTTCCCAAAATACAAAATTTAATCTATCCAAAACTGGATATTAGGAATAAAAACTAAATTTCCTCGGGAATTCTGTCATTTGAATCTAAAATGGCTTAGTGTGTGACATTATACATTTCTTATCATTTTTCTCAGTATACCTCTATAATTATGATTATAATGCATATCCAGAAACAGCAAGACTTATCAAAACTATTTAAAAAGACTTGATTTTACATATGATTTTCTTTCTTACCATAGATTACCAAAGCTTAAAACTTTGGATAATAGTGCCATTTCAGCAAACTATGGCATCATCAATTTCAGATAGAGGACCTTATATGTCTCACATGGCTCTGTGAGACAGATAACGTGTGTGTGTGTGTGTTTCTTCACTTCTTTCAAAATTTCATATTATTTTAAAAAAGAGAGATGAAGGATTTTTTTTATTATTATTTAGCCCTAATTTTGAATATACATTTGTTAAATAAAAATGTTTCTGTAATTTAAATTCCTTCGAAAAAAATTAGTTGTGTTTTCCCATTTCTTTTCTTGCATAACCACATGGATCTAGAATTTAATGGTTAAAAATTATTTTTTTCTTTGTGTCAAACAATCAAACTTTCTCTATTGCCATCGATAAAATTTCTCTAAAAATATATAAAATTACTTTCTTCTTTTCTTCCTTACTTTGTCATTGTTTCTTTTTATTTCGCCATTCTGAAAATCATTATCCTAAGGAAACAAACCTTAAAATTCAAAATTTTCATTGCCTTGCAACAAAATTACCCATATGAAAAGCAACTCCCCCCCCCCTCATGTTATGAAGTTGTTCACTACTGTAAGAGTGCTACCAAGGAACCAAAATCGTTATATGGAATGCTCAGTCTATCTATTGGATATTCTGTATGTCAGCGAATCGAATAATAATCTGCTTATAAGTTTCAAAGGGAATCCGAAAAGTAACCATGGTTTTCAATCCTCAACAAAGAATTTTTATTCCCGAAGCTTATATTCTTAGAAAAAAAACATACCAAGAAGTAAAAGAATGAGTTTATTGGAAAAGAACCAGCTGTCTCGCCACCGAATAATTCACAGACTATAGCTGAACTTCGAAGAAACACTAAACACATTTTTCGTTCCATTCTGGTTTGGATGCTTAAGAAAATAGCCCCTAGCGAGATGCTTCTAGTAAAATTTTGATGCGATGCCAATGGTAACCAGTTAAAACATTTATTGTAACATAGATTTTTTTATAAGCATTAAAGCATAATTTTTGTCCATATTTACGACTTTCTAGTCTTTCCAATTGCGTTTTAAATTTATATATTTTATACTTATTGTCATTTTTAACTTTTAACTGGCTTTCTCGAGTGACATTAAGTTGCATGCATAGTTTAAGCTTAAAACACATAAAATTAATTTTTTAATTCAGGCAGTACAGATAGACCTTTACTGAGATCACAATTACTAATCTTGATTGCTAATCAAAGTAATTACATCATCTTTTAAGAAATTTAACCAGGCAATGCGATCAACAAAGGATTATAAGCATCATATAATATTTTGGATGTGAAGAGACTTTTAAAGGTTAAAAAGGAAATGATTCCGTATATTTATGCAAATGCGTTATAAAATATTGCTGCCAAATATTATTATTATAAACACTATCTTTGAAATCCAATAATTCAATTCCTCAGTGGCGGTAGAAAACCGGAGTACTGATTCAGAATTGATTCCTCTAAACTGAACATATGGGAATGTTAGTTGAAGGTTTATTGGATTATTGGTTCAGGTGAACAATAATTCGTAATTTTTACTTTCTGATTTACGAAACCAAAATATTGAACTGAAATTTGGTTGAATCCTACGTTGAAACCTCTCTGAGTCTATAAAACACGGAATTATGTCTATCGGCTGGTTCATCTTCAAATATTATAATTAAGATACGTCTTGATTTAAGCAGATGAAATTTGGTAAATCATTTGATATGATTTTTTATTGAGTCACTTAATTTTGTTTCATATTTTAACACATTTAAATTATTGTTTTTATGTTCTCTTAATAGAAGAGAAAATATTTTAATCATAAAAAATTTCGCGACTCGAGATTTTGATGAGACCACCTTTCATGTCTTCTAAATGTCATGAGTTCTAAAACATCGCTTTTGGAATTATGAGTCTATTCGAATCAAAATCGCTCTGAGCGAGTCGAATTTAATATGTGATGTTTATCCTAAATTTATAGGCTCCTATCAAATTTTGAAATGCATCTATTTGAATTGGAGTGTAGTCGGACCACCAAACAGGTCTGTCTGGTGGTCCGGAAAGCACGATAACTGTAAAATATAAGATATGCATGTATAAAGAGAGGCTACTTTAATGATCCCAGGCTTTGGCGGCCTTCTGAAGATGTGGTTTTGAATTTGGCCGAAAAAATAAACGTAAAACAGCATCTCTCTACAACGACTAGGAAAACTCGTAGATAAATAAAAAAAATTAAAAATTGTCATTAAATTTGTGATTGATTAAAATAACTCTATTATTCCGTAATTTTGCTCAAATTCTTTTACATAACAAAAATTGTCTGAAAATAAATATCTTGTTCAGCTGTTTTTATTTTTTTTTCCAGCAACATTTTTTCTTTCATTAGTCAATTCCCAATAAGTTTCAATTCGGAATATATTTTTATTACATATTTAGTCATATTTTTGTATCATTAATTTTCAAATTTCATTGGAAATAATTCTTCTGAATAATGCTGCTAGAAATTTGAAATGCTTTTCATTATTTATTTATTTTTTTAATTTTGCTTTTTGTCACTCTAATAGGTGTCAGACCACTTCTACTGAGAGAAAGATCCTTTGCTGATCTTTCGAACCCATATCGTGGGATCATTTGACGGTTGACGATTATTGTTAGAAGCCGCTTTTATTCGATTTCATCTCTTTACCCTTAGCTGCACGTGGGGCTCCTGCTTTCAATTTTTGTGTTTAGTAACTGGATCTTAAAATTTTAGTTCTGGCAATCCGTAATCAGTTCAAATGTTGTCCATGTTTTATTCCTCGATCCATCATCTTAGTTAAGCCTGAATGAATGTATTTTTGGCGGCCATCAATCATATTGATGTTTAAAATAAGTTATATGCATTTTTTTAAAACAAGGGAGAGATATAGCGATTGATTGATGAAGGTGGCGAAGAAACTAAGAACATTTCTTCAGTGGAAAAAGAAATGTGAACTGTTGTCAGTCGGCTGATGAAATGACAACGTGAGCTCCTTGGTCATTCAAGTGACAGAACTCTGATTTTTCTCTCCAGTTTGGGAAGATGGGTTGTGTATAAATGCTCCCATCCTGGTTCCTCGCCTTTCTACCACATGTAGTTGAGCCAATCTGGTGGAGATCATAGGAAAGCCATATATCCTTGCTGGTGACTCAAAATTTTCAATGTCTAGCCAGTGTATTACTGATGGATTCTCACTGTTGTAGGATCGGATAATTGCTTTCAAATTGTCCTGAAAAAATGAGTTGGTTGTATACGAAGGTTCAACGACTGACACCTTTCAATAGCGTGTTTACGCCCGTCTTCCAATGGATGTCCTGCTATTAAGTTAAAAAATTGTGCTACTTCTTTAACTCGAACGATCGCATGTGATTGAGGCAATCTGATAGAAAAAAAAGGACATATCTTCTTGCTAAGTGACTCGATACATTTCTTCGTCTAACCTGTGTATTATTTGAGAACTTGAGCGATTGCATTGTTCCCTCCAAGTTTTCTCGGGATGGTGAGCTGGAGAACTAATATCTAAAAACACAGCAGTCAACACCTTTCTCTAACATAATGCCAGGCCCTTCTTCCATTCGACGTCTCCACGCCTAGTTGAAGAATTTATAACTTCTTTACCTACATACTTCAAAGAAACAAATCTTTTCAAGAAAAATTCTGGGAAAATATAGCAGGTAAGTCAAATTTGATATTTTTTGTCTAGAATAAATGTAATTGCATTTAATTTGGCAAACTAATATTGCAAAAAACTTCAAGATTAATTCGTATATTCTTTTTTTAAATCATAATTTATGTTAAACCAGTGCATAGCATTTAGATATTAGAATTAATAATATGTGAATTACAAGAATAGAATAAGACTTGTGAATAAAAAAAAACTATAAAAATAGGAATTTGAAATAATAATGGGATGTTCTAATTTGATTTGTGTGTGGTTGTCAATTTCCAAATTTAACACGAAGATTAAGAATGTTTAGAGATTTAGAAGTAATTACTAGTATATTTGGAGATTTTCGGGAGATAGGAAATAGTTATAGAAGTTGATTGTGTACATAGAAAATTCATACTTAGATATCTTGTTTTATAGTTTCATAACTGAATGTATCTATTGTTATATAAACAGTGATTTAGTAGGAAATGAATAGTTTTTACATTTGGTGCTAGAGTCGTAAACTAAGAACAAATTTTATTATGAACCATTCATATATGTTTAACAAGTAATCGAGTTATAATGGGTATTTTTAAAAGATTAGCTGCAATTAATATTAAATATTTTATTGGAAAGGTTTTAAAATAGGTTTATAAAATAAATTTAAATATATGTATAAAAAAATATTGAATTATTAATAATGTTTAGTGGGCAAACCTTAATTTTTTAATAAATGTGCTTGTTTAGACTGTGTCATTACTTCCCCCAATTGAAAACTTGATGAAGTTACTTATCTTAAAGAGCCTAAGACAATTTGTTTCTTAAATATAATATAATCTAAAAATTTCTGATTTTGAAAAACAGAGTAATTTAATATTCATCTGGGCGTGTAAATCTACAGCATAATAAAAATTTGGTATCTATAACCAAGATGTAGAACATTATAAGCTTGTCAGTACTTTTGTATTGGCGAAATTGGTCATAATCTTTGCAAAAGTTTTTGATTTGATAAATTGTAACCATGCCATCGACGTTGAGATTTAATTCTTTCAGGTATACATTCAGAGCCAGAGATGTTGATAGATTCAGCTGTAGGCATTTCGCAAAATGCAAAATTATGTGGAAAATATTCAATATATTTTTAATGTTTTTAAAGATACTGGGGTTCATGGAATGAGGAACCATTATCGGTTGAATCCTAGTTTAGTGGACATCCGAATTAGTCGCCAATAAGGTAACCCAAAAAAATCAAGCAGAATAATTTTCCTAGTAACCCTAATACTAATTTGTTTACAATTTTTTTTGTACATCTATTATAGCAGTATTGTAAGATATAAAAATTAAAAATAATCAAAAAATAAATTTCCAATAAAGAATTTAAATGAATTACGTTTTATAATTAAAAGTATTATTAATTCTAATAAAATATTCAGTGTTATTTTTAAAGTGAATTATGAACAGATAATATTTATCCTCTTCAAGTTCTTTCCAAAATATTTTATTCTAATTAAAATCGTCTGTTTACTAATTTTGTCAGATCAGAAAATAAACTAAAAACATTTCGTCAATATTTTTGAAATCGTTTGTCTTTATTTCACAGTTTATTTTAATATTATCTTACCATTCTAACGAAATTCTTTGTGATTTGTTGTTCTTTTCATGAGTTTCCATGATTATTCGATATGTCTTTGAGTGTTCAGTAATGCGATGACAACGATTGGGATAATCAGATATGTTATAATCATAAATATTATGAGATGATTTTGTATTTGAGAAATCGATAACTGCATTTCGAAATATATATGGCATCAACGGAACAACATTTGCATCACTAAAAAAAATTCCACTGTTTTTTTTACGGAAATTCCTACATCGTTCCCCGTTCAAATGAATTAGATAAGCTGAGTAAGTGCATTTATTCCTTCAAATTTCTTCTGAAGAAAAGCCTCAATCTCTAGAAGCGAAGCTACTAGAAACAGATCTTTTATATTTCCTTGTGATGTTATTATTTTCCGAATCCTTAATTTTAATGAACTAGCGAAGCTACTAGGTTACCACTTTTGCTGCTAGCGAAACCGTAGGATATCTCTTAAGGTAAAAAATTATGCCTAATGACCTTTTCAAACATTGAAGGCATTGCGGTTCGAATTTTACTATCTGAAGTACAGACCGACGCAACTGGTTTGCAAAAAGTTCGTTATTTCAGAATTCAAAAGAGATTCGGCAATTGTGATCCATAAAGATTCAAAAAGGAGTATTCTTCGATCAATATAACTTATAATTTTAATGAAAATGGTGGGTAATCGTAAATTTTTACAGTATTGTTTATATGATCAGCCATTTTGATTGAAGACACTGTTAGCATTCTTGGCGAAATAAAGAGCCCACTAAAGATTTTATCCAATTATTTAGATTTGGAAAAAATGATATTAGAAGGAAATTCTAGAAAATATTTTAACATTATCAAATCTCACACGCTCTAAATTCAAGCAAAATATGATACATCACTTCAGACTGCATTGTTTTCAAACGATTCAAGATTTTCCTTGGCCACACAATACGGCCTTGAAACTATAAATAATTATGCTATTAAATTAGAGATCTTGGCTCACAAAAACGTTTTTATAAATCATTGTAACAGTGAGAAAAAGTTCCTAACATTTTGGGTGAACAACATTTATTGCCACAGTTTGTTTCTAGCAAAAATATAAAGGTACAAGTAATGATTAAAAATCCACCTGCTTCCACATAAGCAATAGAATTTGTGATATGTGCAGAAAAATATTGAGAACTTTTAACTATAATATAAATTATTTAGCTTAATGTGCTTAGTGCAATACTGATTTTACTTTAAAACATGAGGCAGCTTAATAATTGCGTTGATTATTAAATTTTATATTATGCTAAGTGCATCTACATTCAGTCAACCACCTTCACCTCTTTTTAGTCCCCAACAGAAACGAAAACGTTATTTTTGAGTTAGAAAGGAACATAGTGCACTTTTGTGATCTGAGATTGAGAGACACATGAGAAAGGATGGAAAGAACACGTGTGAAACTAATAGATCAAGGAAAAAAAATTTACCAACATTTTAAAACACTAGAACTAAAATTTTTAAAACCAATCGTAAAAACAATGACTACAGTTTGAAACCACACGTGCATCATTAAAAAAAAAAAATCGGGAGATAAAAACTAACGAGAGTGGGTTCGAAAATCAGATGTCAACAAATAAAGGATCCAGCGACTTTGTTGACAGAAATCTGGTTTCAAAAGGTCAAAATGGAAAATTTCTTACCTCTGTCTCAATTGTAACAAAAACCATGATCTTTTTAGTAAACAATGAAAAGCATCTTAATTTTTCAATAATTATACATTTTTTAAGAAATATGAAATTTAATAAAATCAAGAACATAATTAAATATATAATATAAATATATTCTGCCCTATATTTTCTTAGGGAAGTAACTAAACAATTGAAAGAAAAAGAAGAAAATCTTAACTTTAAAATTATCAGAACAGGATTTCTTCTTATTATGATTTTGAACTTATGAAATCGAACGCTGTTTTTATAAATCATACATTGTCGTCAGGAAATAATTAATGATAATTCTTCAATATGAGTGGCTACAAGCATTTAAAAAAATTTGTAAATATTGTCAATTATAAATATTGTTTAGTTGTTAGGAAACATAGTCAATAAAAAAACTTCCAATGTTTAAGTATTTCAGTATTTATTAACTGCGGCTCTTTAAAATTAATAGATGTCGGCACTTGTTGCTATACACTGGCATCCGTTTTGATGCAGCATTCAGGTAGTGTTTTGAGTATACATCTATACTTAAATTCATATTCATTCAGCAATTTTACCGATCCAAACTATACAGAAGTTTATAATAATACATCAAGGCGAAAATTGGATATTGATTTATGATTTTAGTTTAATCACCACTTTAGACCTAACAACAAATTCATACTACGAAATTCTTTTACATCAAGTATCAAGGAAGTTTGAACAAGAGCTTCAGTAAAGTAATCCATTTCGGAGATAACATTTTTCCTTTATTTTTTTCATATAAAACATAATAAATATGTGTCTTGAGTTAAAATTTCTGCAAGAAAACAACATTATCAATGCGTATTTTTTAAACGAAACATCCATCAATCCTCATTTCCATCCTCCTTTTCCCCCTCTACCCTCCTTATCTTTGATTTCATCAAATTAGGACTTAAAATTCCAAACACCAAAACAGCGAAAGATACAAACAGACCTTTCTTTTGTCTAGTTATCCATAAATAAATTCGAATATTCCCCTAGCGCTGAAACGTTCTTTTTGTGCTGGTGGAAACAGACTAGACTGTTAGAATTAACCTTCTTTAGCGCCCCCCAGACGTATCCATTCCACTTAATGGTGGGCGCGTTGTAAAGGCTGTCATCGGATGAGCGATTGCAATCAAGAGATTGTAAGAAGCCTTTCCCAGGCACTTAACTCTTATTTACCCTCCAAGGAAAAAAATGGACAGCACAAGTTCGGTTACGGTGAAAGTGACCAATCGCACGTGATTGTTTCAACATTGCATGTTTTATATCTTTTATCGGATATAATGTTAAAAAAATATTTAAAATAATTTTCAATATAACTAGTTGAACAAATTAAAGCGGTTACTCGTACTGCCTTTAAACTTAATATATATATGCTTTTAATTTTCAAGCAAAGAATTTTGACTTTTAATTTTCAGTTACAAATTTAGCAAGACACATTTTTTTATGTAATTTAGCAGAGTTACCCTCTCAAATAAAGCCAGTGCGCAACCTAAGCGCCAACCTCCTCGCCAATCAAAAGTGCGGCAACAGTACGATGCTAGCAGCAAGACTATAAGCATGTGAAACCTGCCGACCGCGAGATTTACTTATGTTAAGCTTGGAAGTATAAATATTAGATAAGTGTGTAATTGTAAGTGTAGTTTTTTGTGTAAGTGGTTGTGTATTAAATTCTTTTTAAATTGTTAGAGCCCGTTTTTATTGCATAACTCTTACAGCAGTAAAGGTGTAACGTTCTGATTTAATCCATTTTTTTCTAAATATTATTTTACTTTTGCAGATTTTTTTCACTCTAATCGTCTGTCTCTTTACTATTATTGGTGACACACTGAACTGAATGTAAAAAAATATAATGAAAGGGGATAGTACAAGAATTAAAACAAATTACCGGGAATTATCGCCCGAAAAATTTCTCGCATATTGTCTAATGAGGGTGTTATCTCAGACAACGCCTTTCATGGCATTGGCGTACAATAATTAAGAAATATTTAACTTTGACATGAATATATAATTTTTGCAGAATCTATCGTGTAATTCTTGGCCAGATATTTGGCGATTAATCTCTAGCATGAGGTTAATAATATCCAAAAATCGAATTGTTTTTTAAAGCGTTTTTCCCAACTGATTAAAACAAAAACTTGACATAGAGCTCCAATGGTAGTCACAAAATCCCATACCAAAGTTTATATATTCAGATCATTGCGTCTTTGAGTAATCTTATTTGCACTTTTCTGAAAGTACAAACCGACAGATGGACAATCCCTAGCTGGATTTGGTTTAAATTTTGAATGGTGTCGAGACTATAGATGTTAATTATGTGTATTGAATTTTATCTATTTATCTCTCTTCGTTTTGTAGTTATGTTAAATTAAATTCGAACAGCGGACAGACAAACGCCCTCTTTGCTAATATTGCTCACAATTTGATAGAAATCTGCAATTTTGGTATAAAGACCGTATACCAAATTTCATCCGTCTAAATTAAAGCGGTTCTTTCTTTTTTTCCAGAATCTTTGTCATAAATAGACGGACATTTTCCAAAGAATATGTTCTTCGAACTCAGGAAGTCTAAAACGTAAAGAATCGCCAAAATCTCGTGTTCGAATTTTTTTGATGATTACTATACTTTCTGTATAATACATATATGAGATAGTGAAAAAGTTTATGATTTTTGAAAGGTAGATTCAGGTATTAGTCGGTAATAAATTTATTTCTTTATGGATGAATTTGTGAAATCACTTGTGGTTCATTCTCAAACCATGAATGATTTGAGAAAATTCCTCACATATCTTTGATGAATATTAAAAACCACAAATATTCAATAATGCATTATTTATCTTCAATTCTGTAAGTATTCTAAAAACAGGTAAAATTACCAGTAAAAAAATAACTATTTGAAAAACAAGTAAACGCAGACTTCCTCTCTAAAAGAAATGCTATTGAACGTTTGCAATTCGACGTTTTGCTGTTACAACGTATGACTTCCTTTTCAAACAGATATCTTTTGATAAACAGTTAATATTATGCTGTCTGTGTGGGAAGAAAATGGAACGGGTGAGCATTCCATTAAAGAATGTGAACTTTGGCCAATGAAAAAAAGTTTATGACCAATTATTTGGGAAAACCAAAAAAATTAAAGTATTATTAAAGAATGCGATAAAATTTCTTCAATTGAAGAAATCTTTTCTGTACTTATCACTTTGAAATTTGATAAGTAACTTCTCATCCAACCAGACTAAAAAAAATACTATATACTTATAATATGTACCGTGATTTTTTAACTTTTAAAACATTTCCAATGGAGCTGAGGCCTGTAGGTAAACAGATAGATTAAAATATAGCTTCCTGGAATTATCGTTCAACTACGTGATAATCAGGTATGTACAAATTAACTGTTAGTCTCTGGTTGATATTTTTAATTACCTGTAGAATGCTGAAGTTTTTTGGTATTGGATAGTAATTTTTCGTGAAAGTTTACATTGACAACCACAAACCTACATTGACAGAATGAAGTAAGGTTAGGATGAAATAAAATGCTGCATATATATATATAGCAGCACACAGTACAAACAGCAGTTCACAAATTATAATCGGTAGCTAACAACAATCACAGTACACAAAGTGGCCGGACAGAATTCAACAGGAGGTGCGAATCTACGTAGCTACTCTCTATGGTCTTTCTAAACGCTTGCAGTTCTCCTTACAGTCCTTCTCGCTTTAGCTGTATCCAACTGTGACTCACTACTACACAACTGATTACTCCTCACGCGACTCGATGCTGCTTCTGTAATAAACTCCAGGATTCGGCACTCAGGTAAATTCAGCCATCACTCGCGCTTCGCTGGACTGATACAGCTATTCTGCCATTGACTCGCTGTGCGACTCTAAAGCTCTCGATGACTCTATACATGACTGTCTTCGGCTTGGACTACCGGCCTTTTATAGTTTCCGGAGTAGGGCAGAGAAGGTTCTAGAACAATCAAGCATATCTCATCTTCCATTGGCTCTGTAGCCAAAATTCTTGAATATTCTAGTATTATCTATTTTGCCACCAAAGTTATATAATTGCTAAATGGTCGCCAAGCCTTAGGAATCACTGATTCGGCATCGGATCAGCATCCAACAGAGCTGATCATTAAACTGCTTTTACAGTGATTGAACTAACCTTGCTAGGAAACAACATTACAGATTTGAAACTAATATATATATATGAAACAACCAAGTGGCCACGTAAGATAGGTCATTTTTAGATTATCTTGAACATTAAGAAAAATAGATAATAAGCCAAATAAGTAGCTCCCATATAACGGATCCTCATCACCAGATTGTAAGTTTTCTGGTCGAATCTCACTTAATGAGCAAAACAAAACATAAAAAAGTGACTTGCTTAAAAAGCGGCGAAGACACACCCTGACATCACATGCTCGCTTTGCTTTGCCAATCTGTGTAGAGCTCTTGTTTTAAGAAAGCCTTTATATCTTCTAGGAAAGAGTTGTGGCCTGATAGCGTTGTCAAATGCGACTCCAAAGGATTTGATCCTAGTGCCTGTAGAACCTTAATAGATGAGATTTTGTCTCTATTCAAGGTTAATGGGATAGAGAAACAAGCAGACCTTAGAGCTTATGGGGCTACATTTTGTGTCACAAAACAAACCTGAGGAGAATACTCGGTCACAAGGAAATCATAGATTCAACAAACCAAAAACCTTCCAGTGAAACAAGGAAGGTGCTGAAAGCATGGGAAATTACTACATCATGCGTTGAGGAGCATAACTCTGATGAAGTAACAACTATGCTTTCTACAAATTAATTTAACGATAATGACGTATCTCATTTTCGATAAATTTTGAGGTGTATTCAAAGTCAAATGTCTTAAGACAATTTTTTGTAAAGAAAATAAGCCAATATAATTTATATACAATTTATAGTAAATTACATTATTATAAATTTGTTTTATCATTTTTTCGGAAAGGACATATTGTTCTATTTTACATGTATCTCTATAAAAAAATTGTTTCTCTTAATAAGTGAATTCATGAACGAATTATGCTCGTTAAAGGAGGTTCTATTGTATTCTGCTACCCTGCGATGAATTTTAAATCACTTTCTCTATATGTTACTTTGGTGGAGTACAAACAAGAGAAATGAGTCACAGAGCAAATAGTACTGTAAAGTAGATAAATTAGAATATTGGAGCAGCAGTGGCTTGGTGGTAAGATTTCGGCTTCGGAACCGGAGAGTTTCAGGTTCCAGACCTGATTCCACCGAAGAACCATCGTATAAGCATGCCTAGTGCACGTTAAATCCATCGAGACCAAACGTCCCCTTACTGGTGTGGTGTGAAAGTTTGGAGAAGGAGGTGCCAGCTCAAGTGTCGTCCTCGTCATCTAACAACGTTTCAAAATAAGAGGTCCGTCCCAAAATAACCCTAATGTTGCTCTAAAAACGGGACGTTAATATAACTAAACTAAACTAAGTCAAAACATTGAATAGAACTCTGTCTTGTGATGCATTGAATTTTAGAAATGTTGAGATAAAATAAGCACATTACAGTTACATTTATCCTGCCCGAATGTATAAGGATTTAGTTGATATGGATGACGTGAATAAAATAAGCTGCATTTTGAAAAATCAGAGCAGCACTATTAAATTTGTATTCATTTATCATCCTCAAAAAAGAAATTTATATTCATTTTGGAAAAACATTTGAAATTTATAAAACTGATGATTTTAAAATAGAGTAAAATATTCACTTAATTAATACGCTGCTGAAATGACACGCAGAATGCTTGAGCGACTTTTATTTAAATTTTCATGTTTAAAAGGAATATATTCGATGGAAACCCTACAGCTGTTTAATTAATTTTATCTTCTTTTTGCACTTTAAGATAAAGGATAATAAGTTTCAGTAAAAAAAAGGGGGGAGTTACAAGAGAAAAAAAGAAGTCATCAGTGTTCAACAAAATAGAAATAGAAAACGCAGATGTAGGAAAAAATCAGGTAGATAGATTTTGCCTTTTTTTTGAACAAACAAATATTCGTACCATCTTTAAAATATCCGCTGTAGAAAACTTAGGAAATCCTCAACAAAAATTCACTATTTTATTAATTATCTCAACAGCTTAAGATTCTAAAAAAAGCCAAAGTACTTTTTTTCATGCCATTGTTTGATTCTTTTATATGCGTAAATATTGACAAATCTCTACATTTCAAATCACCTTGAATTTGCTACATAATTTTTAAAGTTATAATTATTTATATATGAATGCGATAGATTAAACACTAATGAATTTTTGAGATGAAATTGGAATTCAATCTTTACACTCAAATTGTAAATATCTATGAAAAAAATTGCGAAATGCACTTTCTTGTTTTCTTGGCGGATCTATGTGCATAAATATATGTTACGAAATTTTCTACCGGGGGTTCGTTTGGATAGTGGAAGTGATATGGTGTAAAGAACGCTCAATCCGCAGGCAGAAGTAGAATAAAAACGACGTTTATTTACACGAAGACACACAGGACAGCACAAAAACGATAACTATAGACAGCATAGAGACGACTATCTTCAGCCGAGACGTGTAGCATACAACAGCAGCATACAACCAGAATCTACTGCAGACAGTAGCGCACAGCTCAGTTCAGCACGAGCTTGACTCCGTCGCTGCTCACGGTCGCTTACGACTCCTCCGCTCCGTCTTCGGACTTCTCCGACTCTCGACTCCTACTGCCTTCTACCTTCGAACTCGGACTACTGGCTTCGCTGCTCTCGAACTCGGACTCCGCTGCTCTCGAACTCCCCTGTCGTCTCCCTTCCTCTGGCAGCTGCGGCTGCTTCCTTTTATAGGTCCCGGGAGGCGGGGCTAGAAGCCTCTCAGTCAATCAGGAACGTTCAAGGCGTATCTCGGTTCCTACTGGACGGATCGGGAAAATTCTCGAAGTTTCGGGTATAATCTATTTTGGCGCCAAGTTTGTCGCCAAGCTCTGGTACCTCCGACGCGCACACGGACTCCGTCTAATACCGATGGCTTTAAAACAGTCTTTCTGTTGATGGAACAAACTATGCTGGGAAGCCGAATTGCAGGTTTGTAACATATACGATAATAGAAGAATTTAAGAGTTAAATGAATAAAATTAGAGATAAAACTATCATTCGTCGATTTTAATATCTGATCCTTAATCAAAGCTGCAGATCACAGTCAGTTTTGGCTGAATGCATCAAAAACTACTAAAACTGATTTCCTATGCAAAAATTTATAACAACTCAAAGTAACAAATAAAAGATTTTGTCATTTATTTATCTTTATCAAAATTGTAGATCTGCAAACAAGTTTTGAACCATTAAATCAAAGGGAAAAGCAACTGTACCAAAATATATATTCAATTCTCTATATTGCCCAAGGAAGCTATATTCCATTATGCTTCATTTCTCTAATTGATTTTTTTAATTACTGAAGATTATGACTTTATAAAAATGGAGAAAATTAAAGTCACTTTGTTGAATACTTTTTTTATGGAAATCAATATTCTTGTTTCACATTCAATAAGGAAAAATAAAGTTTTTATTTCGGAACTAGAATTTCCGGTTACTTTGACAGATTACGAGTACGTTTTGCATCAAAAAAAATCCCTAGAATCATAAAAGATCTTCTACAGACCATGCGGAAAATTGTTTTATTTTCAAAGTAAGAATTTCCGTTATACTGAAGTAAGATTCAAATGCCAAATTCTCAACAGATTGCTAACGATTCTGTAACGGACATCACTCTGCATCTAAATTCTTTTACTTTTCTAGAGTTTTTTCTTATTACAGAAGAAATTTGGGATAAAGTGAAGAATAGTGTGCCCCCGAGTTTGTCGCCAATATTGCAACTCATCGGAACGCTCTTCTAGCAACCCTAATGCTGTTTTGTTTATTACTTTTTGCAATGGTTGAGTTGTGCATGAACTACAACTATATTATGAAAAATGTTAAATTAAAAATATTGATTAAAAATTTTTTGTTCTTTATTATCATTAAAAGTTTATAAAATAAAGAAAGTTAAGCTTATAATTAAAAGTTATTTTCATCTGTAGAAGGCACCGGACAGTATGGAAAAAAACAATATTTATTAGTAAAAAGTCTTAATTATATGGCGGGAAATGGTAGCCGTAGCTTTTCCGCGGAAGTATTTGTTTATTTTGTCCGCCATCTTTATTGGCGACTTGGCATTGTTGGCGCAGCAGGGGGCACATTATAATTCACTTTTACCGAAATTTGAAAAGAAAATTATTGTATAAGAAGCCATTCTTCTCATCTAACTTCAAATTGCGAAAGACACCACTCGAATAATCACTTGGCACAAAACAAACAGAATATAAAATTCAATTTTAGGACCATTTAATGCAACATATTTTATTTATATGAATTTATATGACAGCCAATAAGAGCAATGACAAGCTGGTTGCTTTAATTTTACTTTGAGGCAAGCATTTTCGCTCTAACCCTATTCCTCTGAATATTAAATCAAGCGAGTGAATCACTTGAATGATAATCTTATTTCAATAAGTGTTAATGAAAGTACCTCAAATCCATGTCGTGTGGAAATTTGGAGAAAGGAAGCGTACCTCAATTATAATTATTTGATCAAACTTCTGAATTGTGTAATTCCTTTTTCCTCTCTTGAAATTTTAATACAAAAATTTCGAACAACTTCTAAATCAAGAGGAAATTTAAAACATAATCTACAAAATATATTTCTATCTATTATAGAAAAAAATTAAACATTGCGTTTTACTCGTACCGTGATTAGTAGTTAGCAAATCACCAGACACATGTCATTTGAGGTTCGTTTTGCCAGTATTGTTGGAAATATTTAATTAAAATTATTATTACATCTTAGGGATTATTTAAGCATTAAGTGTTAGTAATACGTGCATTGCTAAATTTTTAAGTTGCACTTAATGGTGAAATGATGCTAAAATAGGGAAGGTGAAGCTTTAATTAACACCATATTAACAGCAAATGAGTTTAAAATAATTATTATTTGTTAATTCTGTTTTTAAGCAATCGTTTCTGGCAACATTAATGAATAGCCTTCCGGTTTGTTTACTTTTTTCGAGCAACGGAAATTTTTCGTCTCTTGGTTAGCAATCATCTGAATAACTAAATAATACATGTGTTAACCCTGCATTGCTTTTTTAATAGTAATGAGGCGTTCAGCGATGCGAGGTGAAGAAAAATTGCGAAGACAGACCAAGCAGGAATCTGGTAATTTGAAAAAAAAAAAAAAAAAAAACATCGGGATGCTGCTATGTTGGTGGCAAAACGTGAAAATTTGAACCAATATTTAGATATTGGAGATATGAGCAAAGAATGCTCTCATTGTGGAGGTTTGAGTTTTGAATCGGAAATAGGCCGATCGGTAAATGTATGATATCATCATGTAAAGATTAAGCTTCCAACTTTGAACGAATAAAGTGGTGATTAAAAATTTGCTGATTAAAACTGACGAACGTACCTCACAGTATCGACCAACATTGGGGTTGGCGAACGGAAGTGCTCTAGTCACTAATATAAATTTAATATAATGCTGGAATTAAATACGAATTGTTTTCCATTTTCTTTTTAAGATTTTATGAAAGAATTAAGGCATGATGTTCTTTAAGCATCACATAATTAAAGCTGTTCCGTGATTAAGAATACTGTTTTTAAAAAATTACAACATGTAATAAAGTTTATAATAAATTTATTGAAGAAAAATCCACATATTCTTAAAAACATGAAAACTTTATATGATGTTCCTCGACAACAAATTCAAGAAGTATAATGTATATATGTATGTTTTATATAATGTTTATTAGAAATGTGTTTTAACATAACCATTTCTGCAAGCATTAGGCACCGTTAAATCTTTACAACCACTACGCGAAGTGTCAAAATCATTTTTATAGGACTTTCAGCAG
>JAPMOR010024891.1:0-27687 GCA_026543865.1 Argiope aurantia | reverse complement strand
GAGAATCCTTTAAGAGACCAGTTACTTAAAATATTTAATTGAAAATTTTAGCGAGCGGTAATACTGGCGTACCGGCTGGTCGCCAAAGGTGGCTAGTATAAATATAAATTAATGTAAAGCTAATTCATATTTTTGCATGAAATAATTTTAATGAAAATAAATATAAAAATTTTCAATTTTTTTTAATGATTTTAATGAGAAAAGCAATAAATATATGAATTTTACACATGATACCACAATTAAGAAAGCATTATACTGAAAATTATAAAACGACACAATAAGGATGTTTTCCTTCAAACCATGCAAAAATCTGGTTTTTTAAAGAAGAAAAAAAAAACTCTTCTAACTAGTCATTGAAATTTATTGTTATATTACAAAACAACATGTTTTATTTTGAAAAAATAAGTTTTTCATTTCATTGGAAAATTTTCTTTCTATGAGGCATATAACATATTATTAAAAACAATTTGAGCTAAAAAAAAGCATATTTATTTTAATATATTTCACAAGTTAAAACTTCCTTGGAAATACATTAAAAGTTGAAATCTGCTTTAACTTTTTAATCAGTGAAGATAAAAAAAAATTCACTGTAACCAGAAAAACTGTCATAAATGACATAGGAAACAAGATTATCTTAATGAAATATCGTGCTTCTGCTTTTTTTAAATCAAATTTTTAAAATTTTGTAGTCACCCATAAAAATAAGTCAATAAATCTATGTCAGAACTATTACTAATCATCAGTCATTGATAGCCAATTATATTTCAAATTTCTACTTAAAAATTTCTTAATGACATTTCAGAATAAAATTTCTTTTTAAAGAAGGTTTCATTTTTGCGTAATTTTAAATAGCCCTTATTTTCTAAAACTGTCTTTTTACACTAGATTAATGTCACATAATGGTATATTTGCTGAAGTAGAACTAAAAATTGCAATCGAAGAATCAACTTACAGTTAAAATTTTAAGTGAAATCATATTCTATTTTATTTTGAAACTACTTAACTAACAAAGAATAAAATAATTAAAAAATAATTTTTAGTTGCGTTATCCTAAATTATATTGATTTTAAATCGCTTACATATAATTCAAAATCTCTTTTTTTATATGTTAAACACACGCAGTTAAAAAAATGCTTTAAAAATATTTATGTCACATAAATTTTCATGAACTTTAACTATTTTCATATGAAGTAATATTTTACCGTATATGTGCTATCCTAGTTAAAAAGAATTGCATCTAAAAACGGACAATTGTTTGATTATGATATTACAGCGCCATCTTTCGACAAGAAAGTAAATTATTATTCAACTTGAGTGTATAATTTTCGTTCGGTTAAGTAAACTTTATTAATCATTAACGATAGTCTATAATAATAATAAAAATCAGCAGTTAAGTTAGAAATTATTAATTAAATACAAAAATATAAGCAAAAGATATGTAGTGAAAACATATAGCTCTGATATGTACTATATTTCTACAATAGAAAAGGTACATTTCCATTATCGTTTTTTATAAAGAATTAATAAATATGTTTGATTTTAATTTGAAATTGACAATTAAAAATTACTGGAATACTTATCTGCCATTAATTTGTAACTGTAAAATCAATCAGATTCCGTCTATAATTTTAAAAATCTTATTTACAGAAGAAATAATGATAAAAAGTTATTTTTTATTTTATCAATCTAAATGCAATGTCTGCTATTTTCTTAAAACGTTCCCTTCCTTTATCACAGAAAAAAAATCCAGAAAGACAGTTTGCATGAAATTCTATAAAACGATCTTTTACTGTTAAATTGTGTCATTGGACGGTGGCCAAGATACTTTCTAATTTCTCAAAGCACTAGTTGATGAATGTCTCCATTATGTCCTCTTTGGCATCTAGGATAAAGATTGTCTGCGGAATTTCATTTGAACCCCTTTTCCAGACATCTGACTTCCCTGGATGAATACATTTAGATTTATGTACAAAATAACTTTATTTTCAATAATACACATGTAACCTGCTAGTGCGTGTGTGTGTGTGTTGACACCATCGGACACACTCTACTGCGTCACTCAGTTATCATATTTGGTATAGACATATCTTGGAAGATTGGAAATGTGTACCTAAAACTGATTTTTAATTTTAATTAAATATTTAAGGAGTTTTGGTATATTTTTTTACATAATTTATGAATATATTTTATGTAAATTTAATTTTTACATCGTCTTAGAAATTTGATACCAAATTAATTGTTGCATTAATTTTTCCTGAATAGTGGTAATTTTTTTCTCTATTTTTAACAACAGATTTCACTGTTATACTAAAATTCGCACAGTTTTCAATGTTTGATCAAACATTTAATAGCCTGATTTTCTTCTTTGCAGAAAGTTAAATTATTCTGTTTAATATCTATGTACTTTACGTGAGGGGTAAAAAATTTGTGAAGCTCACAAGGCTACGAAAGCCAGAAGATAGATTAACTGAATAATAACGCTTTTATTATTACTATGATGTGATGGGACTCGATTTCCCAATGGAACTGTTATGATAGTTCATATTTGGGATGAAGTTCATTGTAATAATTTTTGAAAACAAAATTTATAATTTTAAATGTATTTACGATTCTTCGATTATAAATATTCTTTTTATAACTTAATTATTCATTCATTGGTTCATTAAAAAACATTCAACAATTTTTATTAATTTAAGAAATCTCCATCTGATTTCTCTACACAATGAATACAATAGATGTAAGGGTATTAATGTAACATGGTTTCAATAGCTCTTACAAATTGGTACTTGTAAATATTTTCTTGTGGGAATCGTGAACATTAAGTTAAGCATAAAATATTTCTGGCGAATCAGATAGTAATAAATCCACAAATTCTGATTGTAAACAGCTTAAAACGATATGCAGGAGTGTTACAACCTTACGCTATATAACTAAGCATAAGATAAAGTCAAATGTTTTTACTTTTACTCTCTCGTATACGAAATATTCAAAGAGGTGTATTATAATCGTGAACAAAATTCGAACTCGAAATATAACATATTTTAACGTCATTTATATATATTTTTAGAACTATGTCTGTCTGTCTGGGAGCACGACAACTCAAACATTTCGCACTGGACGGATGAAATTTGGTATGCGGATTTCAGATCAAATTTGTAGATTTCTATTAAATTTTGGCTGAATGTCATTCAGAGAAAGTCTGTTTGTTCAGCTGCCCAATACAAGTAAACACAAGTGCAAAACGAAAAGAGCTAGATAACTAAAATTTGGAATACAGATTTAACGTCGAAAATTTTGATAAGTATCAAATTTGGAACCAAATCTATAAAAATGATTGACTGACTGTCAGAAGGTACTTTAGCCTGCATGTAAATGCAATAACTCAAAATATTTGTGTACTTGCGTACTTGCCTGCGATTAGTTACCCAAAAAAAAAGCGTGTGTGTGTGTGTTTTGTTATTTTTTGTTAATTTTCATATGCGGGATTCCGGAAATAAAAATCTGACCCCTCCGGCGTTTACCAGACACCGAAGTCCACTGTTTTGTTTAGAGAAAGACGATTAACATTTTTATTAAAAAAATATTTGTAAACGGTTAGAGGAGATTGATTCTTCTAACTGTTCTTTTATCAATCCTTTCCTTCTCACTGGTCTAAGCAGTGAAGACATTTCATCAAATCACCAAACATATGTTTTAATACATACTTTACAAAGCATCATATCTGCCAATTCAGTCAAATGACTTTAGGACTTTAAGTAAATCCAATGAATTATTCTTTAAGTAACTCCAAATAAATTTAGAATTCTTTAAGTAAGATAAGTACAATACACTGTATTCAATCCTTCTCAGCAAAACTATATAACAATATACACGGTTTAAAAAACTGGCAAATTTCTATGTTTCTCCCCCCCCCATGAATAGCTTCTTTTAAAATTAAATTTACAATAGAGATTGTACAATATACAAAATTTGGATATGGGTAATTTCCTATTATATATTGTTGGATGCAACATTGTATGTGCTACGCTTTATTGCTACATTATCATATTCTCGGCCCAATGTTAAATCCAAACCTTTTGCATGCATATAATAATGAATTTATCTTCAAGGTGGTCTTTTTATCAATCTTTTATTTTCTAAACTTTAAAATTTTTAATGTAGCACTTTTTTTTCCCCTCAAGTTTCCAATATCTTTTAAACCTCTCTCAACCACTCAACTTTAGAAACATTTTATGTTCTATCAAAAAAAAAAAAAATCAAAGTATTTTAAAATTCCTTAAAAAATATTAAAAAATGAGTGACTTAATTTTCTGATAAAATCATTTTGCATTTTTTGGCCATAATATTTTTCCACCATAAATGCTGCACCAATTTGTAAAACATAGCATCGTATTTTAACAAGCACTCAATGATTGATAGAAAATTCCTATTATGTTCAAATCTCTAACTAATTTCATATAAAGTGAAATGGCATACTGCGAAAGTTAGTATCACATTCAAGGAATCTCTTAATAATTTTGCACCAGAAACTTTTTTCATCTTTTATTTTTCTATCAACTATACTTTTGCCACTGTTCATAAATAATGCAAGTAGCTTAATTCTATATCCTTAATGATTTGTTATCCATTTTGAAATATGCCTTACCTTTAATTCCAACAGTTGTAATTTTTTAATCCTATGGCTGTGCTTCCTGTTCTTGTGAAGACAACTATAATTTTATCTCTTCAACGCATGATTTGCTTAAATTTCAAAATAAAAAATGTTTCTGGCATAGATAGTTTACATATAACAGAAAATCACACAAATTCAAAACAGAATTTTGAAAAAAATTTATTCTCAAAGAAATTTTTATTCTAAATTATATTGTTTAAAATTCTTTTTTCTATTCTAAATTTTTTTAAATTTTATTTTAAAAGGAAATTGCAATTGTTATTCATATGAAAACTGTTTTGATACAGTATGCAGTAAAGAGTTAAAAATTAAATAGAATCAAGAGTGTGAATATCATAATTAATTTCTATTTAGTTTTATTCCAAACTTGATTGTAATAATAGATGTAGGAAAGAGACTGCACCTATAGTCTATCATTTTTCGGGGGAGGGAGGCAATTTTCATTTGGACCGACCATTATAATTTTATATTTCATTTCTGGTTTCTGATAATATTAGAGAAGATATCGCATTTGATAACACCTTTCTTATGTTAGAATCCTTAGAGTCAATACTCACTCTCAAAATACAGCAGCAGTTATATAGTGAGGAAAATACCTATTTGAAAAATGAAAATATAAATAGTGAAATGAAATTTAATGTTTCACTTTAAAAAAAAAATCTAATGAGCACTGCCTCAGCAGTAATTTTGGTCCTGGTCACTGGGGGCTCATTGGCAAGAATCCAAAAATATCTAGTAAATATTAAACAAACAAAAAATCATTTTCATAGATTTTGATTTAAAAGTTTAAATCTTAATCATGAAATTCAAACTTCTGTACTTATTTTATGTACAATTTGACAAATATTAGTATTTTAGTTAGTGTTCATTAAAAATAAAAGGCATAAAAACTTGAAAAAAAATGTATAGAAAAATCAAACATTTTAAGCCAATGATTGTGACGAACATTGGAGGTTTAAAATCCGATTTTAATCATTAGAATAGTGATACATTATAATATATAGCTCATTTTAATATCAGCATCTACTTGTTGATAGATTTCTTATGTCACCATTACTTTGCACCTTTTCTTTCTATTTTAACTAAATGTATTATACTACAAGATTCATTAAAAAAATTACATAAAATTATTGTATAAAATTCATTCACAAGAATTAGGCCATGAATATATTAAATTAAAAACTTTAAAACTGCAATAAAAAAGTTAGTGAATCTTTTGTTTACATTAGAAAATCTTAGTTTCATGAGAGAAAAATTTACATTGGAATATCAGTGCAAAGATAATAGCAAGTTTTAATTACACTCGTACACTATTTCAGATATTTAATACATAATAATTTCAATAAATGATCACTTGTTTCATTTTAATAAATTAGCAATAATCATAAATAGTTTTACATTTATTATTGTTATATAATGTTTCATTTGTAAGCAATTGAATAATAGAGTTTATAGTATTTAAGTTGTGTTAATCTGTATCAATTATATTTTTTAAGAAAAAAAAAGCATAAATAATAAGCAGATTCCATTCAAACTTATTTTGTTTGTTTCACATTTTTTAAGCATGTTGAGACAGGAAAAAGATAAAAATAGTTAATTATTTATTCTTTAATACCATTATAGGAAATATGAATAATCTACAATATTTTTTTAATTATTATTATTATTTGAAGTAACTTATAAAATAGGGTTTGTGTGCAAATTTTCTTTCCACCCTCAATTTTAGCCCCTTCCACAGCAATAATCAGAGGACTTTGGATACCATATTTTTAAAAAATTTAGAGAAATGAACATTGCAAGATCACATTTAAATTATCCAAAAAAAAAATTAATCCAATCTAAATATCTTGGCTTATATAACTGAAGCGTGAAATTTACTTTCAGAAATGAATAAGTATAGCAACAAGAAGGGATACAGGGAAATAGAATTTTTTCTATCTAAACATCTATGATAAATATAATTCTAAATTTTGATCTTAACAAAAGAAACTATAAAAATAATTGTAATATAATGAAATTTTTCACGACAATGACCAAAGAGGGATTAATTTGTATACAAAGTAAAATAAGATTTTAAAAATTTACAAATGACTTTAAAATTTTAAACTTTGATCATGTCTGTAGAAATAAATAGGAATGATGGCATACTGCATAATTAAATTTTAAAATACGTTTATACTTTCACTTTCTAACATAATTTCATTCTGAAAAAAAAAATCTTTAAATGAACTGTTTTAATAAATGCCTTTTACTAAATATAAATTCTAATGGTTAAAACATGTAATAATGATAATAATCTTATGTATATTTGATCAAGTGTGTTATTTAAAAATTATATATTATCAAGACATTTATTTCCTAAAAATCTGAAAACCAAAATTAATAATTTGAAAAAGTTTTGTTATCTAAAAGTAACAAATTGCAATTCTATTGAAAATAGATTTAATATGTCAATTAACATTTCAATATAACAATATAAATTGAAAAAACGAATACTTTCAAAATTAAAGCTACTTCAGTACACCAAAATACAAGTAAAAACATTCAACAAAAACAACCTTGATGTACAAAAGCATTGGAAAAAGGAAAAGTAACTGCTTAAAAGTTCAAAGAAAGTATTTAATATAAGAAAATGAAACTTGTAAATCTCATGAGATAATTTCAAAAAGCACTTAAAAAAAATAGCCATGGAAACAAACCACAAGGAAAAGATTAGTACAACAAAATCTATTCCATGGATCTGTCACCAGGCATTTCCAAAAGCATTTGTTTCCAGGCATTTCTCCTTTTCTGAAATCACAATGCAAATACTATTAATATTAGCCACTGCATGACTAATACTAGATGATTTACACAAACTACAAAAGAATACTAACTACACATTCACAATAAAACTGAATGAAAATTTTTTTTTAAAATCTTGCAAAGTTCTCAAATCTTACTTTTAACCAGTATTTGATACAGTGAAGAGGAAAATGCAAGAAATCAATATACATTGCAAATCTTTTTTTCTAAATTTAAACAAAAGTATCAGAAACAATGTGCCATTCAAATATTTTAAATTTACATTTTAAGTTGTTATATTAAAGCCTCTAAACTTATTTGGAATACGACAAAAATCTGTAAACAATGAAACACATGAAAAATATCTATACATTAGCAAATCTCTTTTCTCCTTTTCAATTAATTTGCTCAATTTAGAAGTATAACCAAAATGAAATCAAAAACAATTATGACTTATGAATAAAATTACAAACTGAATTGGCAATTTCACCAAAAGGTAAGGATTATTAAATGCTACTGAACCAATTTTGGCCTTTTGAATATGGATTACATAAAATCTAAAATATCCTCAGAAAAAAAAAAATTGATGTTGAAAAAGAAAAGTGCTAGTATCCCTTTAAGATCTATGTTGTTTTTTGACTAACCATCCAAGAGATTACTTTCTTTCATTCTTCATTATTACACCCAGTTCTTTTTTCTACATTTCTACTCTATTTTGTTATAAAAGTTTTTTAAATAGCTGGTCAGGAATTTTTTTCTAAGATAACAAATATTAATACCTTAAGGAATCAGAAAAATAAATTGAATACATATAAATGCAAATTAAAAAATATTTAAAATGGATTACAGTAATATAAAATATTTATTAAAAATATTAAAATTGAAAAGTATTGAAAACAATTTTAGCATTTATCAAAAACCATTTTCCAGCAAAACTGAAAGTATTAATAAATAAGAGTATACCTGAAGAATAAAGTATAAATAATTACATCATACACAATAAAAACATTACAATAACCATATAATATATAGAAAACGTAGGTTGAACACACAATATGTGAAGGGAAAAAAAAGATCTTTTTATCTTGATATGATGCATATAAATTATGTAAGAAACAATTAAACATTAATCTTACAATTTCATGGTAGAAATGTTAATGCGCATTTACTTTAAAGTACATTAAAATCAGCAATTAAAATAAAATATATTAATTCTGCTTTTCAAACACCTGACTACCACCTTAATACAACATTTCCAATCTATTTGCTACTTTAAACATAAATATTCTATTGTTTATCTTTTACTTCATTTTAAAAAGTACATGTTCAAATGAAACATAGGGGAATGTACAATCATCATTTGATTCAAATAATTCAAAATATTTTAGGTAACTTCATCATATCAATAACTCTCAAATAATAAGCTGCATAGATTATGTATCTTAAAAATAGTAAAATGCATTAATTTTAAAAATATGAGTATGCTCTTCATAGTTGGAGACTTTAATATTTGCAATAGCAATTAGTATTGACAAAAAAAAGCCAAGAAAATTAGTTAGCAGTTTCAATAGACCCTTTAAAACAATTTTCACATGTTCACTGCCATAAATTATACTGGTAATTGATTCATACCTTGTATCTAATCAGATTATGTATTTTTTTTTACTACTTCTTAATTAAAATAACAGAAAAAGCAATCTAATTAGATAGCAAGTGTGAATCAAAAGTATGACTTAAATGGTGGCAGTGAGAACAAACATCTTAAACAAACTGCTAAGACATCAGCAATAGAAATACAATTTAGAACAATATAATATAAACAATACAATATCAGCTGATTATAATCTGTTTACAGAAGGAATGAATCAAAAGCAAATAAAGATTTCAAGGTCACTGTTTATGTAAATAATGTAAATAAATATAACTTAAGTTCTTAATTTAAAATAACATCATTCAACTAAAATCTATACTTATAATAAAGCTCAATGTGTGTGTGTGTGTGTTGGCGCTCTATAGGCCAGACCGTTCAACCTACAGCTACCAAATTTGGCAAGTGTATACCTTCGAGGCCGGAAATGTGCACCTGGGGGTTATTTTTTCGAATTTTTAACTAGAATTTTATTTATTTAAAAATTAAACGAAATTTTGACGTGTTTCTGCTATAACTTCCGAAAATATTACCGCACAAAAAAGATTTTTACATGAAGTTAAAGATCAAAAATTTATCTTTTAAATGATACTAATGTTTTAATCTTAAAATTAAATTTCTATTTTTAATGAATTTTTAAATAAATATTTTAACTATGTTTTCCAATAATTTTTTTTGTAAAAAATAAAAATTAAGATTAAGCACGTTTCTCATTCATGGGAAAAAATTAGCTTTTTTCAAAGTGTTGCCATCACATTGATTAAAGCCCCAATCAAAAATAAATTAAATCTTTTTGGAAATGGAATCTGCAAAAATATAATTTTCGGCACGTGTCTATAGGAAATGAAACAAATATGAAATATTATTTTTTCTAAAATATAAATTCAAGATCTTTTACACTCTCTATACAGGTTTAGTCCCGGACCCATTTTGATATTTAATGACTCGTAAAATAATGAAGATATAAACAAACTTATGGCATTTATTGATGGAATAACTCATATATTTTCCTTTTCAGGTTTGAATATTTTTACTTTTGTAAATATCGTAAATATTGTGTTTTTAATTTCAGATAATTTCATTTTCCAGTCTAAATATCTGTACTTTTCTAAATATCGTCTGCTTATTAATTGCATTTTTCTATCTTTTGTTTTTGGCAACTATTGAAATGTTATGTTTACTTTTGATGTGTTTGTTCCATGTAGTACTTTGTATGTGATGTTTTATTCGAGCGGATATTAAGGAGAATGTATACACCACAAGAGAAAGCACAGACTTTATGGTGGTCATAGAGTTAATTTCCAATCAACTAAATCACTGACTTTTAAGAGTTAATTTCCAATCACTTAAACTGACTGATTTATGAAAATTTGAATATCACTATTCAATAAAAAAAGGATAATTTTAGATTTTTCATCGATTGCTTCAAAGAAAATACGCCAAACAGCGAGCAGGTTTCTCAAGATTAATTGGCCTAAGATTATGAAAATGTTGAGTTTTTCTAAATTTTTAACATTTAAAACTTCATAAATAAGTCTTAGTTGATCGTGGAAAATAGAAATATTCATTCATTTATTTAAAATTTGGTGTGTCCAGAATATTTCTCAGAATATGATACCTTACTGCATTAAATTTAGACTTCATAATTTTTGAAATATATTTATATGCCGGAACAAAATATTATTATTGGTTTCATTTCAATCCTTTTGAAAGCAAAACTAAAAACTGAATTTTATGCTGAATCTCATAAATTTTTGTTGAATTATTGTTTGAGATATTACATAAATGATAAAAAATATTTTGTAGTTAACATAAGACTTAAATACCAAGCGATTCTGTTTGCAATACTCACATTCAATAATAATAATAATTAATAAATAACAATAATGATGATAAATAAAATAAAACGCTTGGTTTTTTAAAAAAATATCTTAATATTAATTGCAATTTCATCATTTACATTTTATATTAAAGTTGCAGTTTTGCCGGAAATGACAACAAATTAGCAAAATATATATAGTAAATTGAACGAAACGATCTAAACAGTATAAGTTTGGTATGGCTATCAAAATTTGAAGATTAAGAATGTTTTGTATGAGAATCCTTTAAGAGACTAGTCACTTAAAATATTTAATTGAAAATTGTAGCGAGCGGTAATACTGGCGAACCGGCTGGTCGCCAAAGACGGCTAGTGGAAAAATAAATTCTTTCATCCATATTAATATATGATAGTTTCTTTGTTAAAACTGTTTTTTTGTTTATGTTTACAGATTAGATATTTAGCCAATAGAGTGATATTTATCAAAATGAAATCTCTAACAAAATAAAAAACTTATTTTCTTTTATTGTATCATTTCTATATTTTAAATGTAAATAATTTCATAGAATATATACTACTTACATAAAATATAAAACTAAATTTTGGCATCTACAGATGGTACTTTGTACATAATAGATTTGCCTGGCAATGCGCCAATAGAACTGTTGCCAAAAAAATAACAAACATATCTTTAAAATAAACTTAATTTAGTGAATAAATTTTTTAAAAACATGAGAATTAAAAATAAATGCATAAATGCAAGTAAATTTTTAAAATATTTTCAGAGAAATTAAAAGAGAAATATGTACTGAGGGAAAATAAAAACCATTTGAAACTACTTACATTTCCTCTGAATTGATTAATAAAATGTGATGACAGACAAATAGTACAAATGGAAAGAGAGAAGCATGCTGAACCGAACTAAAATAAATAAATATACATGGTGATAATTTATATAGTAAATTATTATGCTATTACATAAAAATTAAATATTATTATTACATAATAATTATAAAATATATGCTATTACATAAAATTTGCATTAAAAAACAAATACATTTAACACAATGAAACAAAGTTTAAGCACATAGTTTCTATTGTGTGATTATATATTGTATACATTATGAAACATTATTAAATGATGGATATTGTTGAAATTTCTAATACCAAATATACCAAAAAAAATCATTGTTTGTGATGTATTTCATGCATACTTAATGTGCATTCATGCACATTAAGTATGCATGAATTAAAAAACCACATTATTTTATCTTTATTTAAAACCTATGCAATGATATTAACTATCCCATTGTATATAAAACTTTTTATAACCATACAGTAGATTAAATGACAAAAATCACTTTCTACACTTAGGTTAAATAAAATATCTCAATGTAATCCCAATTTAGATGAATTACCATATGAAAATATCTAACAATAATTGCAGTTCTAAAACAGAAAAATTAAGAACATTGTAATATTATGTAAATCGATATAACTGAAGAACTAGGGGAAATGCTATTTAAAATTAATTTTAAATTTAAAGCTCGACTTAAAAAGAATTTTAAAAATGTATTCTTTAAAACTTCACTTACAAGTGATAAATATTACAAGTATGGATTACTGCCTACTGCAAGAATTAACTTTTGATAAGTTTTTTTCCTTTATTAAGAATGGGAATTTTGATAATATAGGGGAAAAAATGAACTTTTTAAAAAAATTCAAGGACCACAAAATGTAAATTTAAACATAAAAATGCAATAAATTTAACTACAATTTTTATATATTAATATTCAAACCGGGCATTATTTGCATCTTTTCTTCAAGATGCTTATAATTCACAAAATTTTACTGTAATCAACAATTCTCAAAATATAACATCAAGCTGTTTTGATTTCTCTAAATTCCTCTCTTGGTTCAATGACAATTTCTGCTACATTTACCACTATCTGAAAATTTTAATTCTATCTTTTATGATTTTGCAGATTGTCAACATTTCTTGGAACAAGTCAGAAATATTCTTACAACGGTGATATGAAAATAACTATAGATGATTCAAAAGCTATTTCAATTCTTAATTTAAGCATTGCAAAGATAAAATGAATGGCATATAATGCAGCTTCAGCTCTTGGGTCTGTTGAAGATTCTTGACCAGTTGTTATAGTAAACCTGCAACACCCCCCCCCTCCCATTCTCCCTTCTTTAAAACTACTCAAAGAAACTGGTATTTGTATTGGCATTTGTATAGCAAAGCTCTTTTTCTGTGAAATCCTCAAACCAAATCATAAATTGTTTTCTCTTCCCCCAAAAAATACTGAATGTACATCTTGCTTAATTTTTAAGGACTTTTCCAGAGTTAAAGGAAAATCAAGTATTTTTATGTTCAGCAAAATAAAATTGAAGGAGTTTTCAAGGATTTTAGAATCCTGCTGATGCACTATAGATCAAATTACAGTTCTGCTAAAATACAAATATTGGATTCCTAAAAAGAATTATTCATATTTTCTACTATTTACGTTTTCTATTTATCCTTTGATATTTTCCTTATATGCGACAATCTGAAAACATATGACTATATTAAAGAGATATATGACACTCTTTCACTATTAATAACAAAATGTATGTTCTAACAAGGTCTTTGTAAATATTATATATCTTTTGTACGACTATCAATAAGGAAGGAACTCAAATATATGTTCATCCGCCTTTTGATAAATTTAGTCTAAAATTCAATACAGATTTAGAGTTTAGAAGTCAGAACAATATATATATCATTTCTTTAGCTCTGAACCATTTTTTAGTAACTATGCACACAATCTTTAAATCAAATGGGCATAATTCTTTAGCTAACTGGATTTCTATAATATTGTATTCCCAAATATGCAGATACAAACACCCAAACTTGCAAAAAAAAAAAAAAAAAAAAAAAATCCCCCTCCCCCTTCTTTTCCCACACACACTCACTCTTCCAATTTCATATGGGAGAGGGAGGAGAATCCAAAATGTGAAAATCTATATGAATTGGGTTTCTTAAGTTCAAATCTTTTAGTAATTACATTTATTTAATTACTTCAGGAAATTAAATAGTAAATCAAAATATTCAATTATTTAAATAAAAAAGGTAATTTAATTATTTTCAAGTAATTAAACAGTAAATCAAAAAATTCAATTACTTTGAGGCGGTGCGCTAATGCGCTAGGATAGAACCTGGGACCTTGTGGTTAGCAGTCCAGTAACTAAACCATTTTACTAAAACGATCGTTCCAGTAGAAGAGTTGTTAACTGGCTTATATGCTATTCACCACAGTACTCTCCCTCCAGTGAGAGGAACGATATGGATGTTGAGTGGGAGATGTAATATTAGCAGTTGGCGTAATGGGACGATACCCAGGTAAATAGCGCCAAGCGTGTGTGGGTGATAATGCGCCAAGTGTGTCTGGCGACTTTGGGTTGCTGCGTCAAGTGAGTCTGACGACTTTGGGGTTGCTGCGTCAAGTGAGTCTGACGACTTTGGTTGCGGGTAGATGGCGCCACAACAGCTGTACGAAGGCTGAAGGTTCATTGTCCAAGGTCACCAATGAGGCGGTGCGCGCTGTCGTGGCTCCATCTACCGGCAGCAACCACTCACACACGCTCTCCATCGCCCGCCATAACGCTTGGCGCGATAACAACGTTCGTCGCTCGCCATAACGCCTGGCTCGATAATCACGTTCGTCGCTCGCCATACTGGCGCGACAAAATCCACTGCCTCACTGGTGGGGGAGTATTGTGGTGGTAACTTCATAAAAGTCAGATAACAACTTCCGGACACGAGTGTACACTTTTGTCTAGTGGCTATGTTACTCGGCTATGAACCCTAACGTTGCGAGTTCGAACCACAACTTGCACAACTTAAATAAAAAAAATTGAACGTCTTTCAATTTTTAGATGTTTAATTAATTTCACACAATTTCATATGCATTGATGAATTTGTTTTTATAAAAATATTTCAATGAAATACAAAAGAAGTTTTAAATAATTAATAAATAGTTTGACATGTTTTTTAGTGTACATTTAAATCCCAAAATAGAGATATGGAAAATATTATATTGAATTATTTGGTAGAATTAAAATAAGAGACATTTCAAAAGTAAAATTGTCAAATAATTATTCATAATGTATACTTAAATTATGAAATATGTTTGAGATATATTCCTATTTTCTAAAACATATACTGCAGATTTTATAAGTTTTTGTTGGAAAATAAAACTATTAATATGGTAATAAAAATTGTAAAATTTTCATGGTAATATATATATCTGAAGTAATTTCTAACTGTAAATAAATATATCCCTGTGTTTGATTGTGTGTGTAAGATTTTATATATTTGCACTTAAACTGGTCATTTCTTTTCCACAAAATTTGAAAGTAGTCTATTCAGCTGCCTATATCGATTGGAAAGAACAAATGGAATGAAAACATGTACATAAATAAATTCTTAAGGTAAAAACTATTTCTAATGATTTGAGAATATGAATATAAAAAAAATGTTTCAATTCAATTAATGCAAATAATGTTGAGTAATACCAAAAATAACAAGGTTTTCAGAAGGTCCTCTAATAAACTATATTAGTAAACATTTGTGACTCATTCAATTCTGTAAAATTTGATCCAATTATGCAAGAACATATTGTTTTAATTATGCATAAGGATAAAATGAGTTGAATGAGCCCACTGATTATATCATAAGAAAATTATAATGAATGGGCTCATTCAACTTTTAGCTACAATAATCAAAATCAAGATACAAAGAAATATATCATGAGCTAAATATTTTTCCCATTACTGCAGATTGTGCATTTGATAGTAATTTGTATAACAATAAGGTATATCAATTTTTGCAACAGTCAAAGTAAACTTGAAATTTACATTTCTGGAGGTTTCTGCAAATTCTATTGGCATTTAATAGAACATAGCAATTCTAGAGTTTTTGCAAATAAAAAGAATAAGGCTGCAACATTGGCAAGAACAAGGGTATGATAACAGAGTCATTATGAAAGCCAATCATGGCAGAATTCCAGAATTAAATCCACTGGCATTTTACATTCTTTGTAATTGTCATAGTTTCAATTTGCTGCTACATAATAAAGCAAAGTTGTCAGTCAATCCAATTTGTAACCTTCTAATATTACAAAAACTATAATCTTTTCTCCACCACAAAATTTCAATATAAAATTTTCACTGATTATGTAAAATAACCTAAAGAAACTAAGTGATATGAGTGAGGAAGTAAAAATGTCATATGATAAAACTATTTGATTTTAAATTGAAGAAAATCAACAATATACTTATTTCATTTGTCTGAGGATGAAACAATAGTTCAACTTACAATACATCTTGAAATTGAAATCTTTGTTGAACAACTTCATAAATTTAATTTTTAAATTTATCTTATTCTTTAATATATATATATATACATATATATAATATGGTTTCATATCAATATTGTATATAAATCAATACAAAAATATATGAATAAGTTATTTTAATAAGATAACATAATTTTTTTAGTAGAGTACTGAGAAAATGTGTTGGACAGAATGAATAAAAATGAACAAAATATACAATTTTATACATAGAATCCAGCTTTAAAAAATTGAAGAGAATACCATATATTAAAAAATATTTTGATTATGAAACCTGATTCATTGCAAACATCTGAAGATTAATTTAAAATCGATTTCTTTTGAACCTCTGTTGGACTGTGGAGGAGCAGGCAATTAACAGTTTAATGAATATATAGTTATTAGGATTTTCTGTTTAGTATAAAGACTTAAATAAACAGAACAGAACTTCTATTGAATCAGATATCAATAGAAGAGCATTACGTTTTGAATTAATGAGCATTCAAAAATTTTTTAAAATATTGATGAATATTATGGATGTTTTGAGCTTTATATAAGAAAAAGACACAAGAAGATCTTTATCCAAACTTATGGATTTGCTGATAATCTTGCTAACCATGCTAATTCTGTTGATGGTGATGAAAGACATTTTTTAAAAATTAATTTGATTAAAACTTTTTTATGATCAATGATGAGACAGAAATTTAAGCGCATTAGCCACTTTCTCCAGAGAAAAGGAAACAGATCGCAATATATACTTCTCAAAATATTTGAAAAAATGGAATATCAACAGAAGAGTGCACACCTTTTAAATTAAGGCCTTACCAAGACTGAGTACTAGTAAGTGTCGTCAGTTAAAATGTTTTTAATATGTAAACCATTGTGAAATAATAAAGTAGTAATATTTTTTGAAATGTTTTCAAAGCACAGTCGAATATTTTACTAAGTTTGGTCATTAAAAAAAATTATAACTGCATATATATTCTATTAAGTATTTTACCCAAAAATCTAATCCTGAATATGTGGAAATGTGTATAAGCCGGGAATATAAAATGAATTTTAACAATTTCTTATTTTGAACTTAATCTTTTAGGGTCTAACAAATTTAAGTGACATGAAACAACATCCTGTCACTTACCATTTTTAACCCCATATAATTTTTATCTTCAGCTGCATTTTAAATAGATATTACACTGAAAAAAAATATTTGTGTATTTTGACATTATTAATAATGATAGAAGGAGGGGGCTATGATAATTTTGTTCAGGGAGTTGAATATTCTAAAAATGGCCCTGCTTTCAATCTTAAGGCAATCTAAATTACAAATACATAGAAATCAGATGTCTCAATTTTAAAACTTTTAACAATATCATTACTTTAACAGACAATTTTAACCACTCTTGTAATGCTATCAATGTGTAATTGACTATCATGATGTCAGAGACAGTGCCCTCTGTAGCCTTGTAGCACTATGAGGCAGTTCAGATCTAGTGACAGAATGTACTGCATTCAATGATTGGTGGTCTTACTTATATCTTAAATTTATTCAAAATTTGTATGTAAATTGTTTGTATGTAACATAACCGTTAAATAAATAACTGTTACATGAATTCAGCCTTTTAACTGAACCCCTTAACAACCCACACACCATTCATTTAATAGAAATTCAAACAGTCAAACATTTAATAAAAATTTTCACTTTACAATAAAGTTTGGGAGTCTTTCATTTTTTAAATGTTTAGTTAAATTCATATAATTTTACATGCACTGTTGAAATCATTTTTATAAAAATAGTTCAATGTGATATAAGTTAAAAATTAACTACTTAATATGTCTTTTATTTTACTAAATTAGATTTGAAAAATTAAAAGAAAAGCAAAAATATACAGTGTCTCACAAAAGTGATGGGACACTTGTGCTTTACAAAAGGAAACTAATAAAATAAATTAAAAAAACATGTACAAATTTTTTGTGGGTGTGTTTCATACTTAAATTTAGTAACAATTATTACATAACATACATTTTGTCAAAATATTAAAATATTAATTTAATAAAAATACAATTGTTTAGAACGGAGCAAAAAATAGATCACATAAGTGATGGGACACCATTAGATATGCAACAAAAATCGTCTGAAATAAGCAATAAAAATATTTTTGGTGGTTTTATTTTTACTCAAAAGCAGTTGGCAATAATTTATAAAATCGTCTGCAGTATTTCTCTCCAATGTGTTTTTGAATTTTTGTGCAGCTTTTTAGCTCTGTGCAGCCATGAATGCTAAACGAAAAGAAACTTCGCCTGAAATTAGAAAATTAGTTATTAATTTGCATATTGAACGTGGAAAATCTATTAGAAAAACTGCTGAAACAGTTAACTTGAGTCATTCAACAGTTTTCAATATCATTAAACGATATTAAAAGAATTATATTATTCAGGATAAAAGAAGACCTGGCCGACCATCAAAGCTATCCAATGGAATAAAGCGAATTATTGTTCGAAATATTAAAAAAAAAATCCAAGAAAGAGTGCTCCTAAAGTTGCTGCTGATTTACAAGCATTATATGGAATAATTGTTAATCCTGTGACTATTAGAAGGGTAATTCAATCTGCTGGATATCACAGTAGAGTATCCAGGAAAAAATTCTTCGTAAGTGGAAAAATTAGAAAACTCGGACTAGCTTTCGCAAAATCCAACATAAATAAGAATTCTGATTACTGGAATAAAGTTATATTTGCTGATGAGAGTAAATTTAATATATTTTTTCTGACAGTAGAATCTTGGTGTGAAGAAAACCCAAGGAAGAATTTCGTAAACAGAACTTGGTGCCAACAGTAAAACATGGTGGAGGAGGAGTTATGGTATGGGGGTGTATGTCGTCCGATGGAGTTGGTAATCTTGTTTTCATTGACAGTATAATGGATTGGTACAAGTATATTGACGTTTTAAAGCAAAATTTGAAATCTTCAGCATGAAAATTGAAACTTTATAACGATTTTAAATTCTACCAGGACAATGACCCCAAGCACACTGCTTTGAACGTTAGACTCTGGCTGCTGTATAATTGTCCTGAAATAATAAAAACACCACCACAATCTCCAGACTTAAATCCCATAGAGAATATGTGGCAAGAATTGGAATCAAGAATTCGCAAACACACCGTTTCTTCAAAACAACAATTAAAATCGGTGCTTCATGAAGAATGGGGTAAAAATCACTCCAGAAATCACAAAAAAATTAGTCGAATCCATCCCAAGAAGATTAAATCATGTTTTAAAAGTAAAAGAAAATCCAACAAAATATTAAAACCTTTTAAAAAGAAAAATTTTTGGATAAATATTTGATGGAAAAGTAAGTGTCCAATCACTTATGTGAGCCATTTTTTGCTCCGTTCTAAACAATTGTATTTTTATTAAATTAATATTTTAATATTTTGACAAAATGTATGTTATGTAATAATTATTACTAAATTTAAGTATGAAACACACCCAAAAAAAATTTGTGCATGTTTATTTATTTTATTACAGTTTCCTTTTGTAAAGCACAAGTGTCCCATCACTTTTGTGAGACACTGTATTTATAAAATTTCAACTTGTTGTATGACAAATGTTGGGCTCCTAAAAAGGATTATTCATATTCTCAGCATTAATCTATGATGCTCAATGGTTCTTATCTCATAAATTTTACTTTTATTCAGCAATTTAGAGTTTGTAATGCATGCAAGAAAGAAGTATATATCTATTAAGAGCATGTACATCACTCTAAGCATATTTCAAAATGTGTAATTCATCATGTAAGAAACTAAATCAGGAGATGATATAACTGTCTTTTATAACAGAAAATGAAATTTTTGGCTTACAAAAACTCTGCTGAAAATATATAGATGATGCAGAAATATTGAAGTTCCCTTAATATAAAAAATTTGCAATCAAATATATCTGGATGAATTGTAAAGAATGTAATATAAATTTCAATCATAATCATGTCACATTTTGTAAATAAAGAACAGGAAAAAAAGTAATCCAAGAACAGTGAATCATTTAAACTGCATTAGATAATAATAATAATACAAGGTGTAATCAATTTTTAATTATTTCAAGGGAAATAGAATACATACCTTTCTTTGACAGAGCAAGCATTTAATGTGAATGTTTCCGGTCATAATTTATCACTGACAACAATAGAAATTATTCTTGATATGGCTATAAAAATTAAAATGTAACATTAAAAAATAATAGAAAAATTTCCTTTCATCAATCAGAGCAAAATCATACATTAAGAAAATTACAGTTTCCACCTAGATGTGCTTTTCAAAATGAATCACAAACAATTGCATAAAAAAACTGGTATATATATCTGTCACATTCCTATTTATCCTTTTATACTCAATTATTTATATGCATCAATGACAAACATTACATCAATATATACATCAATGGCAATGAAACATTATTAATATAACTAATTTTATGTTTTTTAAAGAAATTTCTCATTGAAAATTTCAGATTATACATCTTTTCCTCCCCTCTATCCTTCTTCGAATTTTGCTGCACTTCACTACGAGAGAGAAAAGTTATTTGCTTCATTAGCTTTTCGAGACAATTCTTTAATTTTGATAGTGTATAGTATATGTGGGTTGTTGAATATATTCAAGAAAGAGTCGGTAGCTCTAATTTTCAATGGAGGATAATTTACAACTGCTATACACAATATTTTCATTTTGTGTTCACTAAGAGATTTTTGCATCAAGTTTCTTTATCGGAACTGAATTCCAAACATATGTACACTATGAATTTGCTTCTTTCATTCTAAAAAAATGGGCTTACAAAGGTGAGTGGTAAGAATTTATTGATGGAATGCGAATAATCAGTATTTTTCTAAAGCTGTTAATGGGAAAATCTTTCTATTGCTATCACAATTAATACAAGCCTTCCAAGGCCATCAAAATAAATGAGAAGTAACAAGTGGCAACCAAATTTACAGAAAAGTGTCAAAAAATATTATAGAAACACCTTTTAGAAGGTGTAAAAATAAATTTTGTGCCATAATATTCCTTAATGTTATGTGGGAAGTACATTAAAATTTTAAACTGAATTTCTAATAAAAATTTTGCAAAATCCATCCTTAGTGAGCCTCTAACATCCAAAAAGTATTTGCCTGCTAAATTTCACATCCCTTATTTCTGCGACACTCCATGTTATTCAGGCAAATTTTCATATACCGAGAAAGAAAAATTTCGCTGTGAAACCAAAAGAAAATTGTGTAAAAGTTACAAAAAGAAAAAAAAACTTTTAAAAATGATATAATATAAATCATAAAGGTTTATAAAAACGTTTTTTATTTCTTTTAAATTTTAAATATCAGACCTAGCAGAATTTTTTTAAATAAAAACTAACATTTGCCAAGATTGGTTCAACAAATGATAATTTTCAAAGGGATGGGGACATTTAAAAAAGTGCATCGCAAAAGAAATTATTGAAAACTTAAGCCTTCAAATTAAAATTTCATCACAATGAATTTTACACAGTCAACTAGCGTAATTACAATCGCAATAAATAATAGTACTGAAAAATCCTTTTGTAGTTCGAAAGATCGCTCGAAACAACATATTAACGAGAATGATGATTGAATGTGTAATGATTCTTCATGGTAATAAGAATAAAAGCAGTTAAATATTATAAATGTTTTTCATGTATACACTTTTAGAGCAACTTTTTAAACCTCTGATGTATCTATTTCTTTTACGCACCCTACTACATTCTTATTTTTCGTCGATCGGTGCTAATCTATGTAGTCTTAAAGAATACATAAAGAGTTGAATGTAATGTCACCAAGCATAACTAAAATAAATTATTCACTGTTTAGAACACTAATTGTAAAAGAAGTTCAAATGTTTTTCGAGTTTCAACCAGTTTGACATATTTTGTATTTCGCTCTTTTGGAATAACCATTCCAATGCCCATTGTTGAAAAAGTTCATTAAGCATTATCTTAACATGGGTTGGAACTCCTGTATCTTTTCACCGAATGCTTTCCTTATGTCGGTATTCTTTTTTCGCACTTTCGGAATAACCATTTCAATGCCCATTGTTGAGAAAAAGATCATTAAGCATTATCTTAACATGGGTTGGAACTCCTATATCCCTTCACCAAAGGCTTTCCATTCATCGGTATTCTTTTTTAATATATCCAGTAAACAAAGATCTATGACTGTTTTCGATTTATTGTATTCATAGTCTGAGAAAATAAAAGGGAATATCTACTTCTCGAGAAAATTAAGTACTTTTCGGGACTTTTTTTACCCAAAATTAAGCACTTTTAAGATTCTTAAAAATGTTTTTCAAATTTAAGCACTTTTTAAGGACTTTCCATGATGCTATGCACCCTGTATAAGGGGGGGGGGAATCAAGTATGTGTTAGATAAAACACTATCTTCTGTTTGAAGAATTTAATCCAAAATTTATTTAACACAGAAGTCGGAATAATATATAAAATATCATTCCTTTAACTTGCACTATTTTTAGTAATTATGCACACACACTTTAAAACAAACAAACATAATAATTTAGTTAACTTTATTTCTAAAATATTGTTGTTCATAAGCATGCAGATATAAACAACCATACTTGTAAAACAATCCCTCTCCCCCAAACACACAGACACTTCCAATTTGGTAAAGGAGAGGTGGAGGAGATCTAAAGTGTGAATCCATATAAACTAGATTTCTTAAGTTTAAATCTTTTAACAATTACATCATATAATTACTTTCAAGTAATTAAATAATAAATAAAAATTACTCAATTACTTAAATAAAAAAAAATTGAGTGTCTTTCAATTCTTAGATGTTTAATCAAATTCACATAATGAATTTGTTTTTATAAAAATGCTTCAATGAAATACAAAAGAAGTTTTAAATAATTTATAAATTGGTTTGACGTGTTTTTAATGCACATTAAAATCCCAAAATAGAGTTACAGAAAACATTTTACTGAATTGTTAAATAGAATTAAAATATAATAGATAGTTCAAAAATAAAATTGTCAGATAATTTTTCATAAAACATGTTCAAATATATGAA
This sequence comes from Argiope aurantia, assembly GCA_026543865.1. Classification (NCBI taxonomy): domain Eukaryota; kingdom Metazoa; phylum Arthropoda; class Arachnida; order Araneae; family Araneidae; genus Argiope; species Argiope aurantia. The sequence continues at coordinate 4,305 of JAPMOR010024891.1, read as the reverse complement.
ATATGTTTTGAAATATAACCTTATTTTGTGAGATATACAGACTAATTTCAATAGATTTTTACTTTAAAAGTAAAAATATTCATTTGATTAATAAAAACTGCAAAATTTTTATGGTAATGTATAAAGATTAAATTCTAATTGTAAATTCATGTATCAATAATTGATTATGTGCTTAAAACTTGAAATATTTTGCATAGAAACTGAAATTGATCAGGCTTTTCAAAATTTGAAATCAAGATCTCAATATTGCATGCTTTTACATTCCAAATGAGTACCTTTTTTTTTTCTTTCTTTTTCAATAAAACACAATAAACATATTTTCATGTCTTATTGGTTATCTAATGAAAAAAATTTCATTCAGATAAAATATGAAGAAAATATTAAATTCATTGGTAAAGAAAACTTATACCTACAGTATATTCTGATTTTTTTAAAAAAAGTCTCTAAACCAAATTTTTAATGTTATAAAAATGATGTATTTTTCATTTGACTTGGCATAAAAAATTGCTATAGTACAAATGATTTGCAAATTTAGCCCATTTCACAAAAATGTTAATTATTTAATAAGGATTTCTAATATGATTAAATTAACATTATTTATTGTCACCAGCAGGTCAATCCTGAAGAGAAATTTATGCATAATTTTAAGATTTACAAGTCAAGGCGAAGGATTTATTAAACTGTTATATAAACACCATTTCTAACAAACTTTTTCCAAATTCAATTTAAATTATACTGGCAAGCACAGAAAATAATTATATTCCTTGTACGAGTTATTCTAATGTATTAAAATCAAGCTTCATAAATTCCATTTATCTATGCATGAGATTATAATTTGGTTACAATGTTTCCTCAGGGTTATTTAAATTTTAACTGTTTGGTTTATCTGTATTTTGTTACATTATAGTTTATATTTTTTATTCATGAGAGTTCAAAAGCAAAATATTATCAGTATATATAAAATTGATGCCTTTATATCAATTACATCCGAGCAATTAATTGAAAAAGATAACATGCTTATTGCAACTAATAATTAATCAGCAATGATATTGTGCTAGTCGATTGACTGTGTTTACCAATGACATGCAGAAAAGTCTCAACTTTGTCAATAGCATGAAGTTAAGTCAAATTCACAAATGGCATGTATTTAAATGACAAGTAACATAAAATTTTATAAATGATTTTCTACATATTTTCTAATGAAAAGCTTACCAAGAAATGGAAGATGCAATGGAGGTTAATTTATATTTAGACAATATATTTCAAGTGCAAATGAAAAATTTATAACACACGCTTTTTTTATTACTCAAAATGACTATTTCTCTATTTCCCACAAAGCATAAATATTAACAGAAAATACTTTTTTTTTTTTTTTACTACAAAAGTTTCCAAAGTATAAGTTTAGCAGTATTGAATTATAAGAGATCTTTGGAAAATTGTACATGCAAAATTGCTATACTTAGCAGAAAGAATGTTGATTGTCACAACGGTCAAGGGATAGAAAATTATTGATAGAAATTGATAAAATATAATTTGAAAACTGTAAAGTCCACATATCATAATATGTATTATATATGTATGCTTTCCAATTTTAAATATTAGTAACAAATATTAAAATAAGGCATATATAATATATTATATGCATATACATATGTTTGCATCAAAATAAATCTTTCACATTGATTGATGATATATTAATTCACTCTTATGTCATAATAAACAAAAGAAATAAGATGTAATGAAGTGCTTACCATTAATCACTTTATGGTAAGCACTTCATTTAGCAGTTCATTTAAGTCACTTCTTAAATGAAAAACATTCAAAAAGTATGAACTAAATAGTCAATGCACAGGAAGAATTATCAAAACTAGTTTAAATGGCTTTCATATTCATTTTGAAATGCTTATAAAAATAAGAAATTAATAGCATATGATTCCCAAAGATATTTTAAGAAGTATATCACCAGGAAATATATATTTAATGATATTTTAAACTCTCAATTTCAATTTAATTAATTTTCAAGATTATATCTTAATTTAGCTCATAGTAACTTCATTCTAAAACATTCTCTTATTTCCTGATCCGATTCCACTGTTTCTACTTAATTAATTCAGGAGAATCTTTATAAAATTGCAGAATCGGCTAAACGCCTACACATTGACACGCTCCACGTGAAAGGCTATAAAAATGTCCAATATGATTGACATGCATCAAAAATCCCTATCAGAATCTTAATAATATATTACCACTGTAAAAAAATATTTTCCCTATCCATACCTCATGTTATATAAGACGAGGGATAATTTATTTCTCTCTTCTTCCCCACTTCTGCTTTTGTGCTGCACAGAGAACGGACGTGGCTTGTCCGCGCCTTCTTGAAAAATAATCATGCCTGCCACCCGGAAGAGAACAAAACAAACTTAAAAATACAGTCTCTGCATTCTGATTCACATAAAATAATGCTTATATATAAGACATCAAATATGAGGAAAAAGCCTGCATTTCATTACCAATATACCTTAGACATACATTTGTAGTAATTGTGAAATACTTTAGTAAACATTTCTTTGTAGGTCAATAGACCTTTGCCACATAACTTAACACACATTACCTTTTTTTTTTTTACAGAACTTTTTTAGCAAGACTCAAACGGCATCTCATAGTTTGGTTTTAAGTATCAGCCATATTGGTATAGCAAGCTGTCTTATTTTGTGTATAATACTTGGATGTGGAAAAACTTTTTGAGATCTGAGACTTTCATTTTTTTTTAACTTTTTTTTCCTGGTGAATATTTTTCTTAAATTTGACAGATTTGCTAAATAGGGCATGCAATAAGCCTGAAAGAACATCTACTTTCTCTCCACGGTATAAATTTCATACCCTGTGATCATTCGTGTGTGTGTTGGAAAAGTTGAGAATTCCAAAAAAAGTGGGAAAATCATGGATCAGCAGAAGCAAGGCATTCCTGCCATTTTCAATGCATGCCATCAAAAGAAATAATTCTGCCTATCTCAATTACATTGCTCTAATAGGGAAATATTTATGTAATTACATAATTCATCTATATCATAATTAACAGTTAATAATAAATAAGCTTTAAGGTTTTTTTTTTTTTTTTTTTTTTTTTTTTTGTCATATTATTTTGTCTAAAGTTGGACAAAAACTTTTTTTAAACTGGGATTTTCACATGATAAACTTAGAATACATTTAAGAAAGCATCTGATTTCTTTTCATCAAACTACTAATTTTAAAAAAAGTTGTGATTCTATTAAATGACAGATAAGATTCAGTGCATAAATCTTTTAAATATACAAAACAAAAAATATTTCCTTATCAGTTTTTTTTTTTACTACTAAAAAAATATAGGATGTAATCAAAGCTGCAGAAATTGCTATCAAAGACAAGGATTTTTAAAAATTTAGACTGTTTTTAAAAACATTTTAAAATTGGCTTTTTATACAGAGATCTCAAGATGGGGTTTCAAAAAAAAAATAGAAACCAGGAAAAGTTAGATTCAGAAAGAAAGAAACTGTTTTCATCAAGATAATCATAATTATTTCATTAATTTTCAATATGTGTCAAAAAAAACTTTTTAAATAAAATATGAGTGCATCCTTATACTTCTTGAAGCCTATATATTTACATTTTTTCTTAGTGACTCTTAAGTACATTTTAATAATAATTATTTAAGCTAATGGATCTTGAATCTGTAGTGTTGTAACAACATTGCCATTGAACATTCATGACAGATTTTTCAACTTATAAAAGTTAAAAAATGAGAAAAACTATCTTGATTTGAAAATTTTATTAAATTAATCCTTTGTTTTCCTATTTTTTTATGGTGTACCCAGGGATGTATGAAAATACTTGCAGATTGAGAAACAAAATTTTTGACACCTGATATACATTAAAAATAGTAAAATTACCATAACTGTATAATAAAAAATATCTTAGTTTATTGGAAAAAAAATTCAGTTAAAACTCTTAGTATTAAAAACGTTATTCTTAACTTTAAAAAAAAATCTAATGTAGTTATTACTCACTGTATAAATATGATTCTTACATTTGGCACTTCTATATCACCTTCTAACATTCATTTATTTTCTATGAATATGGAAATATTCTTCAGTTGAATTACCTAAAATAAAATGTAGATATATAAATAAAAATTTTAAAAAATTACAGTAACAGCTGCATTACAAATTATAAGAGTGTAAGCTACATTTGATTTCTAAATATTAATTTTATAAATTACTTTCATTAACAATCATACTATATTATTACTAAATAACAGATTGAAAATAC
>JAPMOR010024853.1:0-15499 GCA_026543865.1 Argiope aurantia | reverse complement strand
CATTCAAGTTACTTCAGAGAAAGATGGAGTTTTTTTTAATATTATGGACTAGCCGCCTTTGGCGACCAGCCGGTTCGCCAATTTTAATGTTCGTTTAAATTTTAATATTTAAATATTTTACGCAATTCCTACTTTAGTAGATTTTTCATCAAAATATTTTAAAACTTCAAATTTTGATAGTCATATAATTCACTCATAATATTATAAAGGCCTTCAGTCATAAGGTAATATGTATATCTCTAATTTTCTATTAGCTCTCTTAGAATTCATGCTTTAAATTAAAATGGAAAGAATTAATCTGTAATTAATATAATTATATTTTTTACTGAAACAAAGCATTTTTTTATAATATGATTACTGATAACAGAGTCACTGAGCGTTTAAACTTTATGGGCACTAAAGAAAATTTACGTTATATCTCAAGAATTTGTCAACAAAATTTTCTCAGATTCATCATGAACAGATCGATTAATTAACAATATTTAATTTTAAATGCATCAACCACTAAGAAAATAAAACGAATCGTTTAAAATAATCGGTCGAAAACAGGTTTAAAAAACTACTTAAAAAACGATGCACTTAAAACTATAAGCATATGCAAAAATATATATAACTAACATAAATACAATTTAATTATAAAAGCATGCAACTAATTTAAATCAAGAATGATCCCCTGATAATATTGTCAACAATCAGAACACAATGCGCATGCGTGAATTTTCAACGCTAGTTACGGTAACGCAAATGCGTGAATTTTTCTACGCCAGTTGGGGTAACGCTATTCAGATTAGACATTTTTAATTTCCTTTATTCTGTATTATTTTAATTCAAAAGTACTTCAGAATGAATCTGAAAGATCGATTAATTAACAATGTTTAATTTTAAATGCATAAAACTTTAAGAAAATAAACAGAATCGTTTGAAATAATCGGTCGAAAAATGTTAACCCTAGTCTCATTACTGTTGGGGAAAAAAAACTGAAACTTTACTCATTTGGCGTTGGGGAAAATGAAAAAAATTTTTGGCGGGAAAGTTAGTTTTTAAATAACAATTAAAATTCTAATTAAAAATTAAAAAAAAGGGACCCCAGGTGCACATTCCCGACCTTTAAGGTATACATGTACCAAATTTAGTAGCTGTAGGTTGAACGGTCTGGTCTGTAGAGCGCCAACACACACACACACACATTGAGCTTTATATAAGTATATAGATGAAACCCTGTTATATCACATCAGTCCGATAGAATTCTGTATCTCAAAAGTTGAAATTCATCAAAATTACCAACACTATTTTTTGGATGATTGTAACATTTTCTATTTATATGCTTTGCATATGGAACAGTAAAAAGACTGAACAGATGGTTTTGGTCTGTGATCATATTATCCTTTATATGGAATATTTATATTGAAGCCGTTTGGAGATTATATTTGAGATAATCACATTGTATTAAGGGAATGTACATTTTCGTCTTTCTTTATGGGAGAAAAATTGTGTTTTATTTACAGATACTTAATTATTAGAATTTTTTATTTTTTTTATTTTTGATAGTTGAACTGGCTGTCATAAAAGTTGCGAGCTGAATAAAAATATTTTCCTAATTCAAAATAAACGAGTTTTTATCAAAGATTGATTAAATAATTCTAATTAGAAATTTTCAAAACAATGCTTCATTCAATTCCATTATTATATCAGTGAATTTTAAAAAAATGAAATAATATAATTTTTGGACTTAAATGTTTAAAAAATAAATATCAGTTTACGAACAGAAAGGAAACATTTATTTAACATTTCAAATGTTGTCACAAATTAAATAATAAATTCTGCTATTATCTTAAATTATACACCAAGCTATAACGAGTACGATATGATAATGAAATAGATATATATTTCAAAATTATTTGCCAAATATCATATCATTTACTTTCTTTTAAGGTAAATTTTTATTTGTTGTATCCGTGACAGTAAAAACTTTTTCCTCGCAATCAGTAAAAACAGCGAATTCAGAATGGAAATTATACGTTGAGACTAAAAGCTTCAAAAAATTCTGTCAAAAACTGAATAAACATTAGAAAACAGAAATTAATTCAATTATGTATGTATCTCTTTTCTTATTAAAAAGATTCAAACCGAAATCAGGATTTTGGTCATATTTTATTATTAGCTATATCTTGTTATTCAATTGCATATAATAATTAGTTTAAATGCGTTTCATTTATCCATTTACACACAATGCATGCATTTCATTACATTTTATATTTATTACAATCTACATTTATTAACTATATTACATTACTTACAGCCTACATTTTATTAACTCTTTCTCATATCAGTTCCCCAGTCCTACTTCTTTATAAGATTCTGCACCTAATGTAAACAAGGGTGTGGTACTATAGTCAATTGCCTTTTATATAATACAAAGAATACAATGAAGTATGAACCATACAAAACTGACAGCATTTTAGCATTTCTTATCTATAAAAGACGCTTCGTTTCTACCTCATATAATTATACAACCTTGAGTCAAAATGTCAAATGGTTATATTTGTATGGTTCTCATGGAATTTTTGTTGTCATGTTAATATTTATAGATTGGAAGCTATCTGTAATGAATGAAATGCAGGCATGGATGATGCGAAATTCAATGAAAATTCTCTGGTTATCAAGGAATAAAGAGCTTCCAAATTTGGCAGGTGATTATTTCTTGGGTATAAATGTTCATTTAGAAAGGTTTTTTTTTCAATGCAATAGGATATTTAATTAAATATAAATGGAAATTTTAATATATTTCCTGAATAAGGTATTATCACACAAAAACCATTTTTGAGCCTCTTTAAAGTTTGAAATATTAACCTTTTAAGAATAGCACTTTTATTTCCATACATCCTTTTTTCTAATTTTAATATTTTTTTTCGAAAATTTTGATATTTTATACAACAGCATTTTTCACTGCTTTAATAATGATTTGTATTTCAGTGCATTGTGACTATATCAAATGCATTTTCTAGTTTACACATTATGGTTACTATAAAATTAAGAGTAAACTTTTAAAAAATATTATGAGAATAGACGAATTAAGTCTAAATCCTAATCATGATCTGATGTATTCAAATTTCCAAGATTTTTTTCTGGCATGACAATATTTTACTATTTGCAAATTGTGTGGTGTGTGTTTGATAAACCATTCAAAACCTCGTACAGGACAGACATTTTGTCTAGAATTATTAAGTAGAGCAGTTTGTTTCTTCTGAAGTAATAAAGTCTCAAGGATGGTTGTATACTTTTCAAAATTCAATTAATTTTTTTCATTAATCATCAAAATTTTAATGTTTTCTTCATAATCAGGGAGTATGATATTGCGCAATAAATATTTTTACGTCACTTTCAAATTCAGATTTTTTTCAATTCAGAATAAAGATTTTCGAACCATTTTATAAGTAATTTTAATAAGGTCCTTTTTAAAGTATACTTTACCAGAAGCCTTTTCATTGTTCCACTTAATAAGTTTATATTCATACACGTTGCGATGAATATAATTCAGAGAAATCAAGCTGAAAACAATACAATGATTCAATATTTCGAACTAGAGAATCGAGTCTTTTTTTACAGCAAAATTTTATCCTGCATGTGATCATTTTATAATTCACCATTTATAATTAATAGCAAATAGATTTCGTTCAGCGGATCTGAAGGAAGACTGCAGTCATGTAAAGAGATGAATCGCCCAACAGTGTCTGTATAAAGATAAAAATATACCCTTATTCCTTGGATAATGATGTGTCATAGCAACGATGCGTAGCGTTATAATTAATGATGGTTTATTTTATACCCTAGGAAGCCTTTTCAAATAAGCATTGTCTAATGATGGATCTCATTGTTAAATTAATAATGAGAACTGATTAAAAATTGTATTGAATTGAAATGTTTATAATGCCTTGTTTTACAATAAAATACATATTGGTTTTTCGTATTACATCAGTTGAAGATAATTTTTATGCTATTTTATTTAATTAGACTTTTTTCATAATTATGGAAACTGAATTTACTGACATTTACTTACCGTCATTTATTGACACATACTAATGCCTTGAAATTTTATACACGAATATGTTCTCGATGGTAATATGCTATTTCAATATTTTCAGAACTTATTAATATTTAATCTCCTCTAGTAATAAAGCTGAAGGTTTGTGTATGTGTGTGTGTGTGTGTGTGTATCTGCAAATCACGCAGTTCTGTCTAAAGTTGTCAAATGTGGTACATATATACTTGGGAGTGTGGAAATATATAGTTTGAGGAGTTCTTTTTAAAATTTTAATTAATTAAAAATTAAACGAAATTTTGACGTTTCTTTCACTATAACTTCCAAGGATACTAAATATGAACAAAATACTATAAAAATACTAAATATAATACAAAATTTATTTTTAAATCATAAATTTTTTTTAAAAAAAAATGTATATATTTTCAATGATACTATTTTCTCTAACACAAATATTTTCCATTTTTGATAAACTTTTAAAATTTGTTTAAAACTTGTTTTACAATAATACTCTTCATCGTTGAAGTGAAAGTCAAATGCTGTTCCTTATTGTTACTAATATTTCAACCTAGCTTCTATTCCTATTGATGATGATTAGGACAGGAAGATTCTACTTTTTTCTACTTTGAGTAGGTTTTGGTAAAAGATAGGCTTTTAACGAAATTTTAAAAGTTATTTGTTGTAAATGTTACACTTTTTAAATGCGCCCATTTTTAAGCACTACTTCTCTTGCCTGTGATATAATTGGGTGTATAAAAGTATAGATAGAAAGCTATAGACATGCCAAGTTCAATGAACAGAACAGAGCAAGGCTTTTTAAATGATATAAGTTATATATCTATCAAACTTTTTTTAAAAAACTATTTTCTTGGAGAATTCGTTGTACTCAATTACGCAAAATGCTTAATTGAAATTTTTAGTAACTATTAATCCCGGCGGAACCCTTTTCCATCAAAAGGGCTAATCAGTTGATATAACTTTATTTTGATATCATACTAGTTGTGCGGCGGATTAAATTGAGCGAGGATAGAACCTGGGACCTTGTGGTTGGCTGCCCAGTAACATGACCACAATACAAAAGCAATTGCCCGTGTTGCGTTATTTCGTTGGTACAGGCGCATTAGACTCAAACCAATTCGCTACATTGGTGACCTCGTTCATACCAATCCGCCACAGTTGTATTACTTGATACTGAATTTGTGACCAAATTAGTTTTGTAGAGGGACGAGACTCTTTATTATGTGTTATGCCATGGATGAAAGAATGAGTTCAGTTTCAGGAACTACTTTTTATTAGCGGGTTAGGTTCCACGGCACAAACATTTAACACAAGCATATTGAAGAACAAGGCATAGAACAAATACACACGGCAAGCAAGGACAACACAATAGACAAGAATGAGGAATCATGGGAAAACATGGCTATTGATAGGTGGCTCTAGTAGCGCCACCTATGAAGAAAGGAGAAGGCAGTAATTGTAACCGCTACAGTTTCAAGATTTCATTATATTTATAACAATGAATTACATATTAAATATAAAAATTTAACGAGTATCGAAACAAAACTTTTCTATTTTTGACCCTTTTAATATAAATTTGTTTAAATAAACTGTTTTTATTAAACGAATTGCGATTTATTATTCACATGAGTTTTTATTGATACGTCATTCGCAAAAATTACACACACACACACCTTTCTCATCATATGATAATTTATCCTTCAGTTTACCAAAAACATACTAAGCATCTCAGTTATTTTATGCGATTTGAAAATGTAACTATTATTTCGTAACTATTGCAATACTTTCTGCTGCAAAAGTATTAACAAGTTATGAACCTTTAAAAATTAGGTGAAAATGTACAATTTTTAAAACATTTTTAATAAAAAGTAGAGAAAAAAAAATCTTGCGTTTGAATTTTGATGTGATTATTTTAAAGTTTATTACTGTAGGCCAGGAAAAATATTCATTCAAATGGCAAGAAAGTTTCCGTTTCATGCAAAATTTATTTTATTTACGCATATTATACAACACACACATTTTTCTTTCAAAAAAATGAATAGCAAATATTTAAAGAATGCTATTTTTTTCTGTTCGATATCTTCCGGCAATGAAGCGTGTTATTTTAATGAATGATGTTTCTTCTCTTTTCCCAGATAAACCTTGTCAAGGTTCTACTATCTGCCGGAAGACCCGAATCATCTGTTATTTAACGGATATTCTATTGTGTGATAGAAGAAGAGTTCATTAGGGAAATAATAAAATAGGTCCCCGATGTCGAAACCTTTGAATATTCGATGCATCTGATCCCTTCGAGCTAAGTGGATCAGATGCAACTGCCTATTCATGCTTTCGAATGATACGAATGCTGTAAACCCTTATTCATCTGGCATTCATTTCTAAGATTCCATCTGAAATTTCATTATTTATTCATTTGTTTTCACTTGAAACATACAAAAATATTTTTTAAAACTATTTTGGCTATTTATTTTAGATCAACCAATTATTTTGGTTATTTATTTTGGTTCAACCAACTACTTTGTTTATTTATTTAACTTTCTTATGTTACATAATCCTTTATTCTGTTTCTTATATTTCATAATTTATGAAATAATGAAGAATTTTGTAATCAATTTGTTTCACATTTACAAACAAATGGCGTCCCTTGTGTGAAATCAAATTTAAATCAACGTTATTAAATTAATAATAAATTAAAATTAAAATTATTAAAAGAAATGTAAACCTGAAATAGAATTCTGGAAATATTGATATTTTCATCGGTGTCTGTCTAGTATTTTTAATGTGAAAAAATATTTTATATAAAATATAACAGTACTCAAAATTCTGAGTATTTTTTTTTGTCTGATATATTATTTTTTATTCATCTACAGTTGGATCAAATGAATAAAAACAATTTAAAGCTCATTTTCTCCATAAAATATGAATAATTTTCGGAAAATGATATAAAATTTCATGAAACATAAAAAATAGAATTTGGAGACAAATAAACAAAGTGATTTAATATATTTGTTATGTTTTCCTTCACTAACAATGGCACCAGAGAAAAATGCTTTTCTTTCAATTCATATTTCATGGATATTCTATTCATATTTTATGGATTAAACATTTTATATTTAATAAAAAAATAATTCATTCATTAACCATCATAAAAAATCCTATTAAATCCTTTTTTTTATATCAATTATGATATTTGTAAGCAGAATTTCCAGAAAATGTATTCATTTGTTTTGATTTCTATAAAGTATTAACACTTCAATTAAGGTTTTAACTTCTTTCTATACCACGGTTACGGTGACAAAGAAGTTTCGTTACATAATTTTTTTATTGTCATGATCGACACAACCATTCTGCTTTTTTTTATATTTATGAAAACCGGGCAAACACAATACGCGCCCCAGTATTCGGCCTAATGGGGTGGAAGGGCTGGATACAAATAAATCCGAATACGCCGGAATAGTAGTACTGGATTAGTTTAGTTTAGTTATATTAACGTACCGTTTGAAGCAACACTAGGGCTATTTTGGGACGGACCTCGTAATTTTGAACCGAGGTCAGATGAGGAGGACGTCACCTGAGCTGGTACCCCCCACTCCACACCGCACCACACTAGCGGGAGGACATTTCGTCAGGACGGTTCTAACGTGTAACAGACCCCCTTACACGATGTCTCTTCGGTGGAATGGGATCTCGAACCTGAAACCCTCCGGTTCCGCAGCCGAGACCTTACCACTAGGCCACCGCGACCCTATAGTAGTACTGGAAGACAAAATTTTTATGCCAATACTCACTGTATAATACGTATTTTCTCACTTATTATTATGCCAACACTCACTAAGCATTCCATTTATTTCAATGTGTACGCAGGCGCGGCCCGGTGAATTATAGAAGCAGTTGTCGGTAACGTGTCGAGTTAAAATCGAAGGCTCTGTGTTGATAGTTTATATATATATTTATATACTGAGCTGCATGTTTCAAGAATTTATTAGAGAAAAAGTAAACGAAAGAATATAAACAGTTCAAATTTTAACACAGATTCTGTAATGCCCAACTTAAATGCAGGAAACCTAAACAAAATATAAACTTAATTCGTAGGCCTAGTTCTTAAGGAAATTGGCTCAAACTGATTTTATTTTTCACTAATAAATAATTACACAGATATGAAATGGTAACCGTAAAATAAGAGTCAAAACTTACAATTTTTAGGTTTTGGAAACGTTCTTAATAGACGCCTTGCCTTCCTCGTTTAATTATGATAAAAAAAAAACTAGGCCGGATAGTCGCGAACCGGATACTTGGGAGTGTACTGTATATCATAATCTTAATTCCTATGTCTCGCTCTTTGGCAGGAACTGAACTCAGCAACTTTGAGTGACTATACACACTTATCAAAATCATTTAAAAGTTTGTAAAAATTTAATTGTATTAACGGATTAAACAGCCACAATCAAGCATTGTAATTAAACCAGTTTCAATGGAGGGGCAAATATTTTCTCTTTAAGATGATATTAAGATTTTTTCATCTGATGATTATTTAAAAGATTATTAGTCAAAGACTGAACAATGGAGCCAAAATTTGGCTTTAATTATATTATTTAATAAAATATCTTAGTAAATAACCAATTTTAAAAGGTTCAAAAAGCATAATGACCCAAAATCAAATTCCGTAAATTTTTGAAATTTTGAAATTTGTTTTTTACATCTCAATTTTTTATATATAGAATACCAGCTAAATTTTAAAATATTCCTATTGACAGAGGAAATCCTACTGAATAAAGTAGTTTATACCAATTTTAAACTCGAAAAAAAGTGCTTACGATTTAAATCAGTTGACCTCTTGACTCAGATGGGGAAACTCAACTTTAACGTGGAAAATGATTTGAGCTTAAATGACTTCTTAAAATTGCACGCATTTCAACCAGCGAAGCAATAGTTTTATTTAAAAGGAAAATTTTCAAAACGCTGTTCTCTAATTTCTATTCAAAGTTCAGATGACAGGTGAACCGTGAAATATTCTTGTTAAAAATGAAATTCCCGTCAAACAAGGTATTGCCATCTTTAACATTAGAATTAAATTTCTTTTAAAGCTTTTAAACGAGTTATGGCTAAATAAAAAATAATTACATAACACATTTTAGTTGAGGAAATTGCTCTATCACTGACATTTAAAGTGCAGATGACTATTATTATTACTTGGAAACGCAGAAGAAATAACAAAAAAGGTGATTTAAAAATTTGAAAGGATCAAAGAAAATCAGATTGACGTCTGTTGTTACCATGCATTTCAAACTCCTGCTTAACTGGTCAACTAGGATACGATTTGTATTGCAAAAGAAATTGCTCAAAAGAGAGATCGGGATTTTCCGAAATGGAAATTTTCCAGTACATGGTGTGTTTCGTGTTGTAACTTCTTATCAAGAAATCATTTTGGATATCATCCAATTGATTAAATGTATCCAAATTCGAATTGGATCGATAGTTTTGGTGTCTGAACAATTTGCAAGATTTCATTTATCTATTAGAGTTCATTTTAAATTGTAATATTAACAGGAAGGCAGATCGGCAGTTTGATGGTCAACACAATTATTAAATTTGATACATATCTAAAATATAACTAATAAAGATTTCATTTATCTAGTTTAAATTATTATATTCACATGAATAATGAATGCATTTGATGTTTAACCGATTCGTCAGATTTGGTTCAGATTATTATATTCACATGCCAACAGACAGGCCATTTGATGGTCAGCAGATTCGTTAAATTTGATGCGGATTGATAATATCGTTAATAAATTTCATATGTTTAATTTCATCCAATTAGATAATTGTTTACTTCAGTTGTCCTATTCACACATATATAAACACATATAGACAAATAAATAATTTACGGATTTAAAGAAAAATTTTTAAGCAGATAAACGATTAAAGGGAAGAAACCACATATAGAATTTCATTTTTTTTTCCTAATTCGTTATATTTTTATTTTCATTGACAAAATGATGGACCCCCTAAAAAACATCCTTCGAACTCAAGGAAGTTAACATGTGAAAATTCATCAACATCTCATGCGAAAGTGATTGTTGAAAGCGATGATTATAGCATCTTCTAAATGGCGAAAAAATGTCTTTATACCTCCTGCAAATTTCAACAAACAGGAAATTTATTTAATTTATTTTTCTTAAACTAAGTAGATTTTTGTAGTGCCTAGATTACTACTAAAAAGATTTCTAATCCTACTTGGAATTATGATTCTAATATAAGATCAAAAAAGCCTCTTCTTTCATTTTCAGGAAAAAGCAATTAAACAGATATTTACATTTTTATACTGAAACTCCTTAAAATGATATTATTCATGGTTTGAGTAATTTATTGTTTTATAAATTGTAAACAATTTATCCTTAATCTTATTAAAAATATTATTATAAGAGAAAAATGTGCACTAAAATAATCTTTTTATCACTGAAAATATTTTTTTTTTTAATTTTGAATATAAGACATAACATTGTACTAATACAGGATTAAACATAAAGTATGTTATGCCTACTCGATAAACATTGTTGTGTTAAAATATAGCCGATATGTAATTGATATTACAATCGAGTTGGAGTATTTCTATTATTTCTACCCATTTGCAACCTATTTTACCCATTTACATCAAGTCAAATTCTTTCGAAATAAATCATTTGCATTAAGTACAAGATTCAAGATAATTAGTACTCTGAACCATAATACACTTGTGTGCAAAGGCTTATTTTTTTAAGCTTATTTTTTTTTCCATAACTTCACGAGAAATCATCTGAAATTCAGAAATGAGATACAGCATTTTGTTTTGAAAGAATGACGAAAGCATAGTTGCGCAGAAATGAATACAATGCATACAGTATGGAATCAAACAAAAAAAGGCTTTATTGAACTCATAGTATCGTTACACATGATTGTCTGTCCAAGAGGAAGAACAGCAAGCAGATGTTCCTTAGTATGGGATATGCCCTCCCCTTACTGTAATGGTTGCTTCGCACCGTCTCCCCATACTCAGCACCATATTGTCCAATAGTTCTTGAGGTAAGAGTGCCCATTCCTCAATCAGCATCTGTTTAAGTTGTCGGGTGTTCCCAGGAGGATGTAATCGTGCCGCAAGGCGTCTCTCCAAAGCATCCCACACATGTTCTATCGGATTTAAATCAAGGGAGCACGCCGGCCAATCCATTCGAGTGATATCTTCACTTTCCAGGAGCTCCTCAACAGCATGAGTCCTGTGTGGCCGTGCATTGTCATCCATAAAAACGAAATCTAATCCAATGGCACCTCGGAACAGACGCACATGGGGAAGGATCACCTCCTGACAATAACGATCTCCAGTTACAGAACATCTGTCGTAAACGTGGAGCTCAGTCCGCCCGTTCATCATAATGCCCTCCAGGACCACCGAAACGGTCTCTTTCCGTGATGTTACAAGCGATTCCCAACGCCAGTTGATTTGGAGAGAGGTCGGGACGCGGTTTCATCCCAGTAACATGACGGAAAGAGACCGTTTCGGTGGTCCTGGAGTTGTCGTCTGGGGAGGCATAAAGCCTTTTTTTTATTTGATTCCATACTGTATGCATTGTATTCATTTCTGCGCAACTATGCTTTCGTCATTCTTTCAGAACAAAATGCTGTATCTCATTTCTGAATTTCATGTCTCTCAGAGGATTTCTCGTGAAGTTATGGCAAAAAACATACCTGTTACTTAAGTTTTGTACACCAGTGTATGTTTCCGTTTCCAGGAGATATCAGTGACTTAGAGATGTAAGCAATGGAAGCAGAAAGTTGTAATTCTTTCCTTTCTTATTTATTTTTGGCTTTACAAAAGACATGAGTTCTATTTGTTGTCATGGCCTCTCCCCAAAACTGCCATCACCATGAAAACTTATGAAATATGATAAAAGATGATAATTTTCTCTCTACTTTTGGTCATTTAGGTTAAAATATAGGGCGAAGAGGATCGACTGATATTGAATTTGAACTATCCCACGTCTGCCTCGAAAGTTACAAAATCCTACCTCCTGCCACTCATAGTTGAACTCTTAACACTTGTGCTGCCATCGCATTTGTCATAGCCAAGAATATGCTCCAGTTTCGCTTGTAGGCTGTTAATATGAGTAATGAGACTTATTCAAACTTGCAGAAATTCTATGTATAAGATTTTAGGAGTCGCACACAAGAGTTTAGGAGTTATTCAAACATTTACAAAGTGGCCGAAAGATTATCGAAAGTTATTATACCATCGAAATATCGGCAAATTTCAAACGAAAGTTTTGATATTTGTCCAGATATGAGTTCATCTTTGCGTGAAAGTATTCGAATAACTAACACAAATATTGGAACATCATAGAATCAGCAATCGATTCTGACTTATGAGTTCATTATGAGAAGTGTATTTATCACTTTTTGATCAAAATATCTTTCTGTAGGACAAGAACTACACCGACGTTAATTGTACCCAGTTTCCATAAATTTAATAAAAATAAGAAAACCATTTTGAAAATGATCATAACAGGAGAAAAACCATGTTGCTATGTCGCGTCACTGGGATTAAAGGGAGTTAAACGTAATTTTCTCTGCCGTGATGAATGCGATAGCAGCATAGTACAGACATGTGTTCAATGCTCTACTGGATAAAACTACATAGTGTGGTCAAAGCTAAGACCTTGTATGATAAATGAGAGAGAAGTTTCAAAATCAGTCTGATAAATGTCCTTATAATGTTTTAAATTGTAATTTAAATAATTCTGACACCTTTGTGGAAAAAAAAAATTCTTCATTATATTCTATTTATTTAACATCTAAACAGAGAAAGAGCACTGTGAAAAAGAGCACATGATGCTTATTTAGAACATGAGTACAATAACTTATTTAACATGGTTTTTAGCACTTTATTCATTATGTGAAACACATGCGATTCGCATTTACTCTCTAGTTAGATATTTTCTTTTCTACTATAATTAAGAAATAGCCCAGAAGTAAGCCTTTTATTAAATAGTTGTCTGAATCGCAGGAATGAATCTTTGCATCAAACGCGTTAAAGAAGCATTTTAATATATTGTTACAAACTGCAATTCGGCTTCCAGCATAGTTTGTTCCATTAACAGAAAGAAAGTTTTACAATCATCTGAATGGGACGGAGTCCAGGTGTGCGTCGGAGATCTCAGAGCTTTGCGACAGACTTGGCGACCATTTGGCGACTTGGCGACGACTTTGGTGACTTTTGTGCCAAAATAGATAATACCCGAAACTTCGAGAATTTTCCCGATCCGTCCAGTAGGAACCGAGATACGCCTCGAACGTTCCTGATTGGTTGAGAGGCTTCTAGCCCCGCCTCCTGAGACCTATAAAATGAGCTGCAGCTGCCAGAGAAGTCAAGTCAGTAATACGAGTCAGAGTCGGAGAAGTAGAAGACAGAGTAGTCGGAAGCGACGGAGTCAAGCTAGTGCTGAACTGAGCTGTACGCTACTGTCTGCAGTAGATTCTTGTTGTATGTTGCTGTTGTATGCTACACGTCTCGGGAGAAGACAATCTTCTTCTGTGCTGTATATAGTTGTCGCTTTTGTGCTGTCCTGTGTGTTTTCGTGTAAATAAACGTCGTTGTTTCTTTTTCCATTGCCGCCTGATTATTGAGCGTTCTCCACACCATATAACTTCCATTATCCAAAAGAACCCCGGGAAATTTCGTAACAATATGCTTTTCTTAAGGATTGAGGTATGCATTTATCCATAGAAGTTCCTTCAATGGCCAGATTTTCGCTCACCATTATATTTAAGATAACTGACAAAACCAAGAGATCAATCTTTTCCACCCAGTCGCAACTCGATACTGATTTGTTGAGGTTGATGGCCTTATTTTTCAGTATCTCTAAAACTGGAGAAGGGAGAAGCAGACTATTGAGAATGTATCTAGGAATCCCGAATACTCATATGAAAAAAAATGGATTATGTACAATACTTTTGGCCAGGAATCTCTGTGGAGATTCTTTTTCCATAAAGAATGCACACAAAATATCCTCTGGTAAACAAACAGTGGCGTGAGAAGCTGACCATTGGTTTGGAGTGAATTGGATTTGTGGATTTTAGTGGTGTAAGAGCCAGTTCTGACTATTCTGCGCCAGACGTATGATTAAAATATATATAAAAAATATTATGCATGTAAAAGTTAAATAAATATAAAAATGTACTATTATTAAAATGCTGGCATGCTGCCTTTTAAAGGGAAACAAGATGTTCAAATTACATCATGATAAAATATTAAATAAAATGGTAAATACCAATAACTTTCAAAAATTTAAAAATGTTTTGATGGGGGTGTTCACCCACCAGCATTCAAAAAAATTTTTTTTGAAGCAGTTAAAAATTTTGTATCCGATTTTGTATTATCTGATTTTGTTTGAATTTGTTTGTGATGAGCAGTTAAAAAATCGTATCCAGTGACATCTAAAATCAGGACATTCAGTTAAAACATGAACAATAGTTAAATTTACTTGGAAGTTTGAACAAGTAGGAGCTCTTTCGCCGAATAAAAGGTGTCGATGAGTTAAACTTGTATGGCCAATGCGGAGTCTAGTCAATTTAACATAGTACTCAAGCACTGGATGACAAGGTCAAGGTGAAATTGTGTGTTTTATAGAATGAAGTTTATTTCTAACATGGTGATTCCATGACTCCTGCTACAGCGTATATAAAACACGCACTAAAGAATTTTTCACATTATTGCATGGGGTATCTCTTTTCAGAAATAAAGATACTCTTTTTTCTGGGTTATCAATCATCTCGTTTCCTCCCATTCCGACGTGACTAGAATACAACAAAACAATATCTCGTATTCTCTGTTTATCAGAATGCTTAAGAGGCTTAGAATTTGCAAGGCAACAGGACGAATTCGATAAAAGAAGTGGGAAAGTGCTTCCTAGGCCCTCCTGCTGTCTGCCTATATGCAGAATTTTCAATCAATAGAGAGTGAATTCGTCTGAACTGAATCGCCATTAACTCGGCAAATAAGACCGAGAATTACGTATCGAGACGGTAACTAAGTATATTAGAGTGAGAAACAATACCACAGCCAACATGATTGTGTGACTTTGACTCCTGTGAAAATCTGTTAAAATTTTCCAATAATCCGAGTATTGACTACGATGAGAATCAAAAACTTTTAGAAACTGAGGACAATTGATGATATGGCAAAAAAACATGAGCTTTCCTATGAAATAAAGCTTTACGAAATAGGTTCAATGTTAAGGTTAGAGACATCTTTTTTAACAGTATTGTACTATGTTTTCTAGTTCTATCATTGAAAGACAAATTACCCTGGAGGTCATGTGCTTTTATATGGAATAAAAATTGCGAATTAAAACCAGTAATTGCAGCTGGATCACTGTTTAAATGATCTTCCACATTATTTTAAATTTATAG
>JAPMOR010024835.1:0-11795 GCA_026543865.1 Argiope aurantia | reverse complement strand
TGATGGATTAGTTTCTGGTCAGTAAATTGAGCTTGAGAAATTGATGGTCAGTAAGTGATCAGTTTGCAGAGCAACAAGTTGAAATAAATTTTGCTTCTTCGATTAATGTAGTTTGCGATTTCATCAAATCAGATAAAATCTAGAGTTCTAAACTGCTTTCTTAGAATCTTTCTTAGATAAATGTTATTATATCAGATATTTTACATATATAGACTAGCATATGCAAGAGTAAAATAATTTGAATAGGAGATAGAACATTGTACTGGAATTAAGAGGTGTATTTTCTTTTCATAAACTTAACTACAAATTCTTACACATTTGAAAATGTGTTTAAGTCTCAGAAATGTTTTTGTATCGCATAAAATGGAGTAATTTCTGTTGATTAAAAGGTTTATTTCTCTAAAAGAAATTAGGAATTTAATGATTATACTGTACATTAAACTGGAAATATTGAATAATTATGGTAATTTATAAGAGACACTTTATTAAATATATTACCACGGTATTTAGGAAAAGATGGCAACATAAATTTTCAAGCAATAAACAATATTCACTTATAACAAAATAAAGCATTAAAAATATATTCCCTTCAAATCATTTCGCTACCGTGATCACAAGTCAGAGCAGATGTTTCGAATCTATGAAGTAATTGGGAACATACTGGGTAATTATGAACGCCGCTGTAACTGAGACTGTTAATTAATAAACCAATTTGAAAATGTCATTGTTGAAAGAGCCCACCAGAAAATAATTATGTACTCAATAATTTATTTTCTGTCCCATAATATCAATTCAAATAGAAGGGAACTGCAGTATTTTTTCCCAATTACGAAATTATCCTAATATAATTTTACAGTCATAAATTTCTATTAAATGTCAATTAAATAATCAGTTTCATAAGTAAATTTCTTCCAAAAAAGAGATAGTTTAAAAATCATATTTCTGTTTCATTTATCAAAATGCATGTGAGTAAATTTATTGCTTGATAAATTACAAAACTAAGTTGTTGTTTTTTTCAAAATACATGACTCTGTAGATGCGAAATCGCATAACTCTGTAGATACGAAAAAAATAGTTAAATTAAATACACAAGTACATCTATATCTCTAATATTTTATCTGTATTAGAAATCACTTTTTCCAACAAATTAAAATTTCAACTTGTTTTTATTCAAGAAATTCTAGAATTGTACCATTATAGTGAAAAATATTGTTGAAAATCATATCTAAGATTTTGAAATATTTTTTTCAAATTTTCCAGTTTAAAATTAAAAGCTTTGATTGTAATCCTTTTAAATTATATATTTTATATCTTTATTTTTTTAAGTCTACGTTCTTTCAGTTATTCGATTTGAATTTTTTTCTGATTTTAGAAACTAAATTCGATTAATTCTAAAGGATTTCTTTCCGGGCTAAAATATTACATACATAAATATTTTCAATGGAACTTGAAATGACAATTGTAATTAATTTATAAGAAGCTTCTTCATTAATAAAAATGTACTGGAAACTACTGATAACAAAATTTTAATGTGAATTGCAAAATATATGGTTGGGAACATTTATGTGAATTATTGTTAAAAGACATTTGAATATAAATATATCTTTCAAGACACAAAATGTTTTGAGTCAAATTTAGTTTTGAAATTCAACTTTTTTTTGCAGACATAATCCTAAACACTAATTTCTAAACTTCAATATTTTCACTGAGTTATATTTATTTTCCATATGTCCTCAAAAATTGCATAAAGAAATTTCGCTGTATACAGAATATTGTTTCCAAAAAATGTTTATATATTTTTTTCCCAACAAAAAACTCCATGTAGGTGATAATAAAAAGATTATGATCTTGATAACGATCATTTTTAGAACGAAATTAAAATAATGTTTTTTTTAATTTATTTTATTTCATTAATAGCATTATATTTTTTTGAAAATTTATAAATATAAATTGCCATTTCTAAACCATGTATGCGTTTTTAAATGCCTCATATCTGAATATGGATTACTCATTTCCATTTAAGATTTATGCAAACACTGACTTATTCAAAAAGCAAGCATTAATTTTTTTCTTTCTGTATTGTGAACGATTGTTCAGCTTTTCATTCATTAATACTTCGTTTTCATTAATTTTTGAAAGCGGACGCCACATCCCTTTACGTAGTTTTAGATAAACGTAGTTAGAAATATTTTAAATGATATTAAAGTTTAAATATATCAAATTAATAATTCAAACTATAAAATTTATTTTTCTTATAATGCCAAAATTTTGTCAATGACAATGAGGAACCTCTGATTTCTTCTCTACTAAACGTATTTATGTATAATAAAAATATAGCGTTGGAGTTAAATTTCTAGCCGATTATGAATTTTAATTAAATAAATATGAATATTCCAAACAGATATGAATGCCTTTTCAATCAAATTTAGTACTGAATGAGAAACTTCCAACACAATAGACGCATATATAAGATTTTCAATTCTAAAGACTGTCATGCAATAATGAATATTGGAAACAACTATATTTACAATCTTGTGTTCCGGAAAGCAATTTATCGTATAGAAATGCAAATTTCAAGTCAATTTGTAACGCTTTGATATATTCATTATGGTATTATGCATGAATGCAGTGATTAAAGAGTATCTGTTTTCGAATAAAGCATTTTCATACAATCCTGTGAAATAGTGACTGTAAAATAGACAATAAATCCACTTAGAAAATGAAATAGAAAAGTATTTAAGTCCGAATAGTCCTAGGTTTGTTAAATTTTCTAAACAAATTTCAAAGTAGTTGCTAAATAAAAAAGTTTAAACACCATATTAGGTCTCTGATCGTTATTAGTTTCTTTTTACTATTATTATTATTCTTTTTTTAAAGAAAAGTTTGAAGAAAAATTTAGATTAGAGAATCTTGCATCTTTGATCCCACATTTTTTATTATCTAACAATCTTATCTAAACAATGGCATGTTTCCATCTATACTTATAAGAAACCCGTGTGTGTGTGTGTGTGTGTGTGTGTGTGTGTGTGTGTGTGTGTGTGTTGGCGCTCTACAGGCCAGACCATTCAATCCACAGCTACCAAATTTGGCACGTATATACCTTGGTGGCCGGAAATGTGCACCTGGGGGTTATTTTTTCGATTTTTTTAATTATAATTTTATTTATTTAAAAATTAAGTGAAATTTTGGCGTGTTTCAGCTATAACCTCCGAAAATATTACCGCACAAAAAAGATTTTTACATGAATTTAAAGATCAAAAATTTATCTTTTAAATGATACCAATGTTTCAACCTTAAAATTAAATTTCTATTTTTAATGAATTTTTGAATAAATATTTTAACTATATTTTTCAACAATTTTTTTGGTACAAAATGAAAATAAAATTTAAGCTGCACGAGCACGTTTCGCATTCATGGGAAAAAATTAACTTTTTTCAAAGTGTTGCCATTTGATTAAAGCTCCAATTAAAAATAAATTAAATCTTTTTGGAAATGAAATCTGCAAAAATATAATTTTCGGCACGTGTCTGTAGGAAATGAAACAAATAAGAAATATTATTTTTTCTAAAAAATAAATTCAATAAAAATTATTTTCTGATCTTTGACACTATCTATATTATTAATCCAATAAATCAGTTTTATTTTAAGGCAAGTTTAGTTTAATATGAACAGGATATCCATTCAAATCAGGGCCACACAGCTAATTTGTAAACTTTTAGTAAGAAACAGATCTGCTAAAATGGTCTAAATGGAAAATGATTATATTTTATGTAACTTGATACAATAAATGATCTAATAAATAACGAATTTTTGATTTTACATGCTGTGGTAATCACGAATAACAAAATGTTCTTGAAACACTAATATTTTAAATAAAAAGAGTTCAATCAACTAAATCCATCACTTGATTGATTTATGAAAATTTGATTATCACTATTCAATAAAAAAAGGATAATTTTAGATTTTCCATCGATCGTTTCAAAGAAAATACGCCAATCAGCGCGCAGGTTTCTCAAGATTAATTGGACTAAGATTATGAAAATGTCGAGTTTTTCTAAATTTTTAACATTCAAAACTTCATAAATAAGTCTAAGTGGACCGTGGAAAATAGAAACATTCATTCATTGATTTAAAATTGGTTGTGTCCAGAATATTTCTCAGAATATGATACCTTACTGCATTAAATTTAGACTTCATAATTTTTGAAATATATTTATAGGTCGGAACAAAATATTATTATTGATTTCATTTCAATCCTTTTGAATCAAAACTAAAAATTGAATTTTATACTGAATCTGAGAAATTTTTGTTGAATTATTCTTTGAGATATTACAGAAATTATGAAAAATATTTTGTAGTTCGCATAAGACTTAAATACCGAGCGATTCTGTTTGCAATACTCATATTCAATAATAATAATAATAATAAATAATTAACAATAAAGATGATAAATAAAATAAAACGCTTGGTTTTATTAAAAAAATATCGTTATATTAATTGCAATTTCATCATTTCCACTTTAAATCAAAGTTGAAGTTTTACCGGAAATGACAACAGATTAGCAAAATATATATAGTAAATTGAACGAAACGATCTAAACAACAGTATAACTTTGGTATGACTATTAAAATTTGAAGATTAAAAATGTTTTGTTTGAGAATCTATTAAGAGACCAGTTACTTAAAATTTTTAATTGAAAAATGTAGCGAGCGGTAATACTGGTGAACCGGCTGGTCGCCAAAGGCGGCTAGTAATTAATAAAAAAACATTTTACAATATACAGCTTTATTTTCAGATGCCAAACAATTTTTATGATGTTGAACGTTTAGCTATATAATTTTAGTCATGCAAACAATTTATAATCTAAGAAAAAACGGATTATTAATAACTAATGACAATAATTATTATCAATTGTTCAATACTATAAAAACATTTCGAAAAGAAATATAATTCATGAAAATTTGAATATTCTTCTTAATATCAAAAATACATTGCTTCACAATTTTACTTAAAAATCAATTTTTACATGCAAATAAGACCAATCAGTTTAACTTTGTATGTCTGTCCATATTTCAAAATAAACAAATAGTGGATTTGTAGATTTTTTTTAAAAATTTATTTCTAACTTTATACTAAAATAAGCAATAATTGAGTTAACACAGTTAAGGATGATTGATTCTGCAGTTACAAGATTTTTAATTACTTGGACTTTTGATAAATTTGGCAACAAAACATGGATGGAAAAATTATTTAACAGTAATCGTACATTAAGTATTCCGATATGTCTAGAGTCATACGGTAAAATGTGAATGATTAGATTGCCGCGACAGCATTGTCGAAAACTAAGGTTGTGTCCTAATGATCATCACCGGCAACAGAACCAACCTTTCACGTGGAAAGCACATTCTGTCATCGATAAGAGGTGTCGACACCGCACCATTTTTTTACCCATCCGGGTGGCGAGAACCAATCATATTGCCGAAGACTTCTCATACTCATATCTGCATTGCCTCTCCCCGGTGGGATAATGTTCAACAGTAATCAAAATTCTACTTTTGTACCCAAACAAAGATAAAATTGGACATCAAAATGCAGACGAAGAGAATATTAAACAATTAATTTGTCTGCAATTCAATATAAAAAATCACACTGATACAACACATCATTAAATTAATTGTTCATGTCATTTAGGAAAACAATCGACTTCCTTGATCTAATATATCCCGGAAATGAATGAAGCTAATTCATCAATCAGCGTCTATAGACCTAACTCAGAATGACTGTTTCTAGCCAGCGAATTGTTATCGTTAAAGTATTGGACTGTTCCTAGATGAAGTGATTGATTTAGAAAACCACTAATATCTATCACCCACTTTGTAGCTATCTTGGTCATTATGATTTATTCCGATATGCATTATGATCCTGGTAAGAAAGAATTCTTGTGGCGTTCAAATAGTCATTATATTATCTCGTTTTGAGATAGCTTTTGGAGAATCCTTCAAAGATAAGATAAAAATATTCGGCAGGTAATGATGATTTTATCAGCACTGATGGTGAATAATTATTATAAATTTTAAAAATATGAATGATTTTTTCTTAAAATTTTAATGTTTATGATGCTTGCATAATGTACTCATATTTGTGTGACTGCGAAATGATACTAGAAAATTACGATTTGCTTTTTAATTAAAATGTAGAATTGTTACAATTTTATTTTTGAAAAAAATATATATGAGTCAAATAGATATTCATTGTATTTATGCATTTCAGGAGGATACTTTTAGATAATCTTCCAAAGATGAGATAAATATATTAGGCAATGTTACAGCATTGGTAATAAATTTGTTGTTTTAGAGGCTGTTCAGTGCAGTAAATTCAGTTCTTATTATAATTATTAAAAAAGTTTCGTTTAGGATTGGAATTAAACCTTGTTCAAATGATTTACCAACTAAGTGAGTGAAGAACCTAAAACTTTATTCGAAAATAGAAAGCTAAATTTAGGTTTCAATTAAAAATTTTATATTTTTAAAATTTTCTGAGCAAAATAACAATATACAGTAATTTTTTCATTTCATACTAATTATTATACATGAATTTTTTATTAATTATAATAGGTATATATTATAATTATATACGCTTTTAACTATTCTGTGATTATATAAAACAAAATTGAGCACCAAATTTGTTATATATGTCTGAATTTAAATATGATTTTTTTTAGATATTTTAATTAGACATATGTTTATTTAAATACTAATCGAAGTTGAAAATCTGATATGTTTTCTCATAATGAAAATCGTTACCTTATTACCCTAACTGTTGTATTTCAAACATTTATATTTTTAAAAAATGGTCAAATGTAACTCTTATTTATTACTCAAAAAAAGTATTTTTGAAAGGAGAAATTTTAGCATCTTTTAAAATAAACTTAACCTAAATGTTTTTTCTAGAATGAAAATTAATAATCTTCTAAAACAAGATAGTATGTTTGCTTCATTAATTTTGTTTTGCTATACAAAAAATGTACTGTCATTCAAACATTATTTTAAATTATTAAAGTCGTTAGTAATAATCTCTATTTTAATTTTTTTAAAGCAAATTACTGCCCTATGTTGATTTCTTGCTTTGAAGTGTCTGCTATTAACTATTAGAAATTACAAATTATAATGGATTAAAATATTTCGTAGACAGTAAATAATTATTTAGACAAGTGAAATGGGAAAATATCTAAGAGTTGGTTTATTGAGCTCAAACTTATCTGAATTTCAAATTTTTAAAGGAATCTCATGACGTCTGTAATTAAATATGTATTGTGCAGAAAAATGTTCTATAATTTTATTAAATTAAATAAAATCAATTGTGGAAATCATTCCACAGCTCTCAGAAACCAGCCGCACATTTTCCTTGGATATTAAACAAATCAGAGAAAATTGTGAAAATCAATATAATTTATTAGCCACTAAATTATCGTTATTTATTTAATAAGTCGGCAATAGTTTTCAAAAATTGAGCAACAATTTTGAAAAGGAAATTTTATACTATATTCATAATATATACTTTAAAAAAACTGAAATCCAATTTTAATAATGGAATTTAATCTACGGCACGCATTATTATCTGATATCTTCTTTATGAATTCAGATTTGCATAAATAAGAGCTTGAAATTAACTTAATCAAAAGAATTAATTAAATCTTATTTTATAAAAAATATCAAATATTCATTTGAAGCTCTACCGCAATTTTTGTGCCATAAGAAGGCAATGTCTTTATAGCACAACAACAATGAATCACATATCTATAAATTATTTATATTGCAAGGAATTGATTCTCATTGATGGTGAAATCAAATTATCATCGACTTGAATTGATATAATCATAAATTAATATTTAGAAATCACTAA
This sequence comes from Argiope aurantia, assembly GCA_026543865.1. NCBI lineage: Eukaryota > Metazoa > Arthropoda > Arachnida > Araneae > Araneidae > Argiope > Argiope aurantia. The sequence continues at coordinate 3,893 of JAPMOR010024835.1, read as the reverse complement.
ATACACAAAGCAATGCATGAATTGATAAAAAAAAGTATTTAAACCGTTTTAAAATTGCACACTATTAACTTAATTGAGGTACTAATTTAATTATATTTTCATTTATAAAAAGCTACCTTCTATTTTTTATATTAATTTCATTTCAAACCCTTCCTGTATCCAATCAAAGCAAAATTATCTTCTACACATCGAAACACATGTCCTCATCTCAGATTAACATACAGCAAACATATTAAAATTTATTCTTTACCTTAGTTTTTAGCACTCAACTTATAGACATGCGGAGTATCAACTTCTGGATCAAAACGCTCAAAGGAAGGATTACAAAATTCTAGACCCCTAAGTTCCACAGATAATTTCATTTTTATATCATTTCATAACCTGAATTTTCCATAGTCACTTGAATGAGTCAAAAACATAAGCGTCCAATTTATTCAGATTTTATATTCGTTGGTTTCTGGCTTACCAAAGTTTTTATTGTTGGTCCCAGAAATATTTTTCTGATGTTAAAGTATATAAGTCAAGTTTCCACCTCTTTAATTTCTCAATTGATCAACATACTTAATTGAATATCTGCTGAAATAGATTCAGGCTTGATAATCTGTAGTAGTATTAATAATAGATTTCTATGATTGTTGTTTTACGAATAAGTCTGTGCTTCACGGCGAAGCAGTCAAAATGGGATTTATCACTTCGAATTCCCATTTGCTATTTCTGAAAAGTAACATCAAACATTTAAACTTAACTATTTTTAAAGGACTACTCTTTATCAAAATATTTCATCATGCACAATCAGCTATTTATATTAATGAAGTATTGGAAATACTTGAAACTTAGTATTAGCTTTCAAGAATTAGTTTTCTGCAATGATGGTAAATCATTTTTCAGAATAATGAGGAAACCTTGTAGTTCCAATGGGAATTATGAAATAATTATATTGAGACTATATTTATTGTTAGTTATATTATCTACTAGCCGCCTTTGGCGACCAGCTGGTTCGCCAGTATTACCGCTCGCTACAATTTTCAATTAAATATTTTAAGTAACTGGTCTCTTAAAGGATTCTCAAACAAAACATTTTTAATCTTCAAATTTTGATAGTCATACCAAACTTATATTGTTTAGATCGTTTCGTTCAATTTACTATATAAATTTTGCTAATTTGTTGCCATTTCCGGTAAAACTTCAACTTTAATTAAAAATGTAAATGACGAAATTGCAATTAATATTAAGATATTTTTTAATAAAACCAAGCGTTTTATTTTATTTATCATCTTTATTGTTATTTATTAATTATTATTATTATTGAATATGAGTATTGCAAACAGAATTGCTCGGTATTTAAGTCTTATGTTAACTACAAAATATTTTTCATAGTTTATGTAATATCTCAAACAATAATTCAACAAAAATTTCTGAGATTCAGTATAAAATTCAGTTTTTAGTTTTGCTTTCAAAAGGATTGAAATGAAATCAATAATAATATTTTGTTCCTGCTTATAAATATATTTCAAAAATTATGAAGTCTAAATTTAATGCAGTAAGGTATCATATTCTGATAAATATTCTGGACACACCATATTTTAAATAAATAAATGAATGTTTCTATTTTCCACGATCAACTAAGACTTATTAATGAAGTTTTAAATGTTAAAAATTTAGAAAAACTCACCATTTTCATAATCTTAGGCCAATTAATCTCGAGAAACCTGCGCGCTTATTGGCGTATTTTCTTTGAAACGATCAATGAAAAATCTTAAATTATCCTTTTTTTATTGAATAGTGATATTCAAATCTTCATAAATCAGTCAGTGTAAGTGATTTGAAATTAACTCTTAAAAGTCAGTGATTTAGTTGATTGGAAATTAACTCTATGACCATCATAAAATCTGCGTTTTCTCTTGTGGTGTATGCATTCTCCTTAATATCCGATCGAATAAAACATCACATACAAAAGTACTACTTAGAACAAACACATCAAAAGTAAACATAACATTTCAATAGTTGCCAAAAACAAAAGAGAGAAAAATGCAATTAATACGGAGACGATATTTCGAAAAGTACAGATATTTTGACTGGAAAATGAAATTATCTGAAATTAAAAACACGCGCAGACGATATTTACAAAAGTAAAAATATTCAAACCTGAAAAGGAAAATATATGAGTTATTCCATCAATAAATGCCATAAGTTTGTTTACATCTTCATTATTTTATGAGTCATTAAATATCAAAATGGATCCGGGACTGAATAAACACCCTGTATAGAGAGTGTAAAAGATCATAAAATAATCTTTCTTGAATTTATTTTTTAGAAAAAATAATATTTCATATTTGTTTCATTTCCTACAGACACTAGCCGAAAATTATATTTTTGCAGATTTCATTTCCAAAAAGATTTAATTTATTTTCAGTTAGAGCTTTAATCAATGTGATGGCAACACTTTGAAAAAAGCTATTTTTTTCTCATGAATGCGAAACGTGCTTAACACTAAACCTACCGGCATTTCACCGATACATTGGAATTGCCATTGGAAGCGGTCATTTGACCGGCTCGTGGTAGCTTTAGTGTTAATCCTCATTTTTATTTTTGACGAAAAAATTTATTGAAAAACATAGTTAAAATATTTATTTAAAAATTCATTAAAAATAGAAATTTAATTTTAAGATTAAAACAGTAGTATCATTTAAAAGATAAATTTTTTATCTTTAACTTCATGTAAAAATCTTTTTTGTGCGGTAATATTTTCGGCAGTTATAGCAGAAACACTTTAAAACTTAGCTTAATTTTTAAATAAATAAAATTCTAGTTAAAAATTCGAAAAAATAACCCCCAGGTGCACATTCCCGGCCTCCAAGGTATACACGTGCCTAATTTGGTAGCTGTAGGTTGAATGGTCTGGTCTGTAGAGCGCCAACACACACACACACACACACACACACACACACACACACATTGAGATTTATTATAAGTATAGATAAAAGGATTCACCTACCTGATTTTACGAGTCTCTCTCTAAATATTTGATATTCTAATTAATAAGATATTTAGGAATACCAAAAAATAAAGAATATATGATAAGTGTGAAGAAAATATTAAGGTATTATATAAATTTATGTGTAATAATGAAATAAATTTATTTATACTAATGAAAATTATATACTGATTACCTTACTTTTCAATGTAACTGTATCAAGCTTTCAAAACGAATATAGTTTAATAAATTTACGAACTAATAAGTAAATCATTTTTGATACTGTTTCTTGTTGAATAATTAAAAATATTTTTAATATTTAATATGCAATTCTCAAAAAATTACGTTTATCAGTTATTTTAAGGACAATAAAAAATCTAGTGAAACACTTGGATAAATTATTATCATTTTATATTTTATTAGATAGCTGTGCTTTTAAAGAAATAATTGTTTTCAGCAAACTTTGTATATTATATAGATTGCTTAGTCGTAATATCGTAATTAATCGTAATCGTATCTCGAGAGTAATCTGTGTATATTTTTTTAACAAAAATGCCTTTGCTATTTTGAGCATTTTTTTTAATTCAAAGAGTTTGAAATTAAATAATGAATACTTCTTTTTTTAAGAAGAGATTTCCTATTTTGTTGATCCTAAAATGTAAAAAAAAAGTAAAGAAAAGAATAAAATGAAAATCACCAACTTTATTGCAATTTAAAAACATCTGAATGCGAAAGAAAGAAGAACTTGAATTACCAGGCAATGATTTTAACGCTCTTGACTTTGAATGAAATATATTTATCTAAATATAAAGATGAAAAGGAAAAAAATTACAAAGACCGTATTAAATTATTTTTAACATTACATCGTTCTGTAAAGAAATTGTCATTGAGGAAAAGGAAACGTAGTAGCATGCAATGC